>JAZKJV010003387.1:0-481945 GCA_037367405.1 Ottelia alismoides | reverse complement strand
TGTTCATTGTCTTGTGTGGATTCTATGAATTCCTTTACTTCATTCGTATCTTGACTCTTAAGCAAATCATCTTCTAAGGATCATATCCTTAGTTATGAATACTTCAATACTTCCATGGTCATAAATTAGGTATCCAACATCATCCTTTATACATCCAATGAAATAACACTCTTTAGTGCAAGATTCTAGCATCTTTGCACATAATCTAGTTTAGGATATATGTGGTAGTCTCTAGTGCATATCCCTAAAAAGTAAGTGATAATTGTGCTATGAGTCATCATTGATCTAACCATGTCTAATGTGGTCATGTTGTATCTCCATGAAACTCTATTGAGTTGCTCCTAGATAAATGAGATAAGAAACCCTATTCCTGTCTCTATAACGTATTCCTTGAATTCATTTAACATGTACTCATTACCTTGGTCAAATAGAATTATATACATCTTCCTTCCAACTTTGGTTCTCAACTAGAATTATGAAATATTTGGACATTTCAAAGACATGTAAGGAAGAAATCCCATACATCATATGATCATCAATTGATATCACATATCATTAATGTTCATTATGGTAATGGAGGTCAACATACATCAATATGTATGAGGTGTTGAATACCTTCTCATCTTATACCATTAACGAAGAAGGGTGTCCTGGACATTTTGCTTTGAACACAATTATTCATAAGTATGTAAGTTATAAACTTTTAGATAATCTAAAGGTTCACATCTCACTAGTCTTTTATCCCTTATGAGTCGAGCCCATGCTTCCATTACGCTTCCCTGATCCTTAGACGACCTTTACTTAAGATAAAGTATCTCTATAAATGAACATGTCCTTTAAGGACCTCAATCTAAAAGCATTTTCAATATTTATACTTGCTTCAAACCTTTCGTACAATAAGAAATTATGAAGAGTCATGAAGGACTTAAGTAGAAATAGTAGAATGATGACACTCACCATATCCACATCCATCTCAACTCTTAAGACTTTTGTTCAGTTAAGTATACAAACATTTTGAGTACATCATCTCCTATGGAGCTACTATTTTGCATAATGAAATGAACCTTATCATTTATGATCAAATGTTGAGAGCGTATATTTCTGCCAAAAACATCTTAACCATAGAACATATCCATGATACCAGTTATGATTGAGTATAAGTATATTGAGGGGTTTTAAATGAAAGTTATCTGAAACAAGATAATTTGCATACATATTTACTTTGATTAAGGTTATTATTATTTTAAACCAAAGTTATCTAGAATTTTTTATTACTCTGAAAGTCCCTTCCCTTTTCAACTTTCAAAGCATGAGGCATGCAACCAAAATACCTCAAGCGAGATCTGGGATCTCCCTTCCACTTTCATCGCACCCCAATAATATGAGAAAATGCAACTACCGTGAAGGAAGCCGGAACTCTTTCTGCCTTAAAAGTCCAACTTACACTCCCATTTCGATCTTTGATGCCCTGGCCCACCACCTCTAAGGTGATCTTGATCCATTGCCAATTGAACCAACCATCAACAAGAATAGAACTCATTACGTGTAATCCAATAATGCCTCAATTATACGGGGGACATCATTGGGGTCATTATCATACGACATGTCTTTTTCAATAAGAGAAGAGCTTGATCCATGTGCACTTGTATATTGGAGCTATGACTTCGCATAGGCATCTCCGCAACATAATCCATGATGACGGTACCCTCCACCTTGATGGAAGACCATAGATTATCATACGATCCTCCATATCACATCAAATTCTGATTGATCATTTTGAATCATATTCTTATTATCAACCCTTTTCAAAGGAAATATCGTATAGCTTTGATTAAAAAATTTAATCATATTTAATTATCAATCCATTTCAACAAACAAATAATTTATACTTGATATAAATTATTATGCAATACAAGTACAATCTATTCCGATTTTGATTGTTAAAGTATGCTTAACTGCACATCATGTTATCCTTCCTTGAAATAGATCCAGCCAAACGCTTAGGTTATGTGGGGAGGGAGAATTTCCTTGCATTATAAGATGCTAATTAAGAAACCAAGTACAGATACCCAGTCTAGACACCATCTCCATTCCATCTCAGAACAACACAATTGGGTTTATTTGTACTGGTGATTTTATCGATCTTTCGATCGTGCATTATACTTGTATAATAATCTCTCATTGAAAATTGTAATTACTAGATTTTAAATATCAACAAAATTTTCAATGAACCAAGCAACCCATTGTTTTTTATCCGAATTATCTAGTTACAACAATTATAATTCAAATTTAGTTTCTACCATGAAACAATCAATCAAAAGTTGATGGAAATTTAAATATTTCTCTAAATAGTTATTTCAATAATTAATAATAATATATCACATATTTTCATGATTTATTCTGAATGATTAACATATAAAAAATGTCATCAAGGTGATCATATCATCATCCGACCCTAGTCCACAAAATATCACATATCTTAAGCTATCATACTTGGAATCACGTGAAATAAAATCACATAGTTTTCTTGTTTAATTTATGAAATTAATAAAATATTTTCAATAAGTTTCATGAGATGGAAATAAATAACTAAAACTTCACGATTTACCGTTACGAAATTTATGCAAAAACAACACACCACAGAAACTTTTTGTATCCCAATCTTTTCCTGATCATAACCAATTATCATCCTAACCTTAAGGATCATATTTAGACATTCTAAACATTTTTTTAATATTCCAAAATACATTGTAACATTGTCTTATAGAAGCAACATCAAACATTTACAAAAATAATTCGGAATAGCACAATCGTGGCAGAAATAATGTCCCCACAATCCAATATCCACAGCCTTATCTTCTTCGAACTTTAGAACATATCCAAGACCTCTGACCAAGGTTCCGATAACTCTTTTTTGGGATGGGCCCTACGCATCACATAAGCTTTTGGATTAGATCATATCCAGTCGAAAAACTGACTTGTCATACAAGTCGCAATATCAGCGGAATTTAAATTAAAACCTTGATTGAATCATATGGATTAAGAACCATTCGCAATCCATTACATAAATATCACACAAGTATAAAAGTTCATCTTGAAACATGAATGTGATCCTCATGTCTCTATATCAAGAGACATCTTGTTTGAAGTCCGATCAAATGGATACAACACTTGCGGGTAAGAGGATGAACCACATAATTTCCATAATCCAGCGAGACGATATGGGTCTCCTTGCTCCTAATTTTGCCATACGAAATCATCCTTCTTCATCATGATCCCGAAGAACCAAAGATGAAGAAACTCTACACGAAATCGATTAAATCAATCTGACAACGTACAACAGGGTTATCCACCATTGAGAGTATTATCCCTATAATGGGATGATCCTGTGAGTAAGGAGGAACATCCAACATTAAGGGATCATCTCGGTGAGGGTAGGTCCCTAGGATGTATATATATATATATATATATATATATATATATATATATATATATATATATATATATATATATATATATATATATATATATATATATATATATATATATATATATATATATATGGGGGAGAGAGAGAGAGAGAGGAGAGACTTGTTGCTCCTGGGACGTATTGAGGAAGGTAGGGTTTGTCTCTCCTTATATATTGTTTCGGACCGTCAAGATTACAATCCTAATTATTGAATCGATGACCGCTATAAAGGATCTCATAGCCTCGTTTAGGATTAGATTTGATAACAATGATCAATTTAGTTGTCCATTTAATCCTCTCTATAAATTAACCAACAAATAATTAATAAAATAAAATTAAAAGGAGAGTCCTATTATGGTGTGATCGTCCCAATCTGTTACATCAATATCACACAAGTATAAAGTTCATCTTGAAGCATGAATGTGATCCTCAAGTCTCTAAAGCGAGAGACATCTTGTATGAAGTCCGATCAAATGGAGACAACCCCTGCAGGCAAGAGGATGAACTGCATACTTCCCACAATCCAATGAAAAGATATGGGTCTCCTTGCTTTTGATTTGGTCATACGAAATCATCCTTATTCATCATGATCCCGAAGAACCAAAGATGGAGAAACTCTATACGACATCGATTAAATCGATCTGATAACGTAACAACATAGTTATTCACCATTGAGGGTATTATCCCTACAAGAGGATAATCCTGTGAGTAAGGAGGAAAATCCAACATTAAAAGGATTATGTCGGTGAGAGGATGTCCTTAGGAGAGAGAGAGAGACTCACTGCTCTTGGGATGTATCGAAGAACGTAGGGTTTGCCTCTCCTTATATATTATTTCGGTCCATCAGGATTATAATCCTAATTATTGAATCGATGGTCAGTATAAAGAAGCTCATAGCCACGTTTAGGATTAGATTTGATAACAACGATCAATTTAATTATCCATTTAATCCCCTCTATAAATTAATCAATAAATAATTAATAAAAACAAAAATAAAAAGAGAGTACACGCATCTTGATTAGTCTAAATAGAATATCTCGTGCACACGCAAGATTCTTATAGACAGTGATCTAACTTGAACAAGCACAATGCACGTAGCTCTTCATTGATGAGGTGGTGAGGAGGTAGAATCCTTTAGCTTGGAGTAGCACACGGGTGGAAACATCTGTCCTCCTGTAGGGAGGGAAGCGCATCTCAACCTAGTCTGGTCGTGTTGACATCTAAGGAAGGGGATGTTGTGGGATGCAATAATGCTTCAAAAAAGGGATAGTCTACTGGCTCAAGAGGAAAAACTCCTGATGTACATGTTGCACCTTGTATATAGTTCGAAAAAAAACAAGCAAGAACTCCAAAAAATAAGACAGGCCTGAGTGAAAATAAAATACCTGTCGGAGTATGTATATTAGCAAGAAGTCTGCAGCTGGATGACTTGACTACACTGGCCAGGCATCCTGGGATAGATAGATACACTAGCAACCGTCCATTCTTTTCTCCACCCCCTCCTCTTGAGCTGGTCGCACTTGAACTTAGAAGGGAATATCCCGCTCCTCGAGGAAAGAGTTACTGGACCGGGTAATTAGAGTTACCTTGTTAAAGGAGGCTGCTTCTTAGCTATTTCTGATGTGGAGAGCTATCTTTCACTTACACAGTACAAGTAAGAATCATACTCATCAGAATTTTGCGTTTGATGATTTGTAATGACCTGACTATTAAGGCGTCTTGAATAGAAGACTTGTGGAACTTAAAGTCTGTTAGGTCTTAAATTCAATTCCCAATAAGGTTCCGCTACACAATTAATCCAAAGGTCAAAGCTCCATTTTCAACTTTTGTTCATGACCATGGTATGGAACCCAAAATCATTTCACTCTTGCATTTTATTTTAGTTGCTCAGGGACGAGCAAGGTTTAAGTATAGGGGGCTGATGAATCTCGGATTCATCACTCTAAATCTCATTAATTAAGCTCATATCCCTCAAAATCATCATTATTTCCGCATCTATTCCGTATAATTAGCATTCACGCATATTTTCATGAGAATTGTATTTTATCCATTATTTCTGCACACAATAAGAAGCCAAAAATCCTAACCAAAAATGACCTGTAAATAGCCTAACTTCCTTGATTTTTAACTAATTCATGCTAACTCCGAATAACCCAAAACCACCTCCACTGTGTATATATTACTAACAAGAATAAATGAAAAATAAAAAAAATCACTAACCCAAATAAGTTGACCAAAAACCCAAACTCTAGTTCTAGGATTTTCGGACTAAAACCCCCATATCTTCCCCGTCCAGTGTCTGATTTGATCCTACTCGCTTTTGAACTAATGTATATTCAATTACCTTCAAAACAAGACTAAGTTCAAGTGAATCGGAGCTTGTATGTGAAAGTTGGATTTTGGGCCTTTTTTGTACATTCTGTATTTTAGTGGTTTTTAACCTATTATTTTATGTACATAATTAAACTATTTTATTTTATTTCCTTTTCATTTGTCTTCTTTGATGAAAGTTTTATTAAAATACACAAAAATCCCAATCCAAATTGAGCTTGAAATAATAGAAACAAATTGAGTCCAAGTCTTCAGTAATTATCTGTACAAAAAGTGTCCTTTTCGTATTTTATTTTATTCCTTCTTTTTCTTAATTAATAAAAAACCAAAAAATAGATTAATGTGTCTATATTTATCTTTGATTTTATCATATTTTTCTGGATTTTTATCTGGTTTAAAAATGACAAAAAATATAAAACCCAAAATTCAAGGTATTCTATGCACATGGGATACCCCAAAAATATCACCTTATGCAAATGATCAATTTTGATTTTGATGTCTTCATGAAAGTTGTAGATCTCATTAAGAGGAGCAATTTTTGTGAAGGAACTTTTTCGATCTGAGGCCGTTTAATATTTATTTTGGATTTTTGAAAATCTTTATTTTTCGAATTTTATGTGCTGACACGTGGCAGCTCCTGGAGTCGCCATGTGTCAGCCATTTCTCGAATTTTATTTATTAATTAGTTTTATAAAAAAAATTAATAGTCGACGCACGTGCGGAGCACGTTCCCTCAGGCATGTGCCACGCACGTGATGCCCCCTCTCACCCCCCAGACCACCACGTGTCCTGACCAGGACCATCCGATCTCGGCCGATCGGACGGTCCCGGCCTCATCTTCTCCATTCACACTTCTCCCGATTTCTCCACCGCGAATCCCTCTCATGTGCTGCCAGCCGCATCTCCGAATCGTCGCCGCACCAAATCACTTCGATTTCACGTCCAATCTCGCCGACTCCGATCTCCTCCCTCCCCCGTCTTTAATCTCGTGTCGTCCTCTCATCGAATCAATCCCCAATAAAATCGAGCCTCCGCGATCCCCTTTCCTTCTCCGATCGACTTGCCATACCCTATAAATAAAACGTCACTGCTCCACACAACCTTCATCTACCGATTTACCCGAGCAAAGGGGGTCCTCCCGCCGGAAGTGACAGCTCCTGGCAACCCCCTCGAGCATGCGGCAAGATCTTAGGACTGGCGTCCACGACGCAGCGCCATCTCGTGCGAGCTACTTCTGCTCTGGGCTTTCCCGTCGAGCCAACGATGCTACACCACATGCTTCACCTCCAACTTCATCGCCAACGACTCCCCTTCGACAACACATCGCTCATCGGCCATCCACCATCGAGCTTTCCAGGTACTCCGCCTTTCTCCGCTTCACCTCTTGTCTTCCAGACCATCGTCGTCCCCATCCCGATCATCATCATCCGCGCACTACTCCCGATCGTCCATCCTCGAGACCCATCTGCAAATCTCCACCGTCCTCAACAATCCGCTAATTGCACCGCAGGTGGTCCTCGCGGCGGTGACAGTGCCCCGGCGTCCTCTTCATGCGGCGAGATCCGAAGCAGTACCCGCTTCGTTGCAGCCCACGGCGACTCCCTTCGCCGCCTCTGCTCCAGCTCCGGGAACACCGTCGAGCCACCGACCTATTCCATGTTGTAACTCCTCCGGCAACATCTTCGATCGCTCCACAACTTCGTCTCCGACTTCAATCATCATCGACAACCACGAGTTCAACCCCCTGGAGGTTCGCCACCGCAGAGCGCTCCTGCTTCGACCATCTCCGACCAACGCACCAACAACGAAGCTCATCCATTACGATACCTGGCATATCCGCCTCGCCGGAAAACTCTGTATCCGCCATCGCACGGCCAGCCAGCTACCAGGAAACACAAGAACCTCTGGCCCCCTTCCGCCTTGGTTGAGTCTGCTCAGCCACGCACAGGAGCCACCGCCAGGCACAGAGCCCGAGGTCCCCCGCACGTGCTCTGCATGTGCACGGGGAAACATTAACGACCTCAACCCAGGTCACGTGCATTGCACGTTACCTTGGGAAATTTACAAAGAACACCCCGGAGGTTACCCATATTTGCTGTCAAGTTCAGCTCCAGAGGGCATGTGCCATGCACGTGCCCCTTCGACAATTTTGCAAGGACACCCCCCGGACTATAGGTAACTGCATCTTAGACCTTTTGTATTTTATTTGGCTATTTATAGATTGCAGAAATACCCTTGTATTCCCTTTGTGCTTTGAACAACTACCTTGCCTTATTTTATTTATCAAAAATATGCATTCTGTTCTGCATTTAATTCTCTATATTTTGACATATTGTGGACATTTTTGTGATAAATGATTAATTAATTATTAATTATTTTGTGGAAAATTACATATTTTGACCATTTTGTGCTTTAAAATTCATCATTGATTAACTGCTGCCCTAAAAATTCCCGAAAAATCATTGCTTGTAGAGTTATTTGTTGTTAACATTGTGCCCAAAAAGAATTCATTTGCATGCATAAATTGTCCATAAAAATCATTTTGCATATTTCAGTATTTGATTTTTAATAGATATTGAATCTTGTATTTTCGAGGTTTAGGATTTTCCTGAGATCCATTACTTAGTGATAGATCTTAGATAATTTTATCCCTTGAAAATAATTAGGTTTAATATTTATTATAATTAAATATTGAAATTCATTTTGTTTACATTTAAAAATTCATAAAAAATCATATTGCATCCAAAAATTCCAAAAAAAATAAAGTGCATTCATTTCATCATATTTTGTATAGTGGCCAAGTTTCATATTTTTTGAACATCACTTGAGCATAATTTACATTTTAGTCCCTAAAATAGGCCAAAATTGTATTTTGCATCCCTTATTGCATTAAAAATTACAAAAAAGACCTCCTCGAAAACCGTCCACGGATTTCGATAGACATAATTCTAGGTTGTTCCTTTGCCTCCTTATGTTCGACCTTGGGACTTGTCCAAGTAAAATAAACACAAAATCATGTGATTAACAATTGAATATATAATTGTGGTTATTTTCTTGATCGATTCCGATTGTCGTCTACAACGAAACGTCAAATAATTTTTTACGCACGATCAAATACATTTCTTTAACAAGCGCGATTCTTGGATTCGTCAGGGGCTGATGAATCTGTGATTCATCACTCTTAAAGTTTAAAATAAAGCCTTGTTCCCGAGTAATTAGAAGCATATTTCCACCTATATTGCATAATTAGCATTCATGCATGCATTGATAACATCTGAATTTTAGCATCCACATTTGCACTAAATAAGAAGCCAAATCCACTTGTAGAAATCACCTATCTATATATATTTTACACTAATTCTAAATCCCATAAATTCACTCTATATTATATATATTACTAATAATAATACAAGAAAAATACCAAAAAAATGCTAACATGTATAATTGACCAATAAAACCCCAATCCAAGTTTGAGACCATGGACCTCAAAATGCACATATCTATCTCTTACAGCCTCCGATATAGGTCTACTCACTTTTAAATAATATACATTCAGAGACCTTCAAAATGAGACCAATTTCATTAAAATCGGAGCTCGTATGCAAAACTTGGGTTTTGGGCTCCCATTGTATACTATATGTATGTATATTAGTACCCTTGTATTCTATTACTTTATTTGACCTCTTTTCCATTTTTGGTCAACATGAAACTTGTAGATCTCATCGAGATCTACAACTTTCATGTTTTGAGTTTTTTCCAAATTCGGCCATTTTCTCCCTCGTATTTCACATTCTTCCTCATCCATTCTGATTGGGCCATGCGGCCCACTCATCCGCTTGCCACGCGCCCCTTCTCATGGCCGTCAGATCGCCTCCTTCCTCCAGATCCCGGCCGTTCACGCCCCATCAGCTCTCAACCATTTGATCTAGGCCTAGATCGCATCTGGGCTGATCACCAGTGCCTCCATCTCAATGCACCACATGGTGCATTCCAACACCATCCGATCACCTCCATGAGCTCTCATCTCAGTCGTTCACTCCCGCTCAATCCATCACCCTTATATCTACTCTTGATCTCATCCAGACCCCACATTTCTGCCTCACTCTCCTAGCGACACGCGTCACACCCATGGCCACTCGATAATCAGATCACTACCGACCAACCCCGCCTAAACCACGACCCTTGGATCATAATCCCAGATCTCATCTCCACCGTCTGTTAGTGCCTTCAACCCATCATGCCATGTGGCACTTTCTGAGCCCTTCAACTGCATCACAAGGATCTAATCCTACCCGCTCCCTCGCACCCACCTCCTAGCCCTTAGATCGTGAGATCTAACGGCTACGACGTCGTCTTCTTCCTCCCGAAGAAGCCTCGCCCACCTCGTGCTTCCTCTCTGCCCTTTCTATTTTTGTCACCGTGTTAGACACCATCTCCGCCCATTGAGCGCCCCACGATGAAGCTCGTACCTCCCTCATCCTCGCCAATACCCACGCGCACCATGATCCCCTTCTCCTGCGCTCCACAAACCCCACGAACACCACGCCTCCATCGCCCGGACCTCCATCTTTTTCCTATAAATACTTCACCTTCGGCGAGCTTCCACCCCATCCGTCATTGCAAGAGAGAACTTAGAGCTCCTGTCAACCTATCGGTGATAGTGATTCAGGCTTAGAAGTGAGCGACGACAGGTTTCCATCTCAAGCGAGATCCACGGCGTAGCACGCCGTGCCGTGGCTTCTTCGATGAGTTGCACAAGCTCGGGCCCTCTACCGACCCTCGAGCGATGATGGAAGCCTCCTCCGAGCTTCCAACCCCAGGTAGAACCCTCCATTCTCCCTTTAGATCTTCTTCTTTGTCCCTTTCGAATTTCTCTCAATTTTCTCGCCATCCTTGATTGACACCACCCTCCACCAACTATCGCCTGAGCTCCGCCTTGGAGCTCTGATCCTCACACACCATTCAGTCGCCTCGACAACGCATCAAACTCCCCTTCCGATCACCACTCCACTGATCACAGTAGAAGAAGACCACCAGCCGCTCATCGCTTCGCCCTCAGGCCTCATTGCACTCACCGCACTTCCACGAGAACGAGCACTCGTTTTCTGGCAACCACTAACCCTTCAGGTCCATTTTCTTCATTGGCCAGACGTCACGTCGGAACTGCTTTGAGCTCCATCAACCCCGGCCTACAGACCTCCCCAACTTCGCCCAGACACGTCGGTCGCTCCGCCACGCCTCCACGACCATTCCGAGCTATCCAGGAGCCTCCAGCAATCTACACCGACCACGGGGGAAGGCGGCAGAGCCAGGAGGGATTCACCGGAGCCCAGCCAAGTCCGTCGTAGGAGGCAGCTACCTAGAGGAACAAGATGCCCAGACACCGTCCGATCGCCTTGATCAGACGGTCCTCGTTCGCCCACGTCGTCTGCATCAGTATTCGTCGGATCAGGAGGATCTAACGGTCCACACTTTGCAACGTCGCCCTTGCTAGAAGCTACAGATACCATTGGATCCATCTTGATCCAACAGCCCACATCAAGCCACGCCTTCCACCATCGCCACCGTTGGACCATCTTGATCTGACGGCTCTCAGACAGCCACGTAGCGCCCTCCGAGCCTCTTCCCCAACCCTAGGCTCAAAGCACCCAAAGCAAGACCCGAAGCTACGCCCGAGCCTCCAAAGCCTCTCGAGCCTAGTACCTCACATGTCTATCATGTGCGTGATGGGCAAATTGCACCAAGGTCCCTGCAAGTTTTTAGAATTACACTTTAATCCCTTCCAGGCGCGTCACGTGAGCCTCACGTGTTCTAGTTGACATTTTGCACGCATGACCTACGCATTATAGGTATTTGCATTTTAGTCCATGTATGCATGTTTCAGAATTAAGAAAATTTATTTCCTGTTTGCATTTTGGTCCCTGTGTTTGCTCGTACATTTAGGCATTCATTTAGCATTATTTTTAAATTCCAAAAATTGCATGTTGTAGAGTAACTTGTGCTTTATCTTTGTGACACGTGTCATATTTTTATGAGTATAGAAGAAATTAATATATTTATTTTTGTGGAAATTGACATAGTTTGCCCACTGTGAGACTTTTATTCCATATTAAATTATTTATTGCTCCAAAAATTACCATAAAATCACAATAGGGTTAGTTTGAGTTTCTTTATATTGTGCCCAAAAATCAACCCATTTGCACGCGTCACGAGGATAAATAAATTAACCAGTCTTTTGCTAATTTGATTTTTAATAGCTCCAATTTACGTCATTTTTTTAGGTTTATCAATTTTCTTGGATTCATCTCACTTAGAAACATCTAGGATAATTTTTATATCTGACAATAATGTATTTTAGTATTTATTAAAATTAATTTTGCAAAAACTACCCTGCATCCATATTAAATTCATATCTAATTCAATTAGAGTCTGAAAATTCAAAAAAATTATAGTAGCTTAGTTTCACTGCATCTTACATTCTAGCCAAGTTTCATTAATTTTGGACTTCATTTGACTATCATTTGTGGTTTAACTTAAAATTTGGCTTGGAATTACACTGTATTTTCCTTAATTGCATAAAAACACCAAAAAATATTCTCCTGAAAATCTGACATCGAAATTAACTTAAAATTAACCTAAGGAGATAGCTGCCTCCTTGAGTTCGACCTTGGGCTTGTCCAAGTAAAATAAATCTGCCGCTTGCATTTAATTTCAACATTAATATAAGTGGTTTTTGATAAGTCCCGTACCCGACTACAACGAACGACAAATTTAATTCGATCATTAATCCGATTGAATTAAAAAAGGTTGTCGAGTGCTCAATCAAATGACGTCGTTGCCGGGGTGGCACTGCTTAGGTTAATTTTTTGAAAATTTTGATTTTAGATTTTCCATCCCTGAGTAGTCTGATTCCCGGTTTTTTTGTGAATAATTTATGTTCAATTTTTTATTTATTTTGTGTCGTCCTTTATCTGACCTCTATTTATTTTCATGCGGGGAATACGAGGAGTCGAAGGTGCTTCGCCAAGCGAGCCGAGGAGCCTGCATTAAAATAATTTGAGTTTTTTTAGGACTTGTAATTTTTCTTTTCTTTTATTTTGCATTTCTCTAGCAGTTCCCGTTTGGGTTCTCGCACGTGTAAATCATAATAAAACGTGTCCCCGTGTGTTGTGTGGATTGCTTTACATATAATAGGCCTTGCACTTGCAGCTCTTAGAGCTATTTTAGGATTTGTTTGTGCTCATAAAATTCTAGGACCACACTTCACACTTAAAAGATGCACTTAGACCGCAGGACTATAGCCAACTTTGATATGTTCTTCATTCGCTAATAGAACTGCCTATCTAGGAGCGACTTTTCATCGCTTGCATTCATATAGTTTAAAATTTTCAATTCTATTTTGCATCCCACATATAAAGCAAAAGGATCACTGTAAGTCTTCTCTACTTAGCATTCATCATTGTTTTTTCGTGCATCAGCTTTTCTCGACTCCTTCCCCCTTGGTTTTTCAAAATTTTGTTTAAAGGAAATTGGGATTGACGATAGATGTGCCTTGTGGTTGGACTAATCAAGTGATCACCTAACTTAAAACCGGGACTACTAAACAAAATTGACCAAAAAATCAATAAAATCAGTAATTCTGTTTGCGGGAGATTAACCCCGACCTTGTTTTCAGGTTGAGTGAGGGTGCAGAGTGTGTGTGCACACCCTAAGGTAGAGCCAAAAATCCCCGCCTTCCATATCACGTATCCCAATCCGAGCAAATATCACAGGTTGAACTGCAGGTTCAACTGACCAGTGCCAAGTAGCCTCCGCCTACTCCGGTAGGTAGATAGGGGCGAAATTGCAGTGCACCGTGACAAGTTGCTAGAAGCCTCTGCCTGCTCCGACAGGTAGATAGGGGTGAAGTTACAGCCTTGTCAGCCTCCGCCTACTCTGTAGGTAGATAGAGGCATGTCCTTGAACTTTTGTTTGGTGATAGGAGCGAAGAAAGGAAGGGTGTTGGTATCTTAGGCGACAGGTTAAACAGGGGAGACGCATCCGGCTTTGAGCCGACTCCCCTATAGGTTGCGTAACCTTTGCTACTTGCTTGAAAATTCACACTTAAAATCAACCAGACTAATCGTACTCGGTTTCGGGTTCTTCACCGTGTTGAATGTAAAAATCAGGGTTTGGATTCACTTGCTTGCTTCAGGTAGGAGTAAAATCCTATCTTTACGCTTATACTCCCAATTCTTCTTCTCGCCATCCAAGATGACAGACTAGGGGGATATCTACTCACGCTTTGAAAATCTTTCTTTGAGCCCCTCACGAAGTTCATCTTCATCGGCCCAAGCGTAACTTGGGCCAACCCGAGCTCATGACCCTCTTGAGTTCGGGATCCATCACTCTCAAGGTGGTTACCCTCAATCCAACCCTTTTCTCTCCTCTAATCTCACCGAAGAAAACCAGCACCTTGATCAGAATGTCTTTATTGATACTTCATCTAACCTAGACCACTTTCTTTACCTAGGTAAAGAGGATAAAATGCCTCTTAAGAAACACCCAGATGAAGAGGAGCACAGAGATGATCCTATGCACCAAGTCTTCGCCCGATTGGCTAGAGCCTAGCAGCTTAATGTAGAACTTATGGATAAGATGGGACAGGTGATAGAGGCAGGTGGAATTGACCGACCGATGATAGATGCCTACAACCCTGCTGAAAATGAGATACACAATTGGCTTGTACATGAGGATCCCCTTGAAGCGTTCTAGCTGAAGCCCAACTTTTTGAGTCTGATACCGAAGTTCAATGAGAATGCCAACGAGGAACCATATGCTTTCCTTAGAGACTTCGAGCTGGTTTGCGATAACCTTAGTCGCCCTAGGGTTGGACAAGACTACATCAGGCTGAAGGCTACCCCATTTGCCTTAGGAGATAAGGTTGTTCATTGGTTGAAAATTCTTGGGGTGAGATGTACAACCTGGATGTAGTTCAAGGTTTTATTCTTGAAGAAGTTCTACCCACTCAGTAGGACTAATCAGGTGAGAACCAAGATCGCTAGTTTTTCCCAGGGCCCCCACGAGCCATTTCATGAAGCCTGGGATGGATTTAATGATTTAACTCAGAAATGCCCCTGCCATGGCATTACAAAAGTGATCTTTAGTCCAGACCTTGTTATGTGGCATGACCCCAGAGATGTAGGGGTTAGTGAGTGCTGCCTGTGGAGGTAGCTATCGGAATAAGAACGAAGATGTTGTATGGAAGATTCTGGAGTAGATGGCAGAAACAGGCAGATTTCAAGCCACTAGGGCCTATCAATTTTATCCCTCAAGCCTATCCAACGAGACGACTAGGAGGACTGTAGCGGATCTGACTGAATACCTCATCCTCGGCATGGGGATAATAGCGGACAAGTTAACCATGGACGAGTAGATCCACAAGAGGGTCACTGACCTTGAGGCACTTTCGCGATTGCCTAAACAAGTGGAGGAATTGACTGAGAAGGTAGCCAAGATATGACTACCTGCCCTTCTGCACCACCTGTGCCTGTACATCGAGTCTGTCTTGTACAGGAGTAGGTACAGGGGCCTTAGAGTAGCTGGGTTGAGGAGCAACAGTACACTCAGCAGGAGCAGTACACACCCCCACAAGTAGAGACAGTCTATGAGGAGCCTCCGCAGGTGTTCGAGATCAACGGGTTGTGGTACAACCATAACCCCATCGGCAGACAGTCGGGGATAGGGAATGGTCAGCCACACCGACCTTCCCTAGCTTACCAGGAAACTAGTGCCGTTCTCGCACTGCGCTTTGTACAGTCCCGGCCAGGACAAGGGTACCAGCCTCAGCAGCACCAACAGCAACACACGTTCCACTCGAGCCAACAGGGCCCTCCATCACCTTCCCACCAGCAGCAATATCGGCATGGCCAGCAGGGCCAATATAGACACTCGTCCTGTAGTCAGCAGTAGCAAGCCCCACCCGCTAGCGAATTGGAGTCCCTCACCTTGGTGATCCAGACCCTGCCTGATAGGGTCCAGCAGATACAAAATGATTACATGGATATCCGAACTGATCTGAACCGCGTTTCACGCACCCAAGATCAGTAGATTGCGCCAAAGACCCCAATTCCCTCCCAAGTTCAGGCCAACCCAAATAGCCTGAATCAGGGTCAGAACCGACCACGAGATCAGGTATACTATTTAGATAACTCTCTATCTTAACATGAGATCCTTTCATACGATAATGTTTATCATATGTCCCTCAGGAGCAGAAGGATCTTGATCTTACCTGATCGGACACGGGCACAGGAGGAAGACGCCGCCAAGTCTCTCCATGAGGAGAACTTGGAGGTAGAGGAACAGCAGCACCACCACCACCAGCAGAAGAAGAGGATTTCCAAGTCCTCGAAGAAGGGTCAGAGCACCAGTTGTGAATACGGTGAAACCAATGAGGAGCCCTCACCTCCATCAGAGGAGGACGTCCTAGCAGTCGTGGAAGACGCATCACCTGTTTCGCAACAGAAATTTCTTTTTCATCCGAGTCAGAGTCAGTGTCAGAGTCAGAGTTGGAGTCTTGTAAAGAACTCAATTTCTCACTTTAATGAAAATCTTGCAGTTTAAGAATCTGAGTTATCTTCAATAATCCCTTTCCCCCGAGCCCTTAAGGGTGGAAAGAAGAAAACTAAAAAAATCCAAAAAGATGACCATGAGAGGCAGAGTTCTGCAATAAGTATATCGAGGTCACAATCCCTTTTGATAATATGTGGACATGACACATGCATTTCTGAAGTACCTTAAGGTGAGATGCACACATATTAGGGTCAGCAGGAAGACCAAAAGCTGTGTTGAGAAGCATGTTTTATCAGTAGCCACTACTTGCACCATAAAGAACGTACTTCCAAGGAAATGAAGGGACATGGGTGCCCATTATGTGGTGAGTCATGTCGATGACACCGCGTTTGCACGCACTCTCCTAGATAATGGATCCTTAATTAACTTGATACCTACAACCCTCTATGAGCGGCTAAATCTAGGACTTCTTAGGAAATCTAGAGTATTACTCCAGTTTGCAGATAAATCAACCAAGAGGTCTAAGGGAGAATTGAGGACGTTATCATCAAAGTTGAGGGTCAGTAGTACATGGTGGACTTTACAGTCCTTGATATGGAGACCCCTCGAAATTGGAGAGATTCCCAGTTCATTTTAGGAAGGGCTTTCCTCAGAACAGCAGGGGCCTTATTCGATTACAAGATCGGGAAGATTCAGTTCCAAACTCCATGTGGAGATGAGGAACTCGAGATGAAGCAGATAAGGTGGCAGAGGCCAGATTCCGAATCCATCATTGAGTACTCTTCGTCAAAAGCAGATTGTATTCATATAGACACCGTTGGGCATGGAGACAGAACCGAGCCAGTACCGATGGAGCTGGGCCTGTTGATGACACGTCAGAGGGCTCGGGTAAAGGTAATCAAAGGTCGTTGCGACCCAAGTCACCAAGCTGTGTCAATCGAGAAAATCAGACCACCAAACGAAGACAAAAATCAAGTGAAACTCAAGTAGCGGTCTCGCTATTATATTAACTTGGTATAACGACCAGGGTCGAACACAAGGAGCACGTGATGGCCTCGCGGCCTATGAAGTAGTCTAAAAAGAAATGAACTAAAATAAAAGTATTTTTTTGGTGGATTTTAAACTTTTATAAATTTTTTTGGATTTTTAATTAATAAAGAAAACAAAGAAAACAATAAAGCAACCAAATTCAAACAATTATTTACCTACTCAAAAATCAACCAAAAATTCAAATAAAAATATTTTTATGTTTATTATATTTTTTACTGTTTTTGATTAATTTTTGGTATATTTCTGATTTTTATTGAATTTTCTAAAAATCAAACAAGGCAGAAAAATGAAGGTACTATCTAGTCAGGGGTCAAGGGCCAAATTAAAATACAAAATGGCTCTATTAACACCTAGAGGTAATTTTCCTGTATAGTAGAAAACACAAGGAAAATTTAGGCACCAGAATTATTATTTTTGTGTTTTTCAATTAATTATTAGAATTTTTATGGGGTTTTTAGTGTTTTTCAATTTTTATGAGTTTTATAAAGTCAAAAATAACCAAAATTGGTCAGAAAATCAAACAAGGAAAACAAACACTATCTAATTTTTTTGTAATTTTTAGAGGTGTTTTAATATTTTTTGTGAATTTTAAAGTTAGACAGTAAAGAAAATGCTTGTTTTTGAATTTTTAAAAATAGTAAATGAAATCAAAAATGTCTCCAAAAATAGGAAAAAATTTTACACTATGGCAGGAGCCATGTATCCAATTTTCATCGTATTTGGAGTTGGTTTGATATTTTATTAAAAATCAAAACTAAGGTATAGTGCACAGGGACCTGTACGCAAATAGTAAGAGTTCCAGGGGGTCTGGTGCAAATTTTCCAAGAAAACACGCGCGAGGCGCGTGACCTGGGTACTCAGGGACCTATTTGCAAAGAAACTAAGGTTTCTGGACTATTTAATAACAAGCATTAAAAGTCCAGGGGCCTCAGTGTAAAATACCCACTAATAAACGCACGTGCACAATAAAACCACGAACAGGGGTATATCTGCAAATACTAAAAAGTTCATTCCATTCAATAACACCCTAGGACAATAGGTCTATACATGCAATTAACCCAAACAAACACGTGTCAACGCACGTGATCCCCTACAGGCAGGGGTATAAAAGCAATTACCAAACACCACAGGGTCCACAATGCAATTTACCAAACTCAAATAAAATACCTAAAATATTTACAGGACTACAGCAGAACTACTAATAAACTAAGGGCCTAAGGTGATATTTACCCTTTATTAAGTCGCCCGTCGGATGCGCGCCACGTGTAGATCCATCGGCTCAGATGCGTTGGGGCTAACCCTCGACGATCGACGGTCACGATCAAGCCTCCCAATGATCGGACGGTCAGAGCTGCTCCTCAAATGGACGGCTAGGATCTGAACTGGAGCCATAGGTCGATCGGACGGCTGCAGAGGATGGAGGACGAACTGATCGCCGGCGAACTTCGCCGGGCTCGTGCTGGCACTGGAGTCCTCCTCGGAGGCCACGAATGATCGGAGAAGATGCGTGGGGGCCTTCTACGTCTACTGGAATCCTCCGATGGCTCGCCGGAGGTCCTGGGAACTCAGGCGAGGTCGGCGGAGCTCGAGCTGCTGCACCAGATGGTCGAGACCCCCAGATGGCTCGGATGTACCTGAAAAGCACGTCAGCAGACTCGCGGGTCGAGGGCAAAGTGCCTCGACCCTGTGAGCGGGGGTGAAGGTGGTCGGTGCGGTGGTGCGAAGGGGCTCCGGCGAGGTGACGGTGGAGGAGCCCGAATCCCAGCTCCTATGCGAGCTGGGTTGGATGAAGGGGCGGATAAGATGCACGGGGAGAAGGCGATCGTGATGGGGTGCTCCGATGATTGAATAGGTGGCTATTGTGGACGGAATCGAAGCTCGAAGGTGACGAGGGAATTTGGGCGAAACTAGAAATTCAGGAAAAAGAGAAAGAACGGGGACTACCTACTGGGCACAGTCGACTGTGGAGGAGTAGGGGGTGCTCCTGGTCTTCGCCTCGAGGACCGTCGATGTCCGAGGCTCTGGCGCTACCTCCAGGCGGCGCACGGCGGAGCAAGCTCACCCGATCAGTGGTCGTCACGCTCCCTCCTCGCCGCTACACCACCGGAGGCGAGCTGTCACTCTCGTGAAGATGACGGAGGTCACTGGATGGAGAAATGATGAGCCAAAGATGAGGAACAGGGAGGTAGAGCTCAGATTTTATATGGGTGCAGGTCCGAGAAGAATGGATCGGGCAGGGTTCCGCGAAGCGCGGATCCCCACGCGGATATGTCGGTGAGGATCTCGGATGCAAGGTGATCGATCGGGGCTCGGGGGTTGCGGATTTGGAGGTCGGGTCGTGACGTGAAAAATAGGGGAAGTCGGGTCGGGCGTCACGACCCGTGGGAAGTGGTCCACGGGGGGGGGGGGGGGGGGGGAGTTTACCGGGGGGTTAATGTCCCCCATGGACCAATGAGAATCAGCCATTTGGAAAAGATTTAGAAATTCAGAAAGAAATAATAAATGGCTGAATCATGAAAAACTTAAAACATAGAAATGTTTTTTTTATTTTTTTAATTAATTTTTCAAAATAAAAAAGAGGTATTTACACTTTAGTGCTATATATAGGTATTTACACAATATGGCTTTTTAATTTTTGATTTTTAATTTGTTATTTTTGTACATTTTTATTCCCATTTTATATTTTATTTATTTATAGCATAAAATTAGGAATAAAAAGGTATTTTTATTTTATTTTTATTATTTATATACAAGGGTGAAATAAATAGATATATACATCCATATACATGGTATATGTACAATGTTATTTTTTATTTTTTATTTTTTATTTTTATTTGATTTTTGTTTTTATGGTTTTTATTTTATTTATTTACACCATAAAAGGTAGAATATTTACAAATTTTTAGAGGTTTTAATTTATTTATTTATAGGGTTAAATAAATATAAGAGTGGGTGTATGTACATGGTGAATATGTACAAGTAAAGGTTATTTTTGTTTTCTTTTTAATTCTTCAATTGTTGTTTTGATTTTGTATTTATAGATATATACAAATATATACAAGCCCATTTATTCTATTTTTGGAGGAAAATATTTTTGTTCTATTTACAGGTATATTTACACACATGAGCACCCTATCTCTCTCTACTTTTACTTTTATGCGGTCAGGCCCATGCTGAGCCCTCCCATGGGATTAGGTTGCTCAATATTTTTTCTAAATATTTCCCTCTTTTTCTTTTTACTCTTTATTCTTTTATTTTTGCACAAAAACATGCTAATTATTACTTTTTACACAATGCATGCTTTTGGTAATTATTTCTTTTTACAAGTATCTACATGCATTTGCATAGGTTTTTGTAGCTAAAATATAAGAATAAAGAGTGATGAATGAGTATTCATCACCCCCCTATACTTAACTTTGCTAGTCCCTTAGCAAACACTTATTTGAAAAAGAAGTGAAAAAGAGAAAGAAAAAGAAAAAGAGGAGAATGCACATGGATCAAGGTTGAATGTTAAACTTGCCTTCATTAAATTGGATTGGGGAGCTCAATCAGATCTTTGGATTATTAATGTGTCGGAACCTTATTTGGACTTAAGCTTAAAACTCAACAGCCTCTAAGTTCCATTAATCTATAATCAAGACTCCTCAACAATCCAGATCAAAACAAGTCACCAAACACAAACCCTGAAGACCACGAATCTTTCCTTGTCCTGTGAATGTGAGGTATGAGCTCTCCACCTCAGAAATGGCAACTTGACAACCCTCCCCAACAAGGTAACTCTATGACCCCAATCTGGCCACTCTTTCCTCGAGGAGCGGGGTATTCCCTTCTAAGTTCAAGTTCAACCGGCTCAAGAAGAGGAGGAAGAAGAGAATGGATCATGGCCAGTGTAGCCATGTATCCTTGGGAGCTCGACCAGTGTAGCCAAGTCTCCCTGCGGCAAGCTACATAAGGTGGGACATGAATCTCAAGCTTTGTTTATTACACTATATACATACTCCGGTGGGATAATCATTTTCTCTCAGACCCACCACTTTTTTGGAGTTATTTTCTGTTTGCATTTTTTTTCAAGTGCATATGTACAACATATACATGTGCCAGTAGACTATCCCTCTTTTGAAGCATTATTGCAACCCACAACTCCTGTCGTTAGACCTCATGGCAACCAGACCAAGTTGAGACGCACTTCCTTCACTAAAAGAAGAAGAGAGGTTCTGCCTAGAAGTACTACCCTCATATGCTACCCCAAGTCAAGGAAGACTGCCTCCTCACCACCTCATCCGTAGAGAGCTCGGTGCTAAGTGTTGTGTCCAAGCAAAGCCAGTGTCCCTATGAGTCATGTGTTGTTGTTAAGTGCTCTACTTAGGCTCATTGAGATGACAGGTGATCATAGCCTAGTGGACTTAAAGAATTAAGTCACCATGGACCTGAAAAGCCTTAACCCTAAGCCCTATAAGGTTCCTCTTAGAAATTAGGTGGATTAAGATCTTAATCAAGCTCCATTTCCCAATTTAATTCGAGGCTAGTTTAAATGTCAACTATAATCCGGAAAAACTATATACATATATACAAAGATGCTATTTACACAATTTTTACAAACATGCAAAATTTTTGAAAAATGTTTTGAAATCATGAATGGATGAATGCATGAGATGCAAGTTTTGCAAAAGTATTTACACACATTTACACAAGATTTTTGCAAACTTTTGATTTTCAAAACATTTTGGAAAAATTTTGTACTATATACATAATTTTGATAAGAAAATATTTACACAAACTTTACACCAAAAGATTTTTGAAAACATTTTTACTAAAATAATTTGTACACTAGCTATGCATATGCAATAAAAGAATGATTATTTACAGGAAAATTTTTTAATTTTTGTGATTTTTAAGGTTTTTAGCCATTTTTATTTATTAACACACTCACACAAAGTACGAGTTATGGATAAAGTATATATGAAATATATACACACCCCCCTATACTTAGCTCGAACGATGTCCTCAGAGTCAAGAGCGATGAAGAAGACATAACTCGTGCTTAGTATAGGGAAGTGAAAAGGAAGGCTATATACAACGAAGAATGAATGAATAGAAGATCAAGAGATTCTCGGCTTTTCCCCCTATACTTAGGATCAAGTAATCCTAAGTGTAGTAGGCTGTACACGAAGGGAAAACCGAGTGGCGAATGTACAGGGTCTACCCCCCTATACTTAGGGTAAAATATCCCTAAGTATAGGCAGCAAAACAGGGATAGAAAGAAGCAAAAGAAATACCCAAAGGTCCTACATCCCCCCTATACTTAGGGTAAAGTACACCCTAAGTATAGCATAATCAAAAGATGAATAAAGGGATGTGAAACTAAAGAATGTGATGATATGGACATCTGGATCTATACAGGTCGGAAGAACAGTGATAATCAAGCGTGAGATGCAATAGATGTGAGTCAAAAGACCACATCTCACGCAAAATGAATAGGGGCAACATCAACGACCCGCGGCTCATGATCTAGAAATGGCTTGAGCCGCTGGCCGTTCACTCGAAAGGTACTCTCAGAAGACAACTCGTATATATCAATGCTACCGTTGTCGTGTACCTTTCTCACCAAGTAGGGTCCCTTCTATTTGCTATGTAGCTTCCCTGGAAATAGACGAAGCCTCGCATCAAACAGCCATACTCTCTGTCCAGGCTCAAAATGTTTGTGGCTGATGTGAGAATCCTGCCACTCCTTCACTCTCTCCTTGTAATGTAGGCTGTTTGAGAAGGCGGTATCTCTAAGCTCCTCCAGGGCTGCTAACTCTGCCCTCCTCTGGTCTCCTACACTATCTGGATCCATAAGTATCTCAGTGACTGCCCAAAGTGACCTGTGTCTCAGCTCAACAGGTAAATGGCACGACTTGCCATATACGAGGCGAAAGGGAGATGTGCCCAATGGTGTCTTGAAAGACGTCCTATATGCCCACAAGACCGAGTCCAAAAGCTGTGACCAATCCTTTCGGTCAGGACGGACGACTTTCTGCAAAATAGTCTTGATCTCCCTATTCGACACTTCGGCTAGACCATTCGTCTGTGGATGGTATGGAGTGGCAACTCGATGGTCTATGCCGAACTCGCTAGCAAGGGCCTTCACCTGGTCGTTGATGAAATGAGACCCCCCATCTGAAATCAATACTCGAGGTACCCCAAACCGCGTGATGACGTGATTCCTCAAAAATCTGCAAACTGTCCTGGCATCAGCGGCTCGGGCGGGGATAGCCTCAAGCCAACGACTAACATAGTCTACGGCCAACAGAATGTACTCAAATCCCTGACTCTTAGGGAATGGACCCATGAAATCGATGCCCCATGCGTCAAAAACCTCACAGAAGTGAATGGGCTGCATCGGCATCATATCACGCTGTCCACAAGTGCCCATCCTCTGACAGTCAGTACACCTCTTCACGAACTCATCAGAGTCCTTGAAGAGAGTAGGCCACCACAAGCCGGATTAGAGCACTTTCTATGCCGTTCTCCTCCCAGAATGATGTCCTCCTGCCTCAAGCTTGTGGCAGTAAGTGAGGACTCTATGGTGCTCCTCCTGAGGAATGCACCTACGCCAGACGCTATCCCCTCCTTCGTGGTAAAGGATGGGATCCTCCCAGTGGTAGGACTTGGCCTTCGCGAGGAAGGTCTCAAGCCTCTGCCTGGGCAAACCTTGTGGGACTTTCTTAGCAACAAGAAAGTTCACAATATCGGCATACCACGGGAGTGAGGCGATAGCAAGGATCGCCTCATCTGGGAAGGTCTCACAAATGGGATCAATCTGCTCAGTATCCTCAGGCTGCTCTAATCGGGAGAGATGATCCACCACCACATTCTTGACTCCAGGCTTATCCTTGATCTCAATGTTGAACTCCTGGAGTAGAAGGATCCATCTAGTCAGTCTAGCCTTGGCATCCTTCTTTGCCATGAGGTATCGGATGGCGGTGTGATCAGTATACAAGGTTCACTCTAGATCCAATGATGTAAGATCTGAACTTATCTAGGGCGAATACTACGGCTAACATCTCCTTCTCTGTGACTGTGTAGTTCCGCTGGGCGGAATCCAATGTGCGGCTAGCGTAGTGGATAGCAAAGGGGACTCCATCCCTCCTCTGTCCCAGCACGGCCCCCACGGTAAAATCGGAGGCATCCGTCATGATCTCGAATGGGAGAGACCAATCAGGCGGCTGGAGAACAGGAGCCTCAATAACACACTGCTTGAGAGTCTCGAAGGACGAAAGACACTTGTCATCGACAAGGAACTCGGTGTCTTTCGTCAGCAGGTTAGTCAACGGCCGGGCGATCCTACTGAAATCATGAATGAATCGTCGGTAGAAACCGACGTGCCCCAGGAATGATCGTAACTGCCACAAATTGGACGGTGGTGCGAGTTTTCTAATGACATCTACCTTGGCCGGATCAACCTCCATGCCCCTGTTGGAGATGATATGGCCAAGCATCGTCCCTTGAGTCACCATGAAGTGACTCTTCTCCCAAGATAGCACCAAGTGAACCTCTATACATCGCTGGAGTACTCGGTCTAGGCAGTCAAGACAGGAGTCGAATCCGTCGCCGTAAACCGAGAAATCATCCATGAAGACCTCTAAGCACTCCCCTACCATGTCCGAAAAGATCGACAGCATGCATCTCTGAAAGGTCGCAGGGGCATTGCATAGCCCAAATGGCATGCGTCGGAAGGCGTATGTGCCGAAGGGACAGGTAAAGGTGGTCTTCTCCTGGTCCTCATGAGCGATGGCCACCTGGTTGTAGCCCGAGTACCCATCCAGAAAACAATAGTGGCTCTTCCCTGCCAGTCTCTCAATGATCTGATCTATAAAGGGCCGGGGGAAATGATCCTTCTTGGTGGCCTGGTTGAGTCTCCTGTAGTCAACACAGACCCGCCAAGAAGTGGGTACTCCTGTAGCAATCTCCTCTCCAGACTCGCTAATCACTGTAGTGATGCCCGTCTTCTTGGGCACCACATGCAAAGGGCTGACCCACTTGGAGTCGGAGATGGGGTAGATAAAATCGGCGCTCCACCATTTCGAAATCTCCTTCATGACAACCTCTCTCAGATTCGGGTTCAACCGCCGCTGGAACTCACGCGATGGCTTCGCCTCATCCTCGAGATAGATATGGTGGGAGCACAGGGTCGGACTTATCCCCTGGAGATCTGCTACGCTCCATCCGATTGCCTTGCGGTTCTTTTCAAGAACCCCCATAAAACGGGATTCTTGCTCTCCAGTCAGAACAACAGAGATGATGACTGGGTACATCTCAGGCTCACCCGCAAGGAATCGATACTTCAGCGAAGTAGGGAGCGGCTTCAGCTCTGGACAGCTGGGTGCTGGTGGATCTGGCCTCTGGAAAGTCTGCGTGAACGCTGCCAAATCTGCATGGGAGAACTGAAACTCTCTCTCTCAATCTCAGAAACTGGAGAAGGCTGCCCTGATGGACTGTCTCTGCTCTGCTCGGCATCTACCTCCTCCTCAGCTGTAGGCTTAGTGGTACTCAGGTCTAGCATGTAATCCTCACAATCTGCCCAATCAGACTCTGAATACGATGGATTTGCATCATCTGCGGTGGCATCAGTACCACCATCATCACAAGAATCTGTCTCGCGGTCGAGAACCGGCTCTGCTGCCTCAGAAGTATCCTGGACCAGGAATGTGCTCTCCAAGCTCTCCTCTGCTATCAACTCTGCATCAGCTGAATCTGGAAATGAGGGGATGGCCTGTGTTGTTGGGTCTGACCAAACTGCCTCATCGTCTGTGATCACAAAGTCACAGTCCTGGTGGATGTCTAGCCCGACATATGTCAGCTGCTCTGTGTCGGAAGTGGTCTCTGAGCATGATCTGTCTCTGGCTCTGCTGTCCTCGACCGTCTCTATTTGTACACTTTCGCCCTCGACGCGAAAGTATACCTTCCCTCTATCATGGTCAGTCACCGCCTTGGCTGTGGCCAAGAACGGACGACCGAGAATGATGGGGGTATCGGTCACTGAATCAGGGATCTCCATGTCCAACACTACGAAGTCCACGGGGAATTGCAGGCCCTGAATAGTGACGACAACGTCTCGCAACAACCCCTTCGGCCTCTTGACAGATCGATCAGCAAACTGGAGGACTGTCCTGCTCTGTCTAAGAGTGCCCAACTCAAAATGGACGAGAAGGGCTGCCGGAAGGAGGTTGATCGACGATCCGCTATCTAATAGAGTACGGTCGAACCTCTGCTCTCTAATGTGACATCCGACATAAGGGGCCCCTGAATCTGGCCTCTTGGCCGGCAGACGGTTCTGGATCGCGAAACACGTGGCTTTCGTCAGCACATGAATCTCTGAATGGTGGTTCCTCCTCTTCCTCCTGACTGTGGTCCTGTCTCTCAATGAACGCTGAAGAAGGGGGATGTGCTGCAAAGCCTCCTGAAGAGTCAGCTGTATGTGAAACCGATCTATCATCTACTGGTTGAACTCTTCCTTATCTCTCTTTTTTGGATTTTCTTTTTTCTTCCCCTTCCCCATCTGAAGGGCTCTAGGGAAGGGGATCACTGGGTCCTTCTCAGATGAAGGACTAGGAAAAGGTCTAGACGGCTCGACGACCGGATCGGCACATACATCACGCACCAAAGTGGGACCAGAAAAAACCAAACCATTTCCTTTATTCACAACAGAGTTCCGAGATACATCAGAAGTAGGAAAAACTACAGGTCTCTCAGAATGAACATGGGTGGCCTCAGCACCACCATCGACTGGATCAACTGGAAGACTCACGGCCTCAGTACCGCGCTCTGGCTCGGCATCAGGGGTGGCCTCAGTACCACCTCCTCGAACTGGTGAAGTGGCGGCCTCAGTACCGCCTATGGAATCAGCGTCCTTGGTGGCATCAGTACCACCGTTATCATCTCTAGAGCCTCAGTACCGCTCTCCTCCTCGCCTGGCGCTCTGGGTGTCTCCTCATGATGTGGCTCAGACGAGGCGCCGCCTGCTGGCATCCTACCGCTCTTAAGTGTGACAAAATCAGTATCAAAAAGATATCCAGTCATATCACCAAATGCATCACTAGGAGTGGTATACTCAGTACAAGCTACCTGCTCAGACTTCCTCTTCAGGCTGTTGGGGTTCGGCTCGATCTGGGCAGGGATGGCGGCCTTCCCTCTCACAATGTCCCGCATCTCCTGGCGGAACTCGTCCATCTCCCGTCTAAAAGTAGCATGTTGATCAGTGAGGAGGCGGTCAATATCATCCAAGGCGGGGCTCTCGTAGGGTGGACCATGAGAGCCCGACGGGTAGCCTCACTGGTAGTGAGGCTGCTGGAACTGGTGTTGTGGCTGAGAGGGGTATGGGAGATGCTGCTGCTGCTGGTGAGGCTGATCTCGCCTCCGAGACTGTCCCCGCTGATAGGGACGAGGACCGTACGACGACTGCTGCTGCTGCTGTGAAGGGTACACTGGGGGCTGTTGCTACTGCGGCTGGTGATCCCTCTGATGGCCGTACTGGCCTCCCTGTCCTAACGGTTGCTGTTGGGGATGGGTACCTCCGGTCCCCCCAACGGCATCCGGGATGATCTCGTCGGATACCGGGTTGAGGGCGGTTATACCAAATCCCGTTGACATCCATCAACGGCTCTGCATCGTACTGGGGTGGCGGGAGTACTGCCAGAGGCTGATCCGGCTGGTATAGCACCATCTGCAAGTCTGGAGATGGTGGTGATTGGTAGGTGGACTGCGGCTGCTGGTACGGCTCCGTATGTACAAGGTGAACCTGTCTAGGCTGCTGGTGTGAGCTGGAGCGCTGGGACGATCTATTGCTGTTGCCGTGATCGCCTCGCGACTGAAGACAGGGCTGGGAAGCCGTCTGTGCCTCCTGGAGACACACGAGCTGGGTCTTCATGTCGCTCAGAGTCTGTGCCATCTGCTCCATCTGAGTGATGCCATGGCACTGCTTCTTCTCAATCAGCTCCATCCGATCCAACTTCTCGCTAATGATGCCCATGTCCGCAGCTGATGACTCTGCCTGTGTTGCTGCTACTGCGGACAAACTGGAAGGACCGGCGTCGACCCGTGCTATCCTTTGGTACTGCACGGGTTGTGGCTGCCGGGGTCTACCCTGAGTGTACAACCGGATCTGAGACATCACCATGTAGTTCTCAGCCATCTCCTCGTAGATGGCCCAGACCTGGTCGTGATCCTTGGCGAAGTAAGATCCGCCACAAGAAGCGTTCACCAAGCCCTGAAGCTCTGGTGTCAGCCCGCTGAAAAAGCTCTGCACGAGGTTCGGCTTGGAAAAGTCGTGGTGCGGGCATCTATCCGTCAGCTCTCTGAACCTCTCCCATGTCTCATGGAACTGCTCGTTGGGGAGTATGGAGAAGTTGTTGATCAGGTGCTCTCGCGGCATTGGTCCGCCCGAGTGGATAGTACTTATGCAAGTACTCGGTGTGGAGCTGCTCCCAAGTGTAGACGAACTTCCCCAGATGTTTCAGCCGGGTGGCTGCTCTATCTGCCAAAGAAAAGGGGAAGGCAATCATCCTGATGGTGTCCTGGTCCACCTGATGATCGTGGACAGTGCTGCAAATCATGAGAAACTCCTGGAGGTGGAGATGGGGCTCCTCGGTGGCGAGCCCGTGGAAGCGGGGGAGAAGCTGCAAGGTGTTCGGGGGGAACTTGAAGTCCCCCACGATAGCTGGTAGCACAACCCAATGATGCATCAGTGTCGATCCGGGGTTGTGCAACTCTCGTCATCTGGGACCCTCGGCCCGTCTCTACGCTGCTCTCGCTCTGCTCTCATCTGCTCCATCTCTCTCCTCATATCTAACATGAAAGCTCCCTGATCCCTCAACTGCTGTTGCACGGTCTCGAGGGAGGCGATCAGGGTGGAGTTGATCGCACCCTGGTCCAAAACAAAGTGCTTGGGCTGTGGACCTCTAGAGCGATCATCGGAACTACCGGCCATGGTGTCTGTAAAATCAAACGATCCAAACTCAGGTGCCGATAAATCTGCTAATCTTTCCTCTGGCACTGGTCTCTCAGAACCGAAAGAAAGGGGGTCGAGGGGGAACAGGGTGGAATCATACTCGGATTCGGAGAGGGGGTCTCGGCTCTCGCGAACCAACCTAGATGAACGGGTAGACGCGCCCGAAAGCGGTGCAGCCAGAGGCTGCCTAAGAGATCGTCTGCCCATCATCTTGATGTGGCGAGTAAGGCGGATGAGATCTAGAGAAACTATGATCACAAGAAAACCCCAAATTCACCAACGCAACGCGAGCTGATGACCGTAAAGGCTCGGTCAAATTATCTTGTCAAATTTTATTTTGGTGAACAATCAAAATATCAGAGCGACTACATGACCTGTTGGGATACCCGATACCTTCCCAACCGACTGTCCCGCACAGAAGAAGTCGGTAATCAGTCGGGAATAGCACCGGAGGGCTCTACCTAGTGTTCGGGTCACTCTCTCGCACAATCAAACCAAACAATGAGGGGGTTGCTCTCCCCAAGACAGGTTTTTAAGTCAGGTGTCTTTTAGGGTCAATAGTTTAAGCAGTCCCAATTTTATTGTTTTTCTTTTTAGATCTTTTTCAATAAAAACAAAAACGCCTAACGAATTTTTCGGTTCTCCTGGTTATTAAGTCAAAAACAGGGGGAGAAGTCGAAAAAGCCGATGCGCGATGAAATCAATGATGCATGCAGAGAAAGAAATGCTTATCTGTCTCCAGCACTCTACATGCAATATGATCCGCACAGAATTTAAAGACAGAAAAGAAACTACCTATATGGTGCAGCGGGAAAAGCCGAGTCCTAAGCAGGCAACTTCTACTCGATAGAACCGTCTAGCTGGTCACCAGCCTTCGATCCAGAGAGTCCGGTCTCGGTCTACCCCTCCTCCTCCCGACAAATCGGGTTCAGGAGCAGCGCTTGGCAGGGCAGGCTGTGGCACGTAGGCTCGAAGGAAAATGAATCAGCTATTTTTATTATTCTTTTATTAGTAGGTCCAATTAACGACCTATAGGTGCAGGCAGTCTATTAGGTGTTTGGATCCTACTCAATACGGCACAGTCAAGTAGAAAGTCCTACGGCTAGGGGCTCGAGAAAAACCGCGTAAAATCGTAAAAGGCAGCGAAAAACCAAAAACCGCGAAAAGCCGCAAAAAAGCTAAGGGTCCCCCGAGCACACCGGTGCTCGGCAAAACAGACCCAAGAAAAGTCTCAGTCCAAGTCCTGTTGTTGTCCCTGTATTATTACAATTCAAATCAAATGTGCTAAAAGTAAAGTCTACTCCTCGCCCACGCAGCTACCCTCTCGCTCTCTCCTGCGGCTCCGTGCAGAAGGGAGCCGCCTCCGAATCCCGCGGTTGCACCGGCGTCTCGAGAGTCGCCGCCTCGGTCCTCGGGTCCTTGCAAGAAAGAAGACAAGTGTCACAGACCAAAAATAATCAAATAAAGATAGAAAATATAAACAGGGGTATATGTGCAAAAACAGGAATAAAATAAACAAGTAAAAATAAAAATAAAAGAAAAGAAAAGAAAAAGGAAATAAAACAAAAATAAATGAAAAATAAAAAGATGCAAAAAGCCGCGGACTCAGAGAAAGCCGCGGAAAGCCGCGAAAAAGAAAACGAAAAGGAAATGAAAAATAAAGAAAAAGACTACTAAGCCGTGATCCCCGGCAACGGCGCCATTCTGATGACACGCCTGAGGGCTCGGGTAAAGGTAATCAAGGGTCGTTGCGACCCAAGTCACCAAACGGTGTCAATCGAGAAAATCAGACCACCAAACGAAGACAAAAATCAAGTGAAACTCAAGTAGCGGTCTCGCTATTATATTAACCTGGTATAGCGACCAGGGTCGAACACAAGGAGCACGTGATGGCCTCGCGGCCTACGAAGTAGTCTAAAAAGAAATAAACTAAAATAAAAGTATTTTTTGGTGGATTTTAAACTTTTATAATTTTTTTTGGATTTTTAATTAATAAAGAAAACAAAGAAAACAATAAAGCAACCAAATTCAAACAATTATTTACCTACTCAAAAATCAACCAAAAATTCAAATAACAATATTTTTATGTTTTTTATATTTTTTACTGTTTTGGTTAATTTTTGGTATTTTTCTGATTTTTATTGAATTTTCTAAAAATCAAACAAGGCAGAAAAATGAAGGTACTGTCCAGTCAGGAGTCAAGGGCCAAATTAAAATACAAAATGGCCCTATTAACACCTGGAGGTAATTTTCCTGTATAGTAGAAAAAAAAAGGAAAATTTAGGCACCAGAATTATTATTTTTGGGGTTTTCAATTAATTATTAGAATTTTTATGGGGTTTTTAGTGTTTTTCAATTTTTATGAGTTTTATAAAGTCAAAAATGACCAAAATTGGTCAGAAAATCAACCAAGGAAAAACAAACACTACCTAATTTTTTTGTATTTTTTAGAGGTGTTTTAATATTTTTTTGTGAATTTTAAAGTTATACAGTAAAGAAAGTGCTTGTTTTTGAATTTTTAAAAATAGTAAATGAAATCAAAAATGTCTCCAAAAATAGGAGAAAATTTTACACTATGGCAGGAGCCATATGTCCAATTTTCACCGCATTTGGAGTTGGTTTGATATTTTATTAAAAATCAAAACTAACGTATAGTGCATAGGGACCTGTACGCAAATAGTAAGAGTTCCAGGGGGTCTGGTGCAAATTTTCCAAGAAAACACACGCGAGGCGCGTGACCTGGGCACTCAGGGACCTATTTGCAAAGAAACTAAGGTTTCTGGACTATTTAATAACAAGCATTAAAAGTCCAGGGGCCTCAGTGTAAAATACCCACTAATAAACGCACATGCACAGTAAAACCACGCACAAGGGTATATCTGCAAATACTAAAAAGTTCATTCCATTCAGTAACACCCTAGGACAATAGGCCTATACATGCAATTAACCCAAACAAACACGTGTCGACGCACGTGATCCACTACAGGCAGGTGTATAAAAGCAATTACCAAACACTACAGGGTCCACAATGCAATTTACCAAACTCAAATAAAATACCTAAAATATTTACAGGACTACAGCAGAACTACTAATAAACTAAGGGCCTAAGATGATATTTACCCTTTATTAAGTCGCCCGTCGGATGCACGCCACGTGTAGATCCATCGGCTCAGATACGCTGGGGCTAACCCTCGACGATCGACGGTCACGATGAAGCCTCCCAATGATCGGACGGTCAGAGCTGCTCCTCAAATGGACGACTTGGATCTGAACTGGAGCCGGAGGTCGATCGGACGACTGCGAAGGATGGAGGACGAACTGATCGCCGGCGAACTTCGCCGGGCTCGTGCTGGCACTGGAGTCCTCCTCGGAGGCCACGAATGATCGGAGAAGATGCGTGGGGGCCTTCCGCATCTACTGGAATCCTCCGATGGCTCACCGGAGGTCCTGGGAACTCAGGCGAGGTCGGCGGAGCTCGAGCTGCTACACCAGATGGTCGAGACCCCCAGATGGCTCGGATGTACCTGAAAAGCACGTCAGCAGACTCGCGGGTCGAGGGCAAAGTGCCTCGACCCTGTGAGCAGGGGTGAAGGTGGTCGGTGCGGTGGTGCGAAGGGGCTCCGGCGAGGTGACGGCGGAGGAGCCCGAATCACAGCTCCTATGCGAGCTGGGTTGGATGAAGGGGCGGAGAAGATGCGCGGGGAGAAGGCGATCGTGATGGGGTGCTCCGATGATCGAATAGGTGGCGATTGTGGACAGAATCGAAGCTCGAAGGTGACGAGGGAATTTGGGCAAAACTAGAAATTCGGGAAAAAGAGAAAGAACGGGGACTACCTACTGGGCATAGTCGACTGTGGAGGAGCAGGGGGTGCTCCTGGTCTTCGCCTCAAGGACCGTCGGTGTCCGAGGCTCTGGCGCTACCTCCAGGCAGCGCACGGCGGAGCAAGCTCGCCGGATCAGTGGTCGTCACGCTCCCTCCTCGCTGCTACACCACCGGAGGCGAGCTGTCACTCTCGCGAAGATGATGGAGGTCACTGGGTGGAGAAATGATGAGCCAAAGATGAGGAACAGGGAGGCGGAGCTCAGATTTTATATGGGTGCAGGTCCGAGAAGAATGGATCGGGCAGGGTTCTGCGAAGCGCGGATCCCCACGCGGATACGTTGGCGAGGATCTCGGATGTAAGGTGATCGATCGGGGCTCGGGGGTTGCGGATTTGGAGGTCGGGTCGTGACGCGAAAAATCGGGGAAGTCGGGTCGGGCGTCACGACCCGTGGGAAGTGGTCCACAGGGAGGAGTTGACCGGGGGGTCAACGTCCCCCGTGGAACAATGAGAATTAGCCATTTGGAAAAGATTTAGAAATTCAAAAAGAAATAATAAATGGTCGAATCATGAAAAACTTAAAACATAGAAAATGTTTATTTTATTTTTTTTCTATTTTTTGGTGATTTTTAATTAATTTTTCAAAATAAAAAAGACGTATTTACACTTTAGTGCTATATATAGGTATTTACACAATATGTCCTTTTCATTTTTGATTTTTAATTTGTTATTTTTGTACATTTTTATTACTATTTTATATTTTATTTATTTATAGCATAAAATTAGGAATAAAAAGGTATTTTTATTTTATTTTTATTATTTATATACAAGGGTGAAATAAATAGATATATACATCCATATACATGGTATATGTATAATGTTATTTTTTATTTTTAATTTTGTTCTTTTTATTTGATTTTTCTTTTTATGGTTTTTATTTTATTTATTTACACCATAAAAGGTAGAATATATACAAAATTTTAGAGGTTTTAATTTATTTATTTATAGGGTTAAATAAATATAAGAGTGGGTGTATGTACATGGTGAATATGTACAAGTAAAGGTTATTTTTGTTTTCTTTTTAATTCTTCAATTTTTGTTTTGATTTTGTATTTATAGATATATACAAATATATACAAGCCCATTTATTCTATTTTTGGAGGAAAATATTTTTGTTCTATTTATAGGTATATTTACACACATGAGCTCCCTATCTCTCTCTACTTTGGCTTTTATGCGGTCAGGCCCATGCTGAGCCCTCCCTTGGGACTAGGTTGCTCAATATTTATTCTAAATATTTCCCTCTTTTTCTTTTTACTCTTTATTCTTTTATTTTTGCACAAAAACATGCTAATTATTACTTTTTACACAATGCATGCTTTTGGTAATTATTTGTATTTACAAGTATCTACATGCATTGCATAGGTTTTTGTAGCTAAAATATAAGAATAAAGAGTGATGAATGAGTATTCATCACCTGTCTATCCTTCCCTCTTTAGGACAATCAGAAGATTAGGATGATGAGTCAGATGTGGCTTTTGCTGATTGCTTGGAGACTTTTGACGATCCGACTCCAGAATTGAATGAGTTGGTGACAATAACTTCAAAGATACATCAAGCTACTACTAGCACAGAGCCAGAATCGATTGAGCCAGACTTCCTTGATGATCACACCTTACCTGAGCTCAAACCTTTACCCACAACCCTCAAATACGCCTTCCTTCTGGGTCAAGAGAGGAAGTATCCAGTCATCATCAGCTCGCGATTGACCGAGGAGCAGGAATCTCGCTTGCTAAAGATCCTAGAGAAAAACCGCAAGGCAATAGGCAGGAGCATCTCCGATCTCCACAGGATAAATCCCGCTCTGTGTTCGCACCATATCTACTTAGAAAATGAAGCTAAACCCTCTCATGAATTCCAACGTCGGTTGAATCCAAATTTACGAGAGGTCGTGAAGAAGGAGATAGAGAAATGGTGTGACGCGGGTTTCATTTACCTCATCTCCGATTCCAAGTGGGTGGCACCTATCCATGTTGTCCCAAAAAAGTCGAGAATTCAGATGACCACCAATGAGGACAGAGAGAAGATCGTGACATGAGTACCCATGTCGTGGTGCATCTGTGTGGATTACAGACGCCTGAATGATGTGACGAAGAAGGATCATTTTCCCCTTCCATTCATTGATCATTTCTTAGAAAGATTAGCGGGAAAAAAATTCTTTTACTTCTTAGATGGGTTCTTGGGCTACAATCAAGTAGCCATAGCTTCTGAGGACCAGGAGAAAACCACGTTCACATGCCCCTTTGGTACCTATGCTTTCAGGTGCATGCCCTTTAGGTTATGCAATGCTCCGGGTACATTTCAAAGATGCATGATTGCAGTATTCGTCGAAATGGTCGTTAAATTCCTGGATCTTCATGGACAACTTCTCGGTCCATGATGATTCCTTTAATTCATGTCTTAGGAATCTGGACCAAGTCCTCAAACAGTATTGTGAGGTCAATCTGGTGCTCTCTTGGGAGAGAAGTCACTTCATGGTAACGGAGGGCATTGTGTTGGGGCATGTCATCTCCAAGAGAGGAATGAGGGTTGACTCTGCCAAAGTGGATGTGATCAGACGACTCCAGCCACCAACCAACATGAAACAGTTGCGATCATTCCTCGGGCATGTTGGATTTTATCGGAGATTTATCGAGGATTTTTGAAGATTGCCTGACTGCTAACTGAGCTTTTAGGCAAAGACATGGAGTTTATTGTCGATCATAAATGTCTTGAGGCCTTTAAATAATTGCAAGGGATGATCATGGACGCCCCGATCCTACAAGCCCCATATTGGTATCTTCCTTTTGAGATCATGACGGATGCCTCAGATTTTGATGTTGGGGCTGTGTTAGGACAGAGGAGGGATGGTGTCTCGTTTGCCTTACACTACGCAAGCAAAGTGCTTGATACCGCTCAGCGTAACTATACAGTTACAGAAAAGGAGATGCTTGCGGTAGTGTTTGCCTTGGATAAATTCAGATCTCATCTTATCGGATCCAAGGTGATTGTAGTCACAGACCATACAACACTACGATATTTAATGGAAAAGAAGGACGCGAAGGCGAGTCTTCTTAGGTGGATTTTACTTATCCAGGAATTTGATTTGGACATTCGAGATAAACCTGGGAAGAAGAACGTAGTAGCCTCTCCCGTCTCGAAAATCTTGATGCTTCTGAGGATATGCCTATTCGAGACTCCTTCCTTGATGAATCGGTTTTTGTTATCGACTCACTCCCATGGTACATCAATATCGTGAATTATCTTGTCTCCAAGAAAGTTCTCGAAGATTGGCCCAAGAGACACATCGACCGACTTAAGTCGGATGCAAGACATTACCATTGGGAGAATCTGATTCTTTTCTTTGAAGGACCGGATTGTGTCCGGAGACGGTGTATTCCTCAGGAGGAATATCAGAGTGTCCTTACTTTATGCCACAGTCTGGAGGCAGGATGACACCACTCCGGGAAGAGGACCGCATGGAAGGTACTTCAATGTGGCTTATACTGGCCGACTCTGATTCGCTATGCGCTCATCTTTGCGAAGTCGTGCCCAGTATGCCAGCGAATGGGAGGAATCGTTAGTTCCAAGGATGAGATGCCGATGCAGCCTGTCATCATTTGTGATGTCTTTGACGCATGGGGCATCAGCTTCATGGGCCCATTCCTGGTTAGCCACGGATTCGAATATATCCTTCTTGCGGTAGATTATCTGTCAAGGTAGGTGGATGTTATTCCAACCCGAGACGCGGACAGCATGACTGTCTGCAAATTCATTAGAGATCACATCGTCTCTAGGTTTGGGATCACCAAAGTGTTGATATCCGATGGGGGTAGCCATTTCGTGAATAGAGATGTGAAGAAACTCTTAAAGAATTATGGCATCGAACACCATATCGCTAGTCCTTACCACCCACAAACCAATGGCATGGCTGAGGTGTCGAATAGGAAGGTGAAAACCATATTGCAAAAGCTTGTACGCCCAGACAGGAAGGACTGGTCTCAGATCTTGGATCAAGTCCTGTGGGCTTATAGTACAGCTTACAAGACACCATTAGGAACCTCCCCATTCAGGATGGTATTTGGGAAGCCATGCCATTTGCCCACTGAATTAGTGCACAAATCTGAATGGGCAATCAAGAAGGTCAACTGGAATACACACCTAGGGCAGAAACAAAGAGAGATGGATCTGAATGAGCTTGTGGAAGTTAGAAACCGAGCATATGACAACAGTTTGGTGTACAAGGATAAGGTAAAGCATTGGCATGATAGATATATCAGACGAAAGACATTTGTTCCTGGACAGAAGGTATAATTGTTCAATGCAAGGCTGAAGGTTTTCCAAGGGAAGCTGAAATCCAAGTGGACGGGTCCATTCATAGTCCGTGCTGTGCATGATAGTGGATGCGTAGAGATCTCAAATCTTACAGATGGAGCACATACATCCCTAGTCAATGGACAATCGTTGAAGTACTTTGTCGAACTCAATGAACAATTAGTCCATGTTGAGGAGATTGTATTCATGGGAGAGACAGACTCAGTAGATACACATAGAGCCATGCATGAGACCTTGCAGCAGTGAGCTCTCGCCATCAGCAGCATCGAAAAGATTCGCATCACGATCCTTGTATATACTCATCCTTTATATGTATATTCTCCCCTCCCTCCCGTGAATCCAGTCACTCGCCCCAGCTTCATATATTTTCATTCTGCGACTATACTTAGGATGACCAGATCCTAAGTATGGGGGGAGAGTCACCTGAGTTTATTGACCATTCGTTGTACATCCTCCAGATCCCATCGTTCCTCATACTCACTCATGTCATATAGGACCGATGCCCATCATGTATATATTCTCATCCATTTCCACTCTTGACCTCGTTCGCCCCAATTTTGATTTTCTTATACACTTAGGCTGCCAGAGCCTAAGTATAGGGGGGCGGGACGACTTCTATACATTTTTACCATTCTTGTTCTCCTACGCTTAGCACGAGCTATGTCTTTTTCCTTGCTTTTCGTGCTCTGAGGACATAGCACATGCTAAGTATAGGGGGCGTGTATATATTGCATATATACTTTACCCATAGCTCATACTTTTGCGTATTTCTTTTATATAATATACAATAATTACGGGATGGGTAAAATTTGGACTTTTTTGTAAAATACATGTATATTTGTAATACAAGCATTTTTGGAAAAAAACAAATCAAAATCAAAGGCTTCTTATTTACTCTTGCATATCATCTCTACATTTAAAAAGAGAAAAGAAAAAAGTGTCTTGAATGAAAAAGAGTCTTGCATTTCATTCATCTACATAGCATGTCATCTACATCTCATCTGCATATCTTGCATATTCAAAGTGAAAAGTTAGTGGGTTCTAAACCAAGTTATGAGTAGATGTTGAGGAGGGACTTGATTTGACCTTAATCCACCTAATTTCAGAGGAACCTTATAGGAACTGGAGTTAAGATTTCTCAGGTCAAGTGACTTAATTCTTTGAGTCCGCAAGTCTATGTTCACATGTCATCTTGATTAGTCTAAATAGAATATCTCATGCACACGCATGATTCTTATAGACAATGACCTAATTTAGACAAGCACAATGCGCGTAGCTCTTCATTGATGAGGTGACGAGGAGGTAGAATCCTTTAGCTTGGAGTAGCACACGGGTGGAAACATCCGTCCTCCTCTAGGGAGGGAAGTGCATCTCAACCTAGTCTGGTGATGTTGACATCTAAGGACGGGATGCTGTGGGTTGCAATAATGCTTTAAAAGAGGGATAGTCTACTGGCTCAAGAGGAAAAACTCCTGATGTACATGTTGCACCTTGTACATAGTTCGAAAATATATGCAAGAACTCCAAAAAATAAGACAGGCCTGAGTGAAAATAAAATACATGTCGGAGTATGTATATTAGAAAGAAGTCTGCAGCTGGATGACTTGACTACACTGGCCAGGCATCCTGGGATAGGTAGCTACACTGGCTACCGTCTATTCTTTTCTCCACCCCCTCCTTTTGAGCTGGTCGCACTTGAACTTAGAAGGGAATACCCCGCTCCTCGAGGAAAGAGTTACTGGACCGGGTAATTAGAGTTAGCTTGTTAGAGGAGGCTGCTTCTTAGCTATTTCTGATGTGGAGAGCTATCTTTCACTTACACAGTACAAGTAAGAATCATAGTCATTAGAAATTTGCGTTTGAGGATTTGTTTGACCTGACTATTAAGCCGTCTTGAGTAGAAGACTTGTGGAACTTGAAGTCTGTTAGGTCTTAAGTTCATATCCCAATAAGGTTCCGCCACACAACTAATCCAAAGGTCGAGTCAAGCTCCATTTTCACCTTTTGTTCATGACCTTGGTATGGAACCCAAAATCATTTCACTCTTGCATTCCATTTTAGTTGCTCGGGGACGAGCAAGGTTTAAGTATAGGGGGTTGATGAATCAGTGATTCATCACTCTAAAAGTTGAAAATAGAGCCTTGTTCCTGAGTAATTAGAAGCATATTTCCACCAATATTGCATAATTAGCATTCGTGCATGCATTGATAACATCTGCATTTTAGCAACCACATTTGCACTAAATAAGAAGCCAAATCCACTTGTAAAAATCACCTATCTGTATATATTTTACACTAACCCTAAATTCCATAAATTCACTCTATACTGTATATATTACTAACAATAATACAAGAAAAATACCAAAAAATGCTAACTTGTGTAATTGACCAATAAAACCACAATCCAAGTTTGAGACCATGGACATTAGAATGCACATCTCTCTCTCTCTTACAACCTCTGATATAGGTCTCACTTTTAAAATAATATACATTCAAAGACCTTCAAAATGAGATCAATTTCATTAAAATCGGAGCTCGTATGCAAAACTTGGATTTTGGCCTCCCATTGTATGCTATATGTATGTATATTTGTACCCTTGTATTTTATTACTTTATTCGACCTCTTTTCTGTTTTTGGTCAACATGAAACTTGTAGATCTCATCGAGATCTAGAACTTTCATGTTTTGAGTTTTTTTCCAAATTCGATCATTTTCTCCCTCTTATTTCACATTCTTCCTCAGCCATTCTGATTGGGCCACGTGGCGCTCTCTGATTGCGCCACGCGACCCACTCATCCGCTCGCCACGCGTCCCTTCTCTTGGGCGTTAGATCGCCTCCTTCCTGTAGATATTAGCCGTTCACACTGCATCAGCTCACAACCGTTTGATCTAGGCCTAGATCGCATCTGGGCCGATCACTAGCGCCTCCAGCTCAATGCGCCGTGTGGCGCATTCCAACACCATCCGATCACCCTCCATGAGCTCTCATCTCAGCCGTTCACTCCCGCTCAATACATCACCCTTCGATCTACTCTTGATCTCATCCATACCCCACATTTCAGCCTCACTTCCTGGCGCCACGCGTCACACCCATGGCCACCCGATGATCAGATCACAACCGACCAATCCTGCCTCAATCCCGACCCTTGGATCATAATCCCAGATCTCATCTCCACCGTCTATTAGCGCCTTCATCCCATCACGCCACGTGGCGCTTTCTGAGCCCTTCGATTACATCACCAGGATCTAATCCTACCTGCTCCCTCGCGCCCACCTCTTAGCCATTGGATCACGAGATCCAACGGCTACGACATCATATTCTTTCTAACGAAGAAGCCTCGCCCACGTCGCCCACCTCGCGCTTCCTCTCCGCCCTTTCTATTTTCGTTACCATGTCAGCCACCATCTTCGCCCATTTAGCGCCTCACGATGAAGCTCGTACCTCCCTCTTCCTCGCCAACACCCACACGCACCATGATCCCCTTCTCCTACGCTCCACAAACCCCATGAACACCATGCCTCCATCACCCGGACCTCCATTTTTCCCTATAAATACTTCACCTCCGACGAGCTTCCACCCCATCCGCCCTTACAAGAGAGAACCTAGAGCTCCCCTCAACCTATCAGTGACAGTGATTTGGGCTTAGAAGTGAGAGATGACAGCTTTCCATCTCAGGCGAGATCCACACCGGTCACGGCGGAAGAAGACCACCGGTCGATCATTGCTTCGCCCTTAGGCCTCACTGCACTCACCGCACTTCCACGAGCACAAGCACTCGTTTTCTGGCAACCACTAACCCTGCAGGTCCATTTTCTTCACTGGTCGGACGTCACGCCAGAATTGCTTCGAGCTCCATCGACCCTGGCCTACAGACCTCCCCAACTTCGCCCAGACACGGCGGTCGCTCTGCCACGCCTCCACGGCCATTCCGAGCTATCTAGGAGCCTCCGGCGATCTACACCGACCACGGGGAAGGAGGCAGAGCCAGAAGGGCTGCGCTGGAGCCCAGCCAAGTCCGCTGCAGGAGGCGGTGTCCCGGAGGGAACAAGACGCCCAGACACCGTCTAATCGCCTTGATCAGACAGTCCTCATTCGCCCACATCGTCCGCATCAGCATCCGTCGGATCAGGAGGATCTAACGGTCCACACTTTACCACGTCGCCCTCTCCAGAAGCTACAGATACCGTTGGATCCATCTTGATCCAACGGCCTGCATCAAGCCACGCCTTCCGCCATCGCCACCGTTGGACCATCCTGATCTGATGGCTCTCAGACAGCCACGTAGCGCCCTCCGAGCCTCTTCCCCGACCCTAGGCTCGGAGCATACAAAGCAAGACCTGAAGCTACGCCTGAGCCTCCGAAGCCTCCCGAGCCTAGTACCTCACGTGTCCCTTACGTGCAGGCTGGGCAAATTGCACCGAGGCCCCTACAAGTTTTCGGAATTACAATTTAGTTCTGGCAGGCGCGTCACGTGAGGCGCACGTGTTCTAGTGGACATTTTTCATGCATGACCCAAGTATTATAGGTATGTGCACTTTAGTCCCTATATGCATGCTTTAGAACTAAGAAATTTTATTTCATGTTTGCATTTTGGTCCCTATGTTTGCTCGTACATTTAGGCATTCATTTAGCATTATTTTTAAATTCCAAAAATTGCATGTTATAGAGTAACTTGTGCTTTATCATTGTGACACGTGTCATATTTTTGTGAGCATAGAAGAATTTAATATAATTATTTTTGTGGAAATTGACATAGTTTGCCCACTGTGAGACTTTTATTCCATATTAAATTATTTATTGCTCCAAAAATCACCATAAAATCACAAATAGGGTTAGTTTGAGTTGCTTTATACTGTGCCCAAAAATCAATCCATTTGCATACGTCACGAGGCCTAAATAAATTAATTAGTCTTTTACTAATTTGATTTTTAATAACTCCAATTTACATCATTTTTTTAGGTTTATCAATTTTCCTAGATTCATCTCAGTTTGAAATATCTAGGATAATTTTTATATCTGAAAATAATGTACTTTGGTATTTATTAAAATTAATTTTGCGAACTATCCTGCATCCATATTAAATTCATATCTAATTCAATTAGAGTCTAAAAATTTCAAAAAAATTACAGTAGCTTAATTTCATTGCATCTCACATTCTGGTCAAGTTTCATTAATTTTGGACTTCATTTGACTATCGTTTGTGATTTAACTTAAAACTTGGCTTGGAATTGCATTGTATTTTCCTTAATTGCATAAACACAAACACCTAAAAAATATTCTCCTGAAAATCTAACATCGAAATTAACTTAAAATTAACCTAAGGAGACAGCTGCCTCCATGAGTTCGACCTTGGGCTTGCCTAAGTAAAATAAATCTACTGCTTGCATTTAATTCAACATTAATATAAGTGGTTTTTGATAAGTCCCTATTACCCGACTACAACGAACAACAAATTTAATTCGATCATTAATCTGGTTGAATTAACAAGGGTAGTCGAGGGCTCAATCATCTTCCAAATGTACCTACTCATACATATAGTAATACATCTGTGTCTGATCAGAGGATGCATGCCTATATCGTGACAACATACAATACAGGTCTTGGTTATCTCGATCTCGCTAAGTCAACTATTTGACCTAGCTTATCCGACACCCAGGAATCTCTATTCCTGTGTACAAGACCTGCATCAAGAGGTTGGCCAGATGCCCGCCTTTAGAATAAGGATTGCTATCTCCTTCTCAGGCTGGAAATCATTTCTTGATAATAACTTGACGATGCGGTTGAGTCCTCAATCAAACCCTTTAGATATTCGACACTGCACCAACCTCTATGATTCAATATTTGGACCAACATCTGTATGATATCAAGATGGCCATGGTACATAACTCTAATTGTATGAAGGGGCCTATTATGCAAATTATTTATTATTTATTTTGAATTAAGGAGTGATTTGCAATAAAATTTATTGCATAATGGATCGCCATGGGGCACTCATGTACAACAGGTACCTCATTTCTCCACACAAGGATTTCAAAAGAAGAAAATACTTCATATGGTGAAGGCATGAGAGGGTTTCGGGAACGGAGATTTATATGGCTAAACTCGAGTATGTAAATTAACCTATAAGTCCTTTAAAGTTCCACCCTTTTAGATGCTTAGCACTCTAATGTAATCTTATTATTCGTTTACAAATAAGTCACCGTAATTAGTTAATGAAAAACTTAATTTAAATATACAACATACAACAAACAACATGCATGGGTTTTTTTTACACTTTAACCCTCCAATTTTCCCATATTACCCTGTGTGTTGAAATTCACTGTTATTCCTTGATTTATTTTAGTTTTAAAAGAGAAACTCATGAAGTCTCACTCTACGAGGTGTCAAAGGATTTTCGAGACACGCATCTTGAACTAACTAGATGGATTCATTTGGTAGAGTTAGGATTTGTGAACGGTATAAGTAGATCCTCATAACATATTGAATGTTATAACAAAGTCATTTAAGTCGAGTTGCTTTTTCTTATATTCTCAAGCTCTAGCTTAACAATGCGGGGAAAAGCCTCCTTATCAAGCTTATGTCATTTAGCTCAGTAACAACGATTTGTTATGCTCCTTTTGATAACTAATACAATTTTGACCTCAAATGTAGTTGTATAACATATTGCAAGTTCATAATAAATAAAGAATACCCACATATACAAATACATGCACTGGTTGATGAAAATAAAGTTTCAACATAATCATTGGTTGGAGTGCAAAAGAGATGACTCCGTCTCGTTTTTTTCACATATAGTGTCAATGACGAGGATGAGAGAATTATGACCATTCTTGTGACCCTCCTTGGATGACACTATTTTTTGATTTGGGAAAATTGTACAAAAATACAAATGGGCTAAAACTTTGAACTTTATTTTTTCTCTAAAGTATTCTCGATTGTATGTAATTGATAGTAGAAAATATGCAAGCTCTATCAACACAAGAAGTGGCGAAGTGTGGAAGAAAACACGATAACGATGAAGGTAGGAAGCTTGTATATGCGTTTTGAAGTACTTTCATAGTTTCCATTTTCCTTCCTTATAGATGGGCTAGAAGAAGATATATGACTGATTATAAAAGATGAAGTCTTACATATATTCAAAACATCAATTAAAGGAGGAAGTCCTATATATAGTTAAAAGAGGAAGTCATACACAGTTTTCACAGAGGCAATAATGCAAGCCTCTGAGCTTGTATTAGATAAATGAATATACGTATCTATCATAAAGAACGTTTGCATTCATTTAGAATATCACTCTCAAGGTTTATTTTTGTCTGATATGAAAGTGACACTCGATGAATGTATTTGCCCCACCACCTTTGACAAATGAATACAGTGAAGAATAATGGATGATAAGAACGAAAATAAGAAGCTACAATCCGACGATTAAGATATGTTACAATCACAATAGAGGCTCTCAGAGAGATCTTCAATAATTAATGCTAGAGTAAGGTGATAAGTAGGACCAATGGCCTCTCCTAATTTTTCAACTTTTCTACAACACAATGTGACCGTTCTACGTATTTTTACGTTCAAACATAATGTGACATCTATAATGCTATGTTTTTTTAATAGAATTTGTTATTTTCTTTAAAATCTCAAAGCAAAATTTCTAATTTGGCTACCGTTTCAAATATCTTTTACTAGATGCGGTGGTAACCAATAGAATGTGAATATCTTCCGTCTTAACAAAATCCAAAGCTTCTTTGTTTCTCAGTCCCACTTAACTTCCATGTTGCCCTTACAAGAGTCCTCAGGAACAGCTTCTGTCAAAAACTCAAGCCTCTCCGACCTCTCGATCTCGTCTCCCTCAAATCGAACCGGCGACAACAGCACACGCCACGTCCAATCAAAAGGTCCATCCGTCGATTTCTACATTTCAGAGCTTACGGTCGAAGATGGCCATCTGATTCCCGGCTGAATCCGTCCCCGCTTGCGGATGATGGTACTTTCTTCCTCCCATCTCTTCCTTCTCCTTTCCGTTCCGAGGGTAATGGACGGGCGGGATCTCCGGATTCTGCAGGCGGCGTCGAAGAAGGTGATCACGAGGGACGAGTGGGAGAAGAAGCTCAACGACGTCAAGATCAGGAAGGAGGACATGAACAAGCTCGTCATGAACTTCCTCGTCACCGAGGGCTACGTGGAAGCCGCTGAGATGTTCCGCAGGGAATCCGGCACCGAACGTATCCTTGATGTTCGATCTGTGCTTTCTATGTGGTTGCTGAACTTGTTGGTTTTCGTTTGATTGAAATAGAAGTTAAGATGAAGGATAAATTGATATTTAGATGCAAAGAAACTAAACTCTTGTGCAGAAAGAGAGCGAAATGTAATTGCCCAAAGATAGACTAGAAATTCCTTCGTACAATTAATCCACAATGCACCATAATGTAGAACTGTAGGTGATGGATGCTGGGATCTTCTTCCATGTTTTGAAATTTGAAACTTGTGCCTGGTTGCTCTCACAGCTGGTTAATCTAGTGCTTGTTGATTTTGTTTCGCTCTTATAATGTGTGCATCTAAGTCCATCTCTTATCTTCGGTGCTGCTCCCTGATATTTTTTTACTCGTGAATTATGCCCTCTCCTACTTCCTTGTGATTATACCATGGAGTGACTTTGCCAAGTAACTGGATTGGACCCTTTCACTCAATTTCTAGTATCCCTATTTCATGAGCAACCCGTTTATCACCAATTGTTCCCGACAACTGTGCGATGCAAGCCCACAGGTGTATGCTGTATCAGCATATGCTGATGGAAAGGGAAATAACTAGACTACACCGTCGACTACTAGTGTGTTGGCATCGTCAAATAAATGTGTGAGGTTGGCCTGGAGCTGAAAGCATGATGTGTAATCATTAGTTACTGTACTCCTAGCGTCTGAAACCTTGGCCATTTACATTTTTTTGACGCCACAATTCAGTGGCAGAGATAGGATTGTGGGGTGCAGAAGGAGCATCATAACACCCAAAATCAACACAAAACAATCTCAAAGTAGTACTAGCATTTATATATAAAAAGAATGACTGAACATTTATATATTTATGTTTTACTAACATAAATATCAAATCATGTCTGGAAGGGAAAAAACCAATTTTCGATGCTTGCCATTCACAAAAGATTCCCCTCTACACGAGAGGGCATAATAAACTTGACTAACCAGAAAAGGTAGTGTGTAATTTGCATAAGGAAAATTGGTTGCAAGTCCAAGTAAAAATATTGTTGACATAAAAAAATGATCTCACCGTGAAATATGTGCGAATCGCAAGAAAACAAGAAACAAAAACACAAACTAAAAGTATAGTGGATTATATAAAGTTTAAAAGCATTATTTGCAGCGGCGGAGCCTGAAATCCCAGCTAACGGTTGCAAAACCTTGAAGTGAAGGTAGAAAATGTGGAATTGTGGTATGGTTTTATAGAAGAATCGAAAGGAGGGAGAGGGGTGTTGATGGCGATGGTACTGTTCACTGGCTATGCCGTTATATACTACAAAAAGGAGAAAAATCAATTATACATCTATCTGGATTGCTAAAGTCATTTTTATTTGTTTTGATTACGAGAAAAGAACTTTTGATCAGTTGAACTGTTCATCTGACAAAGGATTTTTTAAATTAAAAAGCTCAATTTTGTGCGGCTCGGTAACCACTTTCATCGGAGAAAGGATTATTGTTGCAAGTTTTTTTTTTTGACTCCATCTTTTTAATATACTTTGGGGGAACACTTTCTAGGGTGTTTCCTCCTTTTTTTGACTAAGAAAGTATCTGTGCCCACTAAGGCAATCAACACTTGCCTACACGAACTGCATTACATGGGGGTTCTCACTTGTGGGTTCTGTCAGTATTCCCCCCAGGTTAACGGGAAGTGTTCTTGGGTTAAAAAAAACATTAGTCTCTGATGCGTAGTGCATAAAGGCTTCCGTGCTTGATTTGATTATTGAGAAACCTTTCAAAAAATTAGAAGCAATTTGAGTAAATGGTATATGATTAAGGAATGCATTTAGCTTTGGCATGCTATCCTTAAGTGCACGCTGATATACAACTCATTGTATGAAGCATATCCATCTCCACACGATCTCAATAAATACACACTATATCTTTGACAAGAAGAGACTGGCTGTATGATTGACTGAGGATCTTGCTATAAAGCTTCGGCCAACTTGGAGATCTTGATATATTGTATACCACATTGTTCACATAAGTGCTAGGTGCCTTGGTCTAGTAATGACACCCATAACTTTTATTTTCTCCCATTCTTATTTTTCTCAACTTATGTAACACGTGGTGATGTTTTTTAAGTGGTCGCAACATCTTGCAATCCAAGCTTCATGTCAAGAGACGGAACACCTTAGTTTCACGTGTCTATTGGCAATTTGGATCACTCCACCTCTCTGTAATTAAATCCTATGAATCCATCTTAGAGTTAATTTTAAAGAACATTACTCAACCTCCTTTCTAACTTGCTCGATCGCCATCATTTGAAATTTGGAATTCGCTTAGTAATTGATGGGGTGGTCGCGGCCGGCCTTTCTCGCGGCTGCTATTTTGGCGCTTATCATGTTCCTCTTATACAATTTGCGGATGACACAATTTGCTTCATCGAGGGTGGTACCTCGAGTGTTTCCAGTATGGAGACCACGCTTCATTTGTTCAGCGAGCTTTCGGGCCTCCAAATCAACGGGCATAAGTCCAAAGTCGTCCCATTCTCTGTCTCCGGCGGAGGTTGGAGAGTGCGCGCAGCTGCTGGGGTCTCCTCCCGCTACTCTCCCTTTCGATTATTTGGGCCTACCTTTGACGGTGGGCCGCGCTCGCATTCGAGACTGGCGGGTGGTTGTGGAAAAAATGGAGGCTAGGTTGGCTGGGTGGCGTGCGGCCCTTCTTTTGCGCGGCGGTCGGTTAGTTTTGCTCAAATCTGTGCTATCGTCCATCCCAGTCTACTTCTTCTCTGTGCGCGGGTTGCCTAGGGGGGTGCGATCAAGATTGGAGAAGTGTATGCGGGGTTTCTTGTGGGGGAAGAAGGGGGGCGGAGGAAGGGGAGTGCATCTGGTGGGGTGGGATGAGGTCACGAGGCCCAAGTGGGAGGGCGGGTTGGGCGTGATGCGGCTCGAGTCGGTGAACGATGCCCTCTTGCTCAAGTGGGCGGCGAGGGTTTGGGGTAGGGAGGAGAATTTTATGTTGAATTGTTTGAGGGAGGCGGCGGGAGTTGATTTCGCTTCTGCTTTTCGTGGAGGTATCGAGGGCCAATTCTCTTCCTTTTGGCGTGGGGTGGTGAACGCTCTTAACCGCAACCGCCTCTCTTTTGCTCCTAAGCTTGGTGATGGTTGTTCTTTTCGCTTTTGGGAGGATGATTGGTCTGGGAAGGGTGCCCTTCGGACCCTGTACCCACGGCTTTTCGCTTTGGCGATCGACAAGGACGTCACGGTTGCTTCTTGCTGGGATGGTGCTTATTGGTGCCCTTCAATTGCTGATAATTTATCGGACCAACGGTTGGAGGATTTCTTATCTCTATTGGCTGTTCTCGATGATGCTCCCAGGCCTTCTCTTGGTCGTGACCATTTGGTGTGGAAAGATGGCCCGTTCTCTACCCGTAAGGCGTACATGGCTCTTCTACCCCGTTCTCCTGATGCGGATGATACCTTCTTGCGAGATTGCCGATTTTTGTGGGGTCTCAAGCTCCCGGAGCGCATCGGTATATTCCTCTGGATTTTGCGCCGTGGCCGCCTGTTAATGCGTGACCGCTGTGCTTCTATGTTTCCCAACTCTTCGGACACCTGTGGTATTTGCGGATTGGTGACGGAAACTATGGATCATCTTTTCTTCCAATGTGCCTGTGTTTGTGCCCTGTGGGATGACTTGGGCTGGCTTAACCTGTCCTCCTTTGCCTCCTTCTGCGATAGCTTGTTCAACGCTCGGAGTCGCCCTCGGGAGATCTTGCTGGAGCCTATTGCGAGGCTTTGGAGCATCTGGCTGGGAAGGAATGAAGCTCTTTTCACTCGGCAGCGATTCTACTTGGAGAATATTAGAATTTCGGCCTCGGGATTCCTTCTTGATTGGTCCTCTGGCTAATATGACGCCTTTGTAACGGGGGTATCCTATCTTTGATACCCTCCGCTTTTTTGTTTTCTGTATTCCTGTTTGTCCTGTTCGTCGCTCCTCTCTTGTAAGTATTCCTCTATCTTTTTCTTTAATGCATTGGGGCGAGCACTGTAGAGTGCGTCCCCCTTTTTTTGAGCCTCAAAAAAAAATTTAGAGTCTGCCATGGCAAATCCGTAGAATGCCATCGATAATAAACAAATGTTACCCATATGGAATTTGCTTAGTAAATTACTGTCCACCTCTTGAGCTAGAAGTTGAGTTCTGCTAAGTAAACCTTCTTCTTTGGAAGATTTTCTTTTTTTGCTGATGCTATTTCGGTAGGAGTTATTGATCCCTTCTATTTGGTGATAAAACTTCTCCTGTGTTGAATTATTCTCCCATCGAGGAGCTATCCCCGATATGTCGCCCTCGCCCGATAAGAGGATCGTACTCTATGTGAAGAACATGCTCGATAAGACGGTAGTTGATTTGAAGAGTGCGTCTGATAGCCCAGACACTTTATGAAGAACACACTCGATAAGGTGGTCTCGCCTGTTAAGATGCCCACACATGAGAAGAAATCCATGCTCGATAAGAAGGCCTTGCTCGAGCTGGATTCAACACCCGATAATATGAAGAAACTTGCCAAGGTGTCACTAACTGACGAGAAGTCTTTGCCCGATAAGGGATCCTCACCTAATGTAGGGCCTCCCTCATATTGGGTTCTTCCTATGTTGATGGGCATGCACCAAAGGAGGGCTTCGTGCCCGATTGATCTGCTACGCCCATCTTTGATGTGAGCCCTCAGGTTCTGGGCGTTAGTGGGAGCCCCGGTGGTTCAGGAGGGGAGAATGGGTTGCGTAATCGCTCCAATGTTGATAGTCTTAGTGGAGCTTGTATCGTTGGAATGTGTTATCGAAATAGTAGGGGTGCCCTCTCCCCTTGTGAGGTGGGGATAAATTTACAGGAGGTATGTCTGGCACCCTACGAGGCGATGTATGGATGGGTAATCTACTTGACACATGTCGACTGATACCAGTGTTTGAAATTTCGGTTTCGATGGCTGGGGTATCTCGAAACCTATATGCATGTCGATTTCCCGGATTTCGCCCGAAATCTCGCGAGATATCGACGAGATTTCGGGTCATCTCGTCATCTCGCCCGAAAATGGGAATCTATAATAAAAAATACCCACTGTTGGCGATATGGACCGAAATTTTGGTCGAAACTTGCCCATTTCGATCGAGTTTCAGCGGGCAACTTCTCCAAGCTTCCTCCAAGGTCCTATTTCGCCCCTTGCTTCAAGGTAAGCTAATTTGGCCAAATCTTCATCAAATTCTTCAATTTTTAGGGGTTTTACTCTTAAGATGTTGATCTAGCTTGGTGTAGTATTTTTTTGAGAGATTTCGAATATCTAGCTTTATTTTTGGAGACCAAAATTAGGGGTTTTGTGTTTTAATTGCACAATAATGATAGTTATAAATGTATTAACTTGGCTTTCAAAGAAAATGAATGTATTAACTCGGATCTTGTGTATAACATGTAGTAAAGCGTACTTTGTGAACATTTTGTAAGATCTATAGAAGAGGAAATTAGGGCTTTTGTGTTTTAATGTGGAATGATGATGAGTTCTTCAATGATAATCTTGGATCTTAAATTATGGAAGTAGAAAACATGTTTCGCATTTTTTGTAAATGAAATTTAAAAATTGAGTAAATCCGAAAATCAAATGTTAGATCTATTGTATTTTTGACATGTTTTGTGTCACTTAGGTAGCCTTTCTCGAAAATGGTCCCCTAATTGCTACACCTAAGACCCTAATGTATACGTTTAAGGTGTTTCTCTGAAAATCAGAATATTAACAGTATACTTTCAATTTCAAACATCGAGTATTTACAACTTTTGTGTATTAAGTGTTAGAAAAATTAAAAATATAATAAATACGAAAATTAAAACATAATTTAATTAACAAATTCTTAATCGGTTGCATTGTATGCCTCTTGAATAATTGTTCTTCAATTTCCTTGCAGGTTTCGGTGATCATCATCATGGCTCATTCCGGTTCCAGATCAATATCTGATAGTTCTGAGGATCAGAGGGGTGATTTCAGTGGAGACATTGGTTGGAGGTATGCCTCCGCTCCTGATGGAAATAAAGCAAAACCACAATGCAATTTCTGTGGAAATAAGTTGAGAGGAGGCCAGATCACGAGGATGAAGCAACATCTTGTTGGAAATAATAAGAATGTTGCCAAGTGCACGCGTTGTCAACAAGATGTGAGGGGTAAGGTGAAGTCCAGCTTGGACGGGAAGAAGGATAGGGATACAGAGAGGGTAAGAAGGGATGAACAATTGAAGGAGTTCATGTTTGAGAAAGAATTCAACATCCTCTCAGATTCAGACGACGATGACTTTGTCTACTCCGCTGACATTCAGACTACATCGGAGAGGAGGGTATACAGGAGGGCAACAAAAGAATCAATGATGAGCGAGTTCAAGAGGAGAGAACTCAGTGGTGCACGCGACGGCTTCTATGGTGCAGGTAGCAGTGAGCGTGGTTCTGGAGGCGCACCAATACTACCATCCACCAAAAAACACAAGGGGAAGGGAATAGAGCCCTTCTTGACGAGGAGCGGATCCATGTAATACAAGGCAAGCAAGGATTCGAGGCAGAAAACGGTGAAGGGTATGTTCACCATTTCTGCAGCATGCCATTGATGAGATTGCTGCAGCGGAATGAGAGTGAAGGCTCCCACCTCCTACGAGATAATGAATAAATATCTGAGGATGGTGAAGGAGGAGATGCATGAGTACATCGCCGAGCTGAGGAGGAGATGCCCAGGGTATGGGGTGACGTTGATGTGCGATGGGTGGACGAGCTACACGAGGAAGCAAATCATCAACTTCCTCGTTTACTGCGATGGGAATACAATCTTTTTGAAATCTGTTGATGCATCTGATCTTGTAAAGGACCACAAGTACCTGTTGAAGTTGATGAAGGACGTCATTAAAGAGGTTGGGAAAGATCACATTGTCCAGATTATGACGGATAATGGCAACAAATTCAAGAAAGCGGGAGAAGCAATAATGAAGTCTAGCAGCTATGGTATTTTTTGGACACCGTGTGCTGCACATTGCATTGATTTAATTCTAAAGGATTTCAGCAAGAAGAAACTCGTCTCAAGTGTGGTGGAGCAAGCATGAATGATCACCACATTCATTTACAACCACAACAAAGTTCTGGCATTGATGAGGCGGATGTGCAATGGTAACCTGGTGAGGCCTGGCATCACATGCTTTTCAACCAATTTTATAGCATTGTAAAGCCTCAAACAACAAAAGATAGGGTTGAAAACCATGTGTTACCTAGGTGAATGGTTCGAGATACCTGAAGCTCGGACTGAAGGAGGATGGAAAGTGAAGACATTGATCAATGATCTCCACTTTTGGGATGACGTAACTCGGGTCACGAAGATCATGGATCCAGTTGTTTCTGCATTGCGGATCGTAGATGGCGATAAGAAGCCCACCATGGGAGTGATCTACGAGGTAATGCGCTGCATGAGAGAGAAGATCAGAGAAGCAGTTAGAAAAGGATCCAAAGCATGGTTGGACATCATAGACGAGCGTTGGTCCAAGATGCTCTCATATCCTCTTCACAAGGCCGGTATGTATTATGTAATAATCTAATTTATTTTTTATTTTTTAAATTTTTATAGCTCTTTAGAATATGAGAATTGTGCTTGTTCGTGACTTTGTGTCCAGCTTATTACTTCAATTCTAAGTACCCGTATAAGAATGGACCTGGTATATATGCTGACCTTCTAGCAGCTGTACAAATTATGGTGGAGAAGCTCGTCAAGGACGAGAAGTCACAGACCTTGTGCATGAATGAGGTAATCTTGAATTTGAAGCTAGATTAGGACTCACTAAAATATTATTATACGGGATGGAAGCTCCCAACCTACGAAAAGTGGCAGTGAAAGTGTTGTTTCAAACCACATCTGTTAGTGGTTTTAAGAGGAACTGGAGCACATTCAAATTGATCCATTCGAAGAGACGGAACATGTTGGGAGAACAGAAGCTCAATGATCTTGTCTACGTGCATTACAACTTGAGGCTAAAGCTGAAACATGCAAGGAGGGACAAGACAAAGAGGACTACACATACCCTAGTGATCTTGCATACATTTTCAAGATGCACGATGGTTGCTGATGAAGATGTTCTCCTGAGGTGGATGGATTCCATGGTGCTCCCGTTCTCGATCAATTAGGTGAAAGACCAAATGAGAATATAAGCTAGCAAATGGGAGAAGATGTAGGTGATTATCTGGCAAGATCCGGGCGGATTACATACCCTCTTGGAGGGTTGGAGGCCGAGATTGATGCTGCTGTTGATGAAATTCTCTCCATTAGCTCCAAATCCAAATCGAAGTCAAAGGATGACATTGGAGATGATGATGACGATGATGTTGGTCGTGGTGAACCTGGTGATGGTTGGGAAACATACTCAGGTGAGTCAGGAGGGGATGGTCGTAGACCACAAGATACAAGATTTGAGGAAGGGCTACATGCATGACGTGAATATATGGAGCGACAAAGGAACACACATAGACAGTTTGTTCCAAGTCCGAGTCCAGGACCTATGGATCACGAGTACGGTCGTGGTCATCGTCCAACCGATAGCTACATAGATGATTTGATATCATTTGTAGGTTTCTTGAGCTGCATGGACATTGACAGCCCATATCGTGGAGGAACACCAAGTCCCTTAGGCGGATATGGATCGTCGCACGATGAGAGATCATTTAACGTCTTCTCGGAATACTTTCATGCTCCTCCTCCAGGTACTCCTCCTCCTTCTCCTCAAGCGTATGCACCTCCATCATATTCATATGGTTATAGTGGGTATGGGGGATATAGTAGCTACAACGGTGAGAACTACCAAGGTAGCTAACCTGAGCAGAGCTAGGGCAGCTTCTTTGGCGGTGACAGTTATGGTTTCTTCCCTGAGTACAGCCAGTTCCTCCTCCTCCGTAGAGATCTTCTCCAACTCCGTCGTCGTCGTCCCGAGGATCTGAAGCCAGCAGTTCGCAGCCTCGTCGTGTCACTTGTGATATCAGATCTAGTGCTGCTTATCCTCGTCTCAGGATACTCATAGGCATCGATGACAACCAATACAAGCAGTATGTGATGGACTACATGACATGGGAGAACTACTCCGAGTTCATTGAATCTACGATGTGTTATGAGAGACAACAAGGAAGGGGGGGGGCGATTCAGATCCACCGCGGAACTCTTGGTTCTGAACCAAACATATCACCAGGTAATATATTTTAATCTTTTAGTGCATTGATCATTAATGTGCATGTTCTTATTACTCTACATGAAATATATGTATTTTCACTTGTTGTAACTTGTAAGACTGTTACTCTGTTATTAAGTATTAAGTATTAACAACAATATGTTCGATATGGTGTGTGACATACCATCATAGTCATAGATGATAAGATGATTGATATGTATGCTCTAAGCCTATAAGTGTATATCTATTGTTTCATTGTTTGAAATACTCAGATTAACTCCATTTGCAATATCTAACTTATTGTACAATATGACTGATATGTACAATATAAGGGGTATAGATGAGCAATATGTGTGAAATAATTGTTTATTTATAAGTTATTTATTGTTCTAATAACTTGAAAGATCATAATTTACAATAAAATTGAAAAAAATTGACTTTTTGAGCCATTTCTGACATTTCCACCGAAATTGTCGAAATTTCCTGAAATCTTGGCGAAATTTCGTTATTCAGGGTGACCGAAATGAAATCGAAATCGAGATTTCGAACTTTGACTGATACTTCCATGGAAAAGGTGGTTCAGAACACTGATGTGACGATTCGTAAGCCCTCAGAGAAGGACCAATTGCTATCCACGATCATTATGGGTGTCAGGAAAGCTCAGGCTCAATAAGCTCGACTCATACTCAACTCGATAAGAGTTCATGAGTCACGAGTGAGGCTCGAGAAAGCTATTCAGTCCGAGTCTGAGTCGGATAAATGACTCATTAAGGTTATCGAACCAAGTTCAAGTTGAAACGTGCTTGACTCGCTAACTCGACTTGATAACTTGTTTAAATTTTATTAGTTTTTTTATACATTTTCCATTTCATATGTGCACACATGATGTATGAATAATGAATATGAGGAGGAAATGGTGCAACACCATTAAAATGTTTGAGTTGTGTCACATACTGATATTCATTGCTGGATCATTTTCTTGTTCAAAGAGATGGCAAAGTCATGTCATTCAAAAGTCCATAATAATGGTAGGAAATATGTTGAGTATCCTGTATTACATATCAAATTTTTATAATTCTTATTAAATACATGAATAAATACATTATATATATTATCAAAAAACTTAAACATTATTGTTATTAATAATATTATTAATGAGTTCATTTGCTTATTCAAAGAAAGTTCATAGACAAAGAATATAAAATCAACCTACTATGAAAAGGCTCGTGACCAACTCAAACTCAACGAGTTTGAGTTTAAGTCAACATTCCTGAGCTTGAAGCTTATCGAGTCCGAGCTCGAGTCCGAGTTTTGTTATCGAGTTTGAGTCCAAGTCAAATCCGACTCGACCTTTTCAACTCGACATGCACTCCTAACAATCATGGAAGACATGCTAGGAATCATTGCTCGGTTAGGGTTTAATCGTTCTTCATGAAGTACTTATCATGGAATGTGAAGGGCCTAGGGAAGCCTGAAAAGAGAAGAGCACTATGCAATCTCTTTACATCTTGACAACCATATCTTGTGCTCTTCCCGGAGATGAAAATTGATGTTTTGATTGAACATCTTTGGAACTCGGTGTAGGGTCCGATGCTTACCCAATTCTGTGTCATTGGTTTGGAGGGTAGATCTAGTGGTTTAGTTATTGGATGGAATGGAGATGTTTGAGAATGTTCGCATAGGAAGGTTGGTTTTTGATTTTGATAAAAAAATCAGACTAATCGTTTGGAGTTATCTAACATCTATATTCCAAACAATGGTCTGATCCAAATATAACGAACATGTAGGAGGAGTTCTACCAAACTCGGGCTTAATTTCCTGGTATGCCTTGGCTGGTGGGTGGCGAATTTAATTTAACGTTATTTGCAGATGATCATCCTCGAGGGAGAGGGGAGGCTGGATCAAGGTTTTGCTGATTTTATGGAGCTGGTTGAAGACTTGCAACTTCAAGTCCTATGCTCTTAACTTCTAGCCCAAGGACTAATCGTTTCCTTGGTTTTGTTGAACTATTCTACTATGCTTTCATCTTCAACACGTAAGGGATCTTTGCAAAGTGCATTCAGATCATACCCCATTACTCTGTGATGTCTGATTGCAGGAGTAGAGGTGATCTCCTAATTTTAGATTTGAGTGCTCTTGGGTTTTTGGAGGATGGTTTTGAGAGCTTGGTGGTTGACTTTTGGCAGGGTTGTGTAGTCTATGGTTGCGACCAAAAAGCTATTTCTGAAGTTGTAGGTGCCGAAGATGGAGCTTATGATGTTTAGGCAGGAGATCCGTGAAACGAGAACAAGAGCAAAGACTAGTGCACAAGAAGAAAGTATCGTCTTGGTCACGTTAGGATGGGAGATCACGAATGACGATTAGATCCACGAACGCATTCCTCATCATCTTATTTTGATGGAGGACAATAAGGTGGAGATGAATGGAAATAAAGATTGAGGTGACGATCGATTACAAAGGGCATGCTAACGCTAAATTCTTCCATAATATAGCTAGCTCCCGGAGAATGATAAATCATATTCACTCCATTGAGGTTCTTAGGGAAGAAGTGGTTGGAGATCGCCAGGTTGATGTGTCTATTGTTGAACACTTTTGTCGTCTGAGTAAATGTGGTCTGGTCAGCGATTAGGTTCGGGGGGTCAAGACAACAACAACAACAATGCCTTTTTCCCACATTAAGTAGGGTCAGGTACATGGATTCTTTGCCTCCATTCAGATTTATCTTAGGCCAATCTCAAGCTCAGATCCAAAAAACTAAGATCCCTTCGTATAGTCTCATTATAACACTTCTTGAACCTTTCTTACACTTTCTTAGCCGCCTCAACATCCCAAAACTCGCAACTCCTAACTGGTGCATCAGCTGACCTCCTTTGCACATGGCTAAACCACCTTAAGCGGTTTTCTCACATCTTATCATCGAACGGAGGTCGGAGCTACACCAACTTTCGTCTTGATTGCATCATGTAAAATCCAATCTTTACGTGCGTGTCCACACATCCACCTTAGCATTTTCATTTCTGCTACTGCCATTCTCTGCACATGTCTATGGTTCACATGCCAACATTCAGACCCATAAAGCATAGCAGGTCTCACGACTGCTTTGTAAAACTTTCTTTTGATTTTCAAAGGAAATTTCTTATCATAGAGAACAATAGAGTCTCCTCTTCACTTTAGCTATTATGCATTTATTTTATTAGTAACATCTCCATCCATTTCCCTATAATTCTGCAAGATAGATCCTAAGTATCAAAAAAAATATCTCTTCTGAATGTTATCATCACCAATCTTCACATCGATTCCTTCACCATTGCTTCCATCAGAAGTGCACTCCATATATTCACTTTTAGCCCTACTTATACGAAATTATTTAGTCTCTTATGCATGTCTCCAGACCTCAAGCTTCTCATTTACTACATCTGTAGTCTCATCAATCAACAATATTATCAACGAATAACATACACCAATGTATCTCATCCTGATGTGGCTTGTCAACTCATCCATGACCAAAGTAAAAAGTAATAGACTCAAAGTTGAATCTTGATGCATACCAATGTTGATGTCAAAATAGTAAGTCTTCCTAGACTGGATCCATACACAAGATGAATCCCTATCCTATCATACATATCCTTTATGAGGTTAATGTATATGACATATACTTGTTTCTTCTCCAAAACTCTCCACAATATCTCCCATGGGACAGAATCACAAGCCTTCTCCAAATCAATAAAAATCATATGGAGGTTCTTCCTTTTAGCTCTATAAATCTCCATTGTTCTCCTCAACAAGTGGATGGCTTCAATAGTTGAGAGACCTGGCATAAATCCGAATTGGTTTTCTTTTATTTTGGAAACTTGCCTCAACCTTCTTTTGATCACACGTTTCCAAATTTTCATAGTGTGACTCATCAAGTTGATACCTCTGTAATTTGAACAATTTTGAATGTCTCATTTGTTCTTATAATGAGGCACCATGATGCTTCTCCTCCAATCTTCAGATATTTTCTTGCTTCACCAAATAACATTGAATAAATTTGTATGCCACGTCAAATTACGCTCGCCTGAAACTCTCCATACTTCAATAGGAATGTCATTTGATCCTACAACTTTCCCAGGTCTCATAACCTTCAAAGCCTCATCTACTTCCTTTGTATTCGTCTATAGCTTGCACGATTCAAGTAACTTCCACCAATAGCTAAATCTCCCAAAGTGATCTCTCTATTTCCCTCTCCAATGAAAAGCTTATGGAAATATTGCTTCCATCTAATCTCTATATCCTTTTGAGTAATAAGCACATGACCTTCATCATCCTTAATGTATCTCACTTGAGAAATGTCGTTGGTCTTTCTTTCTCTTGCTTTTGCCAACCTGAATATATCCTTCTGTCCCTCTTTAGAGTCGAGATTTTTGTACAAAACTTCATAAGCTTTTGACTTAGCTTTGCTTACCGCTTCTTTGCTTCCTTCTTCGCTATTTTGTAGTTTGTGATAGTTTCCTCTGTTCTATTCATAGACATAGCTTTAAAGCATGCTCTTTTAATTGAAGATTCCACATCTCATTTGCACTTCTGTTACAATCCCAAGATAAGTCTTCTAAAACCTTCTCCCTGAAGCTTGATTGCTTCAATTGAAGATTCCACCATCTAGTTTTAGTGATCTTGGAAACCCTCTTTTTCTTTACCGGTCCTTTTATTTGCACGTCCATGACTAACAAGCGATGTTGGGTTGTTAAACTCTCTAATGGGATTACCTTGCAGTCTTTGCAACACAACCTATCTCTTCTCCTTAACGTAAAGTTTTCTATCTGTGTTCTAGTCGGGCCAATCTTATAAGTAATTAAATGCTCCCCTCTCTTCTTGAAGTGAGTGTTTGCTATGAAAAGATCATAAGCCATTACAAAATTCAGAATGACTTTTTCCGCTTCATTTCTATCCCCGAAGCCATGACCTCCATGAACATTAGCATATCCTGAAGCATCACCTCCTACATGTCCATTAAGATCTTCACCTAGGTAAATCATCTCTCTTTGTAGGATTCCTTGCACAATCTTATCCAAATCCTCCTAAGAAGCTTGTTTAGTCCTTTTGTTGCATAAATGAGATGCTATTCAGAATTTCTTCTTCGAGCACCAATTTTAGCAAAATAATACGATCATTGAATCTTTGCATCTCAACCACACAATCCTTCAAATCGTTATGAACAACCACTCCAACACCATTTCTGCCCTTATTTTTACCCGAATAACAAAGTTTAAAGCCTGACTTCTCGATCTCCCTTGCTTTCTCTCCAACCCATTTTGTCTCTTAGAGACATAACATCTGAATCTTCCTTCTTTCCATCGTATCTATTATCTCCATCGATTTGCCAGTTAAAGTGCCAATATTCCAACTACTTATCAGCATCTTCCTTTGCTATCTCTTTTGTACTAACGTCTTTACTCGCATGCGTCCATTATGTGAGAACCCTTGCAAATTTTGGACTGCATCTGGGCAACGATGCGGTAGAACTAACTTATTTACTCACATGCATTCCTCATGCGAGAACCCTTGCAAATTATGAATTACATCCAAGCAGCGATGTAGCGACCCTTGTCAACTTCTCATTGCATTCGGACGATGCAACACGTCGCTAGTAGGGAATGCCCGACAGAATCTAAATATTTGCTTAAATCCACGTTGAAAAGATCTGAACTGTTTTGAGACAAATTCTTAAATAGTGTTCTTTTAATAACACTATTAGGAATTTGTCTCTCTTGCACTGGCTGCCGGCTGCCTAACATGCAACCCTCCTCAATTTACTCGGGATTGGGACCAGCCATGTCTGAGTTATGGCAGGATCAAGATGTTAGCAAAATCTCGTTGACACAAAGTGTGGACCTCACAAAGGATTTCACTATGCAGGAGATTTATGAGCCTAATAGGAGCCAACAATGATGGTGCGCCTAGACCTGATGGCTTTCCAATATCTTTTTATAAGATGTTTTGGAATGTCATGAAGGGGGATGCGTTGGGCTTTGTGGTGGAGTTTTTGCATGGAAATAAGGGATCTGAATTTTTGAATAAAGCTTTCTCTTCAAGGGGAATGTGATCTCAAGAGTGGAAGACATCCACCCCATCACTTTGTCAAACGAGATGTACTTTATCGTGGCGAAGATGTTGGCCTTGTGTTTTAAGAGAGTTCTTGATGTTATCATCTTTCCCAAAGAATCATCTTTTATCCCTGGTCGAAGTATGATGGATAGCTTGGTTTTGACTAATGAAATGACCATCGATTCGAAGCAAAGGCATGCTTAAGATATTCCGTTGAAGATTGACTTCTCAAAGGCATATGATAGTGTTGATTGGAGATTCATTTTGTCCGTTCTTTGCAAGAGGGGTATTCCGCACACTTGGATTGTTTGGATGAAGCAATATATCACAATGGAGTCTTATTCTGTTTTGGTGAAGGCTGACCTGAAGGTGGCTTTTTTCAACATTAGAGGGTGATTCAACATGGATGTTCCCTTGATCTTTGTAATTGTGGTGGACACTCTTGCAGTCTTAGCTAAGAAGGCAATTGATGATGCTTCAGTTTTGGGTACAATTATGTGATATATCCATCCCTATACTCCAATATGCAGATGATATTGTATTCTTTATTAAGGAAGGTGTTAGGTAGGTTAGAGACATGTCGGTGGTGCTGGACATTTTTGGGTCTCTTTCATGTCTTCGGATTAATAGAGGTAAATCTACATTTATTCTCTTTGGCCTTTCGCAGGAGGATATTGATACTTGTAAAACTATTGGATCTCGTCCGATGAAGTTTCGTATTGCATGTCTTGATCTTCCTCTTACATGCAACAACCTTGGGAAGACACATTAGTGGCCGCTGGTGGAAAAGATGAAGAGTAAGTTGGAAGGTTGGAAATCTCTTTGCCTATCTAAGGGTGGTAGGCTTGTGCTGTTGAATTTGGTCTTGTCTGCCGTCCATATCTATTATATGTCCACAAGATCTTAATCCCAATAATTATGGCGCACCGTATGGAATCTATCATGCACCATCTCCTTTGGTCCTGGGCGAAGCTTGAGGGTTGGGCATCTTGCTTGGTTGACCGGGGAAGCTCCCTCAATGAAATGAGGATCGTGGTTTGAGGTTAAGAGGCTTAAAGAACTTAACCACACTCTCTTTATGAAGTGGGTTGTTAGGATTTAAGGTAGAAATGATGATTTGATCATCCACTAGCTTCATCGAGTTTATACGATGGAGGATAGCATGTCATGCGAGGCAAGGAATGTCTTAAATCCTTCCATTTTTTGAGGCAAAAAAGTGGGAAACATATGAAGCTGTCCTCCACAAATTTATTAAACTAAAAGAAAAATGCCGGGGTTACCTTTACCGAAGCGGAGACTCAAGGAGAGTCTTGACATGAATAATTACATTCTCTACATAGAAACGATATGACAAAAAAATGATACCATTACGGGATAGAAAAATAGCCCAAGTTGCCACAATTGAGAGAAATAACTCATTGTTGGATTGGAATCTTCTGTTGAACATTATCTCAGAATTCGTCAAGGTCACTAGTGATGAACCATTTCCAACCCAGACACTTGCCATACCACCTTTATTTTCTCACAAGCAAAGAAAATGTGATTAATGAACTTCCCCTCCACGTCATAAAGGGGACATCTAATACTGCCTCAAGCAAAGAGCCTAGTCCAATGGTCCCTCGTCATTATCCGTCCTCTACGCAATAGCCATAAGAAAATTCTTATGTGATAAGGCACTTTCAGGTCCCAAATAAATATGCAACCCTGAATAAAATTCTCTAGCACTGTATTTAGAGGTCTTTCAATGGTTCTTTAAGCACGACTCACCAAGAAATCTTCATCTCTCCACACCCAGTGGTCTCTTCCCTCTCCCGGACCATCAAATATGCTAATTGCCTCCATCCGCTCTAAGAACTCCTCCATACGCTGATGGGAGAAGTCAGAGTGGAATTCATGCATCAAGCTATCTCCTACCCAGCAATCTACCACAAGGCGTCGCATGCAGAGATGTAAGGGCATATAATTTGGGGAGAGGCCTACCGTCCACCCAATTATTTATCCAAAAAGCAAAGGAACAACCATCATCGATATTAGATGGAAAAGGGTAGGAAATTGCAGCATCAGAAAATAAATCTCCTTCCGTGAAATATATGAGAAAAAAGAAGTGTCATTCACTAGAACAGAATGAGCATGGATCCCATATATACTACGAATAAGTCTACATCAGAGATCCTCACCATTGTCCCAAATCTTACAATTCATTTGAGGAGCATGACCTTATTCCTAGTTCCGGTCGTGTGATCCCAAGGCCTCTTTCCTCCTTGGTGAGGGTGACCATTTTTCAATCAACCAAATGAATGCCTGACACGTCTTGCACTGATTTAATCCTGAAAAACCTTCTCATAGTCATCTCCAACCGTCAGTGAGTACCAATAGGGAGAAGTTTCGATGACATAAAAAAGATTGGGATTGGCGCAAGGACTACCTTCGCCAGCACCAAGCAATCACCACGAGAAAGTAACATGTCCATTTAACCTGTAAGCTTTCTCTCCATCTTCTCAAAGATTGGTTGTCAATCCGCAATTGTGACGCCCCTATCCATATGATCAACATACTCAACAATAGCTATATTCATGTCATCATGATTATTGATTAACATTCGGAATGTAAAGCAGGAAAAGAAACTGAATAAAAATGCTCCAATAACATATTAATATTCATGGCTCTTAATAGTTTATTCAAAAACAATTATAAACATACTCCTTAATATAATGATTTACATGATTGAAAATTCCAAAATGCGGAAGCTATAAAAAAGTATCTACAAGTACAATACTGTATAGATCAACTAGTAAACACGTACTCAACATGTTGTACTTTGTAGCTACTACAAAACCAAGTCAAGTCCACTAAGCTGCTCATTGTTGCGACAACTCCCGAAACACCTATTGGATCCACACAAATAGGTATGTTATGAGCAATTGCTCATGATGCTATACAATTGTACAAAGTAAGGTAAAAGCTATAGATTGCTAAAGAAGTAACAAGGGTAAGGTGTCCACGAGTGCGAAACACTATTCGAAGGTGCAAATCAACCCACTCTGGAACACGACTGTAACTAATGGAAAGCAGTACATAATACTTACTGAGAGATATATTTATCTTTCTCGATCTTTATATATTTTCTATTTCTTTTGTCTCTAGTATACAAATTTTCTTCTAGGGTTTCTCCTCTCTATATAAGATAGTCCCATGGCCTCATTAATAAATAAGTCGTTATTCTCTTTCCACATGGTATAAGAATGACTGTCTTAGATCAAAGCCCTGTGCCCTAATCTCCTGTCCCCATATGCCAGTCCTTCTTCCAGAGGGTTCCCTGCTCGTGCGCTCACTCCATTGCCGCTCGTGGCACCCTCATACTGCGACCAACGATAGTGCCGCTCCAACATCCTTCATGCAAGGCCGCAACCAACAACACCGTGCTCTCCCTGTGGCCTCGTTAGGATCTTCTAGGTCACCACGCCGTTGTCTACAACTCATGGCAGCACACCTTAGCTCCGACACTTCGCCCTGGGCTTCGCGATGGCTTCTTTGTTCTGTTTTGCCCTTCTCGGTGCTGCTTAGCCCTCTCCGACACCACCAATGGTCTCACGGTCCCCTTTACCTTTCTCCTTAGCGCTTCTTCTGCGTCCGAGGATCGTGAGATGCCTGATTTTTGCCGGAAAAAGGTGGTTTCAGACTGATAAATCACTCACCAGCTCTAGCGTGGACTCGGATTTGAGGGGGATGGTTGTGGTATAAGTCTGTTCCCACAACAATTCCCATATGATTATGCAAGCACCTTCAGATCAATCTACAACCCTAGCATCATCTATTCTCGACCTCTTTATCATCATGTCAGAAATCGAGGATGACTTCTCCTTGTATGGTGCCTTCAAGGGCCTGACACCTATCGTGAAGATTGGATGGGATCAATTGCGAGTTATGATCCATGCAGTTCATAACCCTCATGCAATGCACCAACAATGAGCTCATTCTAATGCAACCAAAGCCGACTAACAAGACTGGGGCAAGTGCTTCATGGAAGCATAATGATGCGTATGTACGTGTATGGATCTTCGGGACTCTGACCATAGAGATAGCCAATGATATTTTGCATCAGCTCGCTGCCAAGGCAATGCGGGATATCCTTGCCACCACCTATGGTCAAGTGAAGAATGAGGCCATGATTCTACATGTACAGTATGACATTTTCACGACCAGACATAGGGGTCATCCTTTGCAGCCATACTCTTCGCTTCATGGCATGTTCAAGAAACTACACAAATTCATGCTCGTGATAACATCTACAGAGCAACAAATGCCGTATAGAGACGTCATGATGGTTGGAGTTTTTCTGGTGGCTCTTGACCCTGAGTATGATGCAACACACACTCATTTTCTCATGGGTGCATAGAGGAGGCTTACATCTGTTGCAGGAGGATCACGATCTCATATACTGCCACCATTCAGACCTCCTTTGTGATGGTTTCATCTTGTGGCAGAGGAGGTACATCTCAGTTCAGAGGACGTGGTGCTCGTTATAGAGGAGGTGGACATCAGCGTAAACTGTTGGGAAATGAGAAAACATGTTTGTTCCATACGCCCTAGGCTCTCTTATATAGAGGAGTAGCCTATGGGTAAAATACATAAAGAGTCCAACATGAAAAAGAAAATATGAGAAAGGTACAGGCGAGAATATCATAGACTAAAATATATCTCTACACTCCCCCTCAAGGTGGAGCATAGATATCAATCATGCTCAGCTTGGATGAACACTTTTGAAACGGCCCTCGAAGTAATGCCTTGGTAAAGATGTCTGCAGTTTGGTCCTCTGAGCTAACATGGGATGTAACAATAAACCCCTTCTGAATAATATCACGTATGAAGTGACAATCAACCTCAATGTGCTTGGTTCGTTCATGAAATGCTGGATTATTTGCAATGAATAGAGCCGCCTGATTGTCACATTCCAGAGCCATAGGAAGCGGGACTTCTATATATAGATCTGTAAGCACAACCTTTACCCACATCATTTCTGTACTGACCTGGGCCATAGCCCTATATTCAGACTCAGCACTAGACCTTGCTACAACTGTTTGCTTCTTGCTTCTCCACGAGACTAGAGAATCTCCAACTTACACAACAAACCCAGTGGTGGACATCCTATCCTTAGGACATCCTACGTAATCTGCATCTGCACATGCTGAGATAGTAACCTCTTTGCCTTTCTTAAACAACCGACCTGCACCTGGAGATGACTTAAGGTACCTGAGTATCATATGTATAGCATCCATGTGTACCTGACGTGGTTGCTCCATGAATTGGTTTACTCGACTCACAGCAAAGGAAATATCGGGTCTAGTAATAGTAACATTGAGAAGCTTGCCCACCAGTTCTCTGCAAGGCCTTAAATGTCGGTTTCGGTCACCATTTCGGTATTGACCAAAACAGAATTTCGGTCGAATATCGGTGGAATTTCGACCGAAATTTCAGTCATTTCGGTCATTTTTTGTACTGGCACACCCATATTTCGGTCATTTCGGTCATTTCGGTCGAATTTCGTTTTCGACTGGATATCGATATTCGACAAAAATTCGACCGAATTTCACTGAAATTTGAGGCCATGGTTCTCTGTACCTTCTCCTATCCACCTCATCAGTGTTGTCATCATATAATTTCATACTGGGATCCATAGGTGTAGTGGCAGGTCGGCAACCAAGCATTCCTGTTTCACTCAACAGGTCAGTGACATATTTCCTCTGGGTCATTACCAACCCATGAGGATTTCTGGCAAATTCTAGTCTCAGAAAATATCTAAGAACTCCAAGGTCCTTGGTGACGAATTCACGATCCAACATTTCTTTTGCCCCTTGAATTCCCTGTTCATCATCACCTGTAATCAAGATATCGTCTACATACACCATAATTGCAATAATACTTCTGGGTGTCTTCTGTACGAACAAGGAATGATATGCATTAGAACGTCTGTACCCCTGTTTCTCAAACAGGTCTGAGAGCTTCTGGAACCAAGCTCTGGGGCTCTGCTTAGGGCCATAGATAGCCTTATGAATTCTGCACACCTTAGGATACTCCCCCTCAACAGCAAAACCAGGTGGCTGTTGCATGTAGACTTCCTCTTGTAAGTCACGGTATAAGAATGCATTCTTCACATCTAATTGGTATAGTGGCCAATCACAAGTAACCGCAACAGAGAGGAGGATCCGTAGGGTGGAATGACGAGCAACCGACGGGAATGTATGAAGATAATCCACCCCATATGTCTGTGTAAAGCCACGAGCAACCAGGCGTGCCTTGTATCTGTCAATGCTGCCATCTGCATTCTGCTTAACTGTAAAGACCCACTTGCAGCTAACTGTAGACACATCAGTAGATGCAGTAACAAGGCTCCAGGTGCCTCTAGACTGAAGAGCAGCCATTTCTTCCTCCATGGCTAAACGCTATCGACTATCCTTCAACACATCTTGGTAATTCCGTGGAATATCCACCGCTGATAGTGCAATGACAAAGTTCCTGAATTCTCCAGTTAGGTGATCAAAAGACCCAGAAGATGCTATAGGATGTGACGCGCAGCTGCGCTTCTGCTTTCGAAGAGCAATAGGTAGATCTAAATCACCTGCCTCCTCATCTGGCCTCTGTAACACATCCTGCTCAGGGAAGTCATCAGATCCATCAATATTAATATTCTCAGATTATACCTTAGGCGAGCTAGATGATGAGCGGTGACCATGAGCAGAAGCAGGCCGACGGGTATAGTGGAATGGCAATGGTGAAACAGGCACAGTGACAGGAGGTATAGGAGATGGTAGCGGTGGAGATGGTATAGGTGATGGTGGTGGTGGCATGTATATAGCATCAGTAGTGTCAGTGGATACCAACTGATCACCTGTAGATGAGAAGTACATAACAGATTCAAAAAAGGTAACATCAGCACTAACAAGATACCTCCTGCGCAATGGATCATAACACTTGTACCCCTTCTGTGTTCTTGAGTACCCGACGAAGACACACTTGACAGCCCTAGGAGAGAGCTTGTCAATCCCTGGAGACAACTGGTGGACAAAGGCAACTGAGCCAAACACACGAGGAGTGAGGGAGAACAATTCTGTCAGAAAAAACAAGAGAGAAATGAATCTTCTCACCTAAGACATATGACGGCATACAATTAATGAGATAACATGCCGTAAGAACAACATCACCCCAGAAAGAATGAGGGGCATGACTCTGTATAAGAAGCGACCTGGTGACATCAAGTAAATGATGATGTTTCCTTTCAGCAACCCCATTCTGTTGGGAAGTATAGGCGCAAGATGTTTGGTGGATAATCCCTTGAGATGAAAAATAATTGGAGAGGGTATGAGTACAAAATTCTAGTGCACTATCACTTCTCACAATTTTAACAGATGCAGAAAAAACATTACGAACTTCATTAATGAAATTGATTATAATGTTCCCCGCTTCAGATTTATTCTTTAACAGAAAAACCCACGGCACACGAGAGAATCATCCACAATAACTATATAAAACCTGTGTCCCTGATGATCAAGAACACGACTAGGACCCCAGATATAGACATGAAACAACTCAAACTTGGAGGTACTACTCCAACACTGACGATTGGGAAAGGTAGACCGATGATGCTTTCCCAACTGTCAAGCCTCACATTGGATGGACGTGTGAGGTGAAACCTGGGGTAACACATGACGCAGTTTCTGAAGCGGTAGATGTCCAAAGCGCAAGTGTCACAGTAATGGGGAGATGGATCTTGCAGGTAGAGATGAGGCTCCAGCATAAGGGGTCCAACTAAGGCGATAGAGGCCGCCTTGCTCATAGCCACGCCCGATCACATTGCCCGTAAGGATGTCCTGAAAAATGAGAGAAGATGGATCAAAAATTGCTCGACAATGTAAATCCTTCGTAAGTTGGCTAATAGAAAACAAATTCATCGAAAAATCAGGCGCATGTAACACGTTCTTGAGATGCATAGATGGTGTCAATCTAATCTCGCCCTGACCAGTAATCGGGGAATGTGTCCCATTAGCAATAACCATAGTGCGGCCTGGAGAAGCCCGTCGGTATCCTGTAAGTAGACCTTGATCACCACACAGTTGATGCATGGCACCAGAGTCCATAATCCACTCTAAAGTATTTGATCCACTACTGCTAGTGAATGCATAAGTGCTACCTGATGTACCGGTGGATACAGACGCAACAATGTCGGAGTGACTCTCAGAAGTAGGCGCTGATGCAGCGGGACCAGATGGAGGAATAATGCCCCTCAGACGGGCTACAAGGTCATCAAAGCGCTGATCCATAGATGAAGCAGATGGATGCTCAATCTGTTCAGCTACTCGTGCAGAAGCAGGAAACCCATGTTTATAATAGCATGTGTCTTCGGTATGTCCAGAATGATGGTAAAAAGTAAATGATGGCCGAATCTGGCCTCCTCTGCCCCGAGGTCTACGGCCACAGAACTGGTGATGACCCCCACGACCTCGATTGACTGCCATGGCTGAGGCGGTATGATTTGCAGTAGACAAAGGAACAGTGATACGACTCAGCCTATGAAAAGCTTCCTCCATAGGAGGAATAGTGGAATCCGCCAAGATCTGGGAACGTGCTGCCTCGTACTCTGGATCAAGGGCAGCCAGAAAAACACCCACTATAGTGGCATTTCGATAGGTCTTCTGTTGCTCTGGAGTGGCTGTGAGAGGCATGCAGCTATAAGGCTTCTCAAACATTCTACGTAATACAATGAGTGTAGAGGCTGTCCATTCTGCTTGATTGTAAAGATGTCATGCTGAAGTTGCAGAATCTTCATCTCATTCTTTGCCTGTGAATAGGTGGCAGCCAGAATGTCCCACATTGCTTTGGTAGTGGGCTGATGGAGAATATCGTTAGCAATCTCAATTGCTAATGTTTCGGAAAGCCAGACTTTGGCATATGCGTCATCTGCCTCCCAAGAAGCATTAACCCCTGTCTTCTCAGCAGGCTCTTCCTCAGTAAGAATGTGCTTCTTACCGGTTGACTTCATTATACTCATGAACTGCATGGTCCACAGTTCATAATTTGAACCATCCATCTTCACAATAGGCGCTGGACCTCTGAGGCGCCTGTAGATGAAATATCTGCCTTGCTTTCTGACATTATGATATTGGAAAACTAGGGGAGTGGACTGAAGATATGATTGTCTACACGAACATTAACGTGTTTAGTTGCATGTGTAGATGCAAGCAACCAAACCCATTAATCTGGAAATGCGTGCGCGGAACAAGGCTGGAGCCGCACACGCACGGAAATCACACGCTCAGATGTGCGCGCAGATGCGCGTGCAGGATCACGAACAAGGGCACACACCGAGGCGTGCACGGCACAGTTTCACGCACAGAGTTTCACGCGCACATACGTACAACCTCACGTGTACAGATGCGCAGATGCACAGGTTCACGCGCACAGGCGCACAGCTTCACGTGCACCAGCACACAGGCACACATCTTCACACGCACAGGAGCGTGCTCCTACGCACAGGCGTGTGCGCGATCGAGCAGGCACGCACAGGCGCGTGCACAGACGCGTGCACGATCGAGCAGGAGGCGGCGCACATGAGCGCCGATGCCAGGGCGGAGCGAGGCGGCGCGTGCGGAGGGCTTGAGGGTGGAGGCTAGGGTTAGGGTTTGGTTCGAGAACTCCGTTCTAGGATCGTCGCTCTGATACCATGTTGGGAAAATGAGAAAACATGTTTATTCCATACGCCCTAGGCTCTCTTATATAGAGGAGTAGCCTATGGGTAAAATACATAAAGAGTCCAACAGGAAAAAGAAAATATGAGAAAGGTACAGACGAGAATATCATAGACAAAATATATCTTTACATAAACGATGTCATTATTATCTTTCTATAGTTACCATGTACCTTAAAAATGACTACAAATATAAAATGAATACAATTTAAATACGAATAAATACAGATATACTTTATATATTAACTTATATATGTTGAGGATGATTTACACATAGGATTTTATCAGTTGTGCCCCTCTGAGATATTGCAATTTCAGTTATACCCCTCTCTTTTTTGAAATATCAGTTGTGCCCCTACCTTCTTGCAAAATTCACAGTTCTGCCCTTTTGTAATATCAGTGATGCCCCTACTTTACCTTAACAGAAGGGCAGAACTGTGAATTTTGCAAGAAGGTAGGGGTATAGCTGATATTCTAAAAAAGGGAGGGGCATAACTGAAATTGCAATATCTCAGAGGGGCACAACTGATAAAAACCCCAAAATAAATATACTAAATATATTCATTCATAAAAATGTATCAACAATGGTGAATAAGGCCGTACAATTTGGTTAGATACTTTTTGTTGGAGAAAATAAGAGCGCTTATTATTTCTGAGAACCCTAGGCTCTCTTATATAGTAGAGAGGCCTATGGGTAAATTACACAAAGTAGAAAACAGAAAAAGATAATAAGAAAGAGACACATATGAAATATGAAAATACAAATATCTTCACACTCCCCCTCAAGATGGAGCATAGATATCGATCATGCTTAGCTTGGATGAACACTTCTGAAATGATCCTCTGGGCAGTGGCTTGGTGAAGATGTCCGCGGTTTGCTCTCCAGAGCTGACATGGGAAGTAGAAATCAGGCCCTTCTGAATCATGTCTCTAGTATAATGGCAATCTACCTCAATATGTTTTGTTCTCTCATGGAACGCAGGATTGTTTGCAATGAATAGGGCAGCCTGGTTATCACAGTGTAATTCCATGGGTAGAGGAACCTCTACATGTAGATCGCATAGCACTGCTCGGACCCACATCATTTCTGTACTTGCTTGGGCCATAGCCCTGTATTCAGACTCGGCACTTGATCTTGATACAACAGTTTGTTTCTTGCTTTTCCAAGAAACAAGAGAAGTGCCAACAAATATTGCAAATCCCGAAGTCGATTTCCTATCCTTAGGACAACCTGCATAATCCGCGTCAGCATATGCGGATACAGAGAGTGTGTCTCCTTTCTTGAATAGTAATCCTGAGCCAGGAGATGATTTTAGATATCTCAATATCATGTGTATTGCATCCATATGTACCTGTCGAGGTTGCTCCATGAATTGACTTACTCGACTCACTGCAAATGCAATATTCGGTCTGGTAATTGTAACATAAATGAGTTTTCCAACCATCTCTCTATATCTCCTCTTATCGACTTCATCTGTATCATCATCGTATAGCTTCATGCTAGGATCCATAGGAGTCGTGGAAGGTCGACATCCAATCATGTCTGTCTCTGCAAGCATATCTGTAACATACTTTCTTTGGGTCATCACAAGTCCCTGTGCATTCCTAGCAAATTCCAACCCCAAGAAATACCTTAGGGTGCCCAGATCCTTAGTCACAAATTTACTGCCCATAAAGTCTTTCGCCATCTTGATTTCCCGCTCATCATCTCCTGTAACAACAATATCATCTTATACACCATGATAGCAACAATACCTCTAGACGTCTTCTGCACAAATAAGGAATGGTCTGCATTTGACCTCTTGAATCCCTATCGTTCAATCATGTTTGAAAGCTTTTGAAACCACGATCTTGGACTCTGTTTAAGGCCATATATTGCCTTATGGAGTCTACAAACTTGCTGACACTCCCCCTCAGCAGCAAACCCTGGAGGCTGCTGCATATAGACCTCCTCTTGTAGATCTCCATATAAAAATGCATTTTTCACGTCAAGCTGGAAAAACGGCCAATCACGTGCTACAACAACTGAAAGAAGGACACGTAAAGTAGAATGTCGAGCAACTGGAGAAAACGTGTCCAAGTAATCAACTCCATAGATCTGAGTAAAATCACGTGCCACGAGCCTTGCCTTGTACCGATCAAGGCTTCCATCTGCATGGTATTTAACAGTAAACACCCACTTCCAGCTAACAATAGACGCTCCGGAAGGAGGGGGAACAAGTGTCCAAGTTCCACGGGACTGCAACGCGTCCATTTCTTCTTCCATAGCAAGACGCCTGTTAGAGTAGTTGGTGCATGCGTCACTTATGTAACAGGTGGGTAAATGGATCCCTCCAAGATCCATTTACCCCACCACTGAGTTTTGTCCCACATCGTCCAGTGGTGGGACTTGGAGGCCCTGTGGAAGCTATATAAGGAGCCCCAGGCCTCCTGTAACAGATGAGAAAGTTCAATAGAATATCCGCCCCTTAGAGGGCTTCTCCCGTGGTTTCATCCCGCTCTTCACGGAGTAAGGTTCCATGTAAAAATCCTGCTGTTCTTTATTTTTGTTTATCTTTTTCCATGTTACGCTTCCGCTTCCGATTTTCTAACATGGTATCAGAGCGGGTTCGATTCTCGCGGTTTATTTTTTGTATGATTCTTTATTTCTTCGAGATTCGATTGTAATATGGTTCTTGAAGATTATCTATGATTCAAGTGCTGCCGTTATTTCTCTATGGGTTTTTGAAACCCTAAATTCTGGAGGCGTCTCGTTCTTCCAGCAGAACGGGCGGCAACACTGAAACCCTTGCACAAACGAAAACCCTAGGCGAAGGCCAAGGGTTTCAGATCAAGGTTGTTCCTTCGATGATCGCATCAGATCCAGGACTTTGATTCTCCAGATCCAGGACTTTGATGCTCCTGACGAAGCAGTTGAGATACCCCTGTCAGCAGCCCCGAATTTTTCCATCGAGCAGGCGATCCCCGCGCGAGGTACCCCATCCAACAGTCATCCCCAGGCGCAACCTCCGTGTCGCCATCGTGCGGCTGATTGGCACCACCCCACTGACCTCGATCGTGCGGCGAGATCCCCAACGCCCAAGGCGGCGCTAGGCGGAGCCCCTGCTCTCCGCGCGCCCTCCTCCAACCTCGAAGGCGACCTCCTCCACGCGCAAACGTCATGAACTCCAGGAGCGACTCCCAGATTCTACCATCAAGCATCGCGCCCCCCCCTGTGCCCTATCGGGCGACCGCACAACCCCAGGCGGCGTCCCCCAACTAGCCGCATGCCGCCCAACGCGCCTTCCATCATCGTCCAGTGCGCCTTCCATCGCGCAGGACCTCCCAATCAGTGCTTCGAAGCGTCCCTTCCTCCAGCAACATCGAGCGACGCACGCGGCTGTGCTCCAGGCACCGCCGCCCCAGAGGCGATCCATCTTTTGTGTGGCGGCGGCGATTGAAGAAGTGTTCCTGTCATGGGAACCCTAGGGCTGGAGGCCCGTTATTTATTAAAAAAAATGTGTTTCTTATTATAATGCCCAAAGTGAGGGCTATTTGCTTGAACGTCCGAAAAAAACTAGTTATGTAAGCCCAATGGGCTGTACGTTCTGAAAAGTGAAAAAAAGGAGGGGTAAAAAAAAGGAAAAAAAGAAAAAAAAAGGAAGAAAAAAAAGGATGCGCGTACCATTGAGAAGTCGTACGCATTAAAAAAGAGAGAGAAAAGAAGAGCCGAATTTTTTTTATATATGTTGAAACGGCTTTATAAAAAAATGTTACAAAAAAAATATTGGCGGCTTACAAAAAAAAAGAAGGGAAAAATGATGATAAAAAAAGCTGCAAGGAATCTTTTGGAATATTTTGAGAATATTCATGTTTTCCCCATATTTATGTATTATCTTATCTTCTCCCAACGTGGTCAACAACGTCATTCCGACCAGTATGGGAGAAAGGGGGAGTATATGTAGAGTCACAGGTCTTGTTCTAAGATTCAGATATCAGATTTTCCATACCGGTCAGATGTTCAGACTCTACAAATTTCAGACTCGATGATGACGCATGCCAATCATTCTTGTTGGTCGGCCAGAGCTTTCATGTGAGCCATAGGGACTCCAGAGCAGAGGACTATTCCCTATGCCATTGAGTTGAGGGCAAGGGTTTTCATGTGGTATCATAGGGACTCTAGAGTAGAGTACTATTCTCTGAGCCAGATAGATCCAGTTTCACACTCCAGCCCGTTCGTCCTCCTCACATGCACGCCAAGAGAAGCAACGTCCTCGACTGCAGCAGCTGTGCGCGTTGGGTTGATATTGTTTGTAGTGTCATGTATTGTGAGTTGAGTTTCTTTCTGTTTGTCCAAGCTGAGCATTGCATGCTCCAGCTTGAGGGGGAGTGTTAGAGTATTTGGTGCATGCGTCACTTATGTAACATGTGGGTAAATGGATCCCTCCAAGATCCATTTACCCCACCACTGAGTTTTGTCCCACATCGTCCAGTGGTGGGACTTGGAGGCCCTATGGAAGCTATATAAGGAGCCCCATGCCTCCTGTAACAGATGAGAAAGTTCAATAGAATATCCGCCCCTTAGAGGGCTTCTCCCGTGGTTTCATCCCGCTCCTCACGGAGTAGGGTTCCACGTAAAAATCCCGCTGTTCTTTATTTTTGTTTATCTTTTTCCATGTTACGCTTCCGCTTCCGATTTTCTAACAACGCTATTTGCTATCTTGTAGTGCCTCCTGATAATTGCGTGGAATTTCTACTGCAAATAGAGCTGCTGCAGATCTCTGAAAATCGCATGTAAGACGATGAAAAGAGACCTGGGAAGCAAGTGGGTAGGAAGCACAAGTACGCCTCTGCTTTCTAATAGCGATAGGCACGTCCAAATCTCCATTATCTTCATCCTGCTGTGTTCCCTGTATCAATAGATCCTCAGACTCATCGTTAGAAATCAAGTTATCAGAACCAACCTGAGGGCTGCTAGATGACGGGCCATGACCTTGAGCAGAGGAGGACCGACGAGTATAATGCTTTGATAACGGGGGGACAATGGTCACTGGAGGTGGTAAAGGTGGAGGTGAAGGTATGACAGGAGGTGGTGGTGGAGATGGTATAGAAGGTAACTGACTCATAGGAGGTGGTGGCATGAATACCTCAGTATCATAATGGGAAGTAGTCATTCTGTCACCTGTAGGAGAGAAAAACATCACAGATTCAAAGAATGTGACATCTGCGCTAACAAAATATTTTCGACGCAGCGGATCGAAGCAACGATACCCCTTCTGTGTCCTGGAGTATCCTACAAACACACATCTGATAGCCCTGGGAGAGAGCTTATCAAGACCTGGCCCCAACTGATGGACAAAACCAACACAGCCAAAGACACGGGGTGGAAGTGAGAACAACTCCTTCTCAGGAAAGGCTATAGAGAGAAGAGATTTCTCACCCAAGACAGACGAGGGCATGCGATTTAGTAAGTAGCAAGCTGTGAGAACCGCATTACCCCAGAACAAGCGTGGAGCATGACTCTGAATAAGTAGGGTTCTAGTGATATCCAATAGATGTCGATGTTTCCGCTCTGCAACACCATTTTGTTGTGACGTGTAAGCACATAAAGTTTGATGAATTATACCACGAGATGAAAAGAACAAGCACAAAGCTCTAGTACAAAACTCCAATGCATTGTCAGAACGCACAATTTTCACAGAAGAAGAGAAAACATTTTTAACTTCATTGATAAACATTTGAATAACATCTCCTGCTTCAGATTTATTCTTCAATAAAAACACCCAAGACAAGCGAGAAAAATCATCTACTGCAACCAGATAGAATCTGTGTCCTTGGTGGTCAGGAACACGATTTGGACCCCAAATATCAATATGGACTAACTCGAACAAGGAGCCACTGCTCCGACTCTGACGACTCGGGAAAGTAGACCGATGATGCTTTCCCAACTGACACGCTTCACATTGCAAGGACGACTTCAGAGAAATCTGGGGCAAAACACGACACATCTTCTGAAGAGGGAGGTGACCAAAATGGAGATGCTAGATATATGGAGAGTTTGATCCTGTAGAATGGAGAGATGCACCGACATACGGAGTATGGATCAGACAGAGACCATTCTGCTCACAGCCATAGCCAATCACGTTGCCCGAGGGTATGTCCTGAAAAACAAGAGATGATGAGTCAAAAATAGCTCGACAGTTTAAATCCTTTGTAATCTGTCTAATGGACGGTAAATTCATAGAGAAATCAGGAGCATATAACACATTTTGCAATCTCAAGGAAGGTGTCAAGTTAATCTCCCCGTATCATGTAATCGGGGAATGTGTCCCATTGGCTATCACCACAGTTCGTCCTGAAGAGACCGGTCTATATGAAGTGAGCTGTTCTTTGTCCCCACAGAGATGATGTGTCGCTCCAGAATCCATAATTCAGTTTGTAACATAGGTCCATCACAAGTGGTGAGAGCATGAGAACTACCTGAAGTACTGGCCGTGGCAGGTGAACTGGCAGAGGCAGAGACGACCACATCTGACTGACCTTCAGGAGGTGTATCAGGAGGCATGATATTCCTCTGTCTGGCAACAAGATCATCGAATCGCTGGTCCAATGAGGAAGGTGCAGGAGACTCAACTTGTTCTGCTACCCGAGCTGATGCAGGAAAGCCATGCTTTGAGTAGCATGTGTCCTCGAAGTGACCAGGTTGACGACAATAACTGCATGGTTGACGAATCCGACCCCCACGACCCCGGGGGCCACGACCACGAAAAGTAGAGGAGCCACCTCTACCCCTGGAGGCTGCCATCGCTGAAGGTGTCTGGCTGGCAGTCGAGCTTGGGACAGTAATTCGACTCAGTCGGCGAAAAGCTTCCTCCATTGAAGGAATAGTAGCGTCAGCTAGAATCTGAGACCGGGCAACATCATACTCTGGATCAAGGGCAGCCAGGAATACACCTACCATGATAGCATTCCTGTACGTCTTCTGCTGTTCTGGAGTGGCCGTCAACGGCATGAAGCTATGGAGCTTCTCAAACATCCCTCGTAGGGATGTGTACAGTGAGTGAAGAGGGCACCCATTCTGCTTGACTGTAAAAATATCATGTTGCAGCTGAAGTATCTTGGTCTCGTTCCGCGCCTGCGAATATGTCGCTGCTAGAATATCCCACATAGCCTTAGCCGTGGGCTGATGTAGTACATCGTTGGCGATTTCTATCGTCAACGTCCCAGATAGCCAAACTTTGGCATACGCATCATCTGCCTCCCACGAGGCTTGCACCCCAGTCTTCTCCACCGGCTCCTCTTCGGTAAGAATATGTTTCTTACCATTCGATTTCATCAGGCTCATGAATTGCATAGCCCAGAGCTCATAATTTGTCCCGTCCATTTTCACAATAGGCGCTGGACCTCTGAATGCGCCAGTGGCAGGTACATCAACCTTGTTCTCAGACATATTGCCGAAAGAAGACTGCTACGGGTGCGAGAAATCAAAGTTTGTGTGTCTACACAAACATATATGGGTTTGGGTGCACGTGTAGACTCATGCACACCAACCCATCAACCAACTGAAGAAGCTGAGGCGGTGCGCGAGCGCGAGACAGCACGCGAGGCGCGCAGGACGAACACGCGGTGCACGCGGGACGAGCGCGCGGTGCGCGCGTGGTGCAAGCGTGGTGCAAGCGTGCTGTGCGCGCGGTGCGAGTGCGCTGTGCGCGCGAGACATGCGAGGTGGCCTTGCTGGGGAGACCCGCAAGGCTGCGGCGCAAGAGAGGAGACGAGGGCGCATGCGCGAGTCGAGGAGGCGGTGCCGGAGAGGAGGCGGCGGCGGCGCGCAAGGAGAGGGTTGGAGGTGGGGTTAGGGTTTCTTGGGAATCGAGAGCTCCGGTCTACAACCGCCGCTCTGATACCATATTGGAGAAAATAAGAGCGCTTATTATTTCTGAGAACCTTAGGTTCTCTTATATAGTAGAGAGGCCTATGGGTAAATTACACAAAGTAGAAAATAGAAAAAGATAATAAGAGACACATATGAAATATGAAAATACAAATATCTACACACTTTTATAAGTAATCTACCATTATATTTACATATTAAAATAGATGTACAAATACGTGTACAAATATTCTAAATGTCTAAGTAATATCCCTATCCATGTCCAGTTTAAAACGGATATGAATACGATAACGGATCGAATAGGAATATATTCATATTCATTTTTAGTCCTAGTCGTCTGTCTAGAAAAGTGTTATCGGAAACCACATGGAAGGCAGCTAAGTAGTTTCTGACCAAAGAAGTGCTCTAGAGAAGGGAAGAAATTAAACATGGAAGGTTAGTGAAGTGTTCTAGAAAATCACTAAAAAACGGTGTTGGTTGTTTGAATCTTGGCTCATATATGACTCTGGATGGATCTATGTGTAGGGCAATGAATCCCAAGATTCCCAACAGTTGACCCACTCAATGTGAGAGAAGGCTGCATTTTCCTTTTGACTATCACAACACAAAAAATTTCAAGGTTAATACCATCTATGGTTTAACCTACCCCAAATGGTGCAGGTGGTGAATGAACATGAAAGAAATTGTAGTAAGGGGTCACATTATGCACATGTACAGAATTGCGAGGAAAGGACATGGTTTTGCATTTTTAGTTATGGCAAATTATTTGGGAAAGTAAACTATATGGATTAGATTGCCTTAATTCAGTTGCAACAAGTTGCGAGAAGGTGAAGCTGCAGTTGAGAATATGTAGAATTATACATGATGCTCACCGAAGCTCAACATTTTGGTTAGTTTTCAAAAAAACTATATCGGGGAGCAATCATGCATTGGGCTGCCTTTGTTGATTTGAGTGCTCATGTAATTAGGTTTTTGTGGGGTAAAGCAGATAGAAGCACCAATGGGTGTTAGTGTTTTCTCACCTTTTTGTTTCGTTTATGCTCTTATTTGGCCTATAATTTTTACATAAAACCTAGTCGTCATTGCCAATTAAATCTGTTTTAATAAGAATCAGTAATTACAGGTTCAAGTGTTGGCTGTTCTGTTTGTAGAGATATGTATGCATGAAAATAATGATTGTTACAGCAATCTAGAATTAGGATTATTCACCTCTATTTTCTTGCATATAATTAGTTGTCCAAATAAGTTTTTCTACCTTTTTTCTCGTGTACATGTATTTAAACTATTATTGATTCACTTCTTATTTTTTGCATAGCTGAAAATTAACATTATTGTGTAGTTGCATAATAGTTTATCCTTCTACCGCTTTCAGAAAAAAATGAATATGTTCTCCGGGGATCAATTTCCAAGACCTATGCTCCTTGAAATTGTCAAACATCCTTCTTAGTTTCGAATTTCTATAGAACGCTTTGTCTGATTTCACCTATTGTTACCATCATCTTTGGTAATTCTCAAAGGATATGGCTTCAAAAAATATTTTTCTCAAAGGATAATGCATACGTTCAAGTACTTTCTGTTTTTTCTTTCTAATTCGGCAATATAGTACTATGCTTTCTTTTGGCTTCTAGTACAATTGCTGTACTTTTTGCGTGTATATGCTCTCCTTAACAGTTAACAGCCGATATAGATCTGGTGACTATAACAGATCGGATGGCTGTTAAACAGGCTGTTCAGTCCGGGAATGTTGAGGACGCCATTGAAAAAGTTAATGATTTGAATCCAGAGGTTTGTCACCTTTCCTTTATTAGGGCGGATAATGCCATCGCAAATGATTAATCAAATAATTGTTTGAGGGAGTGTTTGAATCAATCAGGATGCTAATTTGCTAATAATACAATTGCTTGACAATAATTTTTTGTGTTCATTCTCAAAATGAAACGAAGAAGAAATTCTCATGTTATGAAGTGATTGAATAGGTTGAAAACATTACCTTCTTGCTCAGAAAGTATTCTAGTGCAAATTTTCCTAGGACTTCTTTTGAATGTTTTTATTACAAAATGAATATTTTTGGTTAGAATTTTTTTGGTTGATACCCGTCTCTCAGCTTATCTTTTACATAGTCTGTGAATAGGTAATCCCTGCTAATGCTCGAAGAAGAAATGTGCTTCCATTCTATAAGCATGGAGGCCCTCTCTGCTCAAATAAGGAATGGACTCCCGTTTCGGAGGCATGAAGGCCCACCTGATGATATCACGATTACATCGCTTTGGCCACATAAGGCCAAGACAAAATGGTTGGCACTGGCAGGTTATCCTTTAGAAGACTTTCAGAGATAATGGAACACTATTTGTTGATGAGGCCGTACAGGCAAACAGATGACAATAGCAGATTTAATGTTCGGAATAACAATATTCTTGTAGATATGTGGAGTTGCAAATTTTTGTATTGTCACTGGGTAAATGGAATTCGTAATCTATGGGTAACATGGAGATGGCAATGCTGATACTGTGTTGCAGTTAACGGGGAGTAATTGCCATTATCAACGATTCCATGAGCGCTGATTAATAACATGGATTACACAATTATGGAGATTAATGCCATGTATCATTTGTGATGATGCACGTTTCTAGAGATTGTGCCACAGGAAAATTGCCGACTATGTATTGATCTGCCTGTGATCAAATTGCGCTGTTATTTGACAGAAATAAAAGCTGTGTTTTTTTGTGGAATTCAGTTGCACTTGTGACAATGGTTTTGATGAGTTGAAGAACTTTCGTTGGGCTACCTTCAATGTGGAAACAAGTCTCTTACAGATGCAACTGAAGATGGGGTCTACTATCAAATTTCGAGGAAGTGCAAATACACTTGTAAGGAAAAGGATGTGCATAGGAGCGTTCTGAGATGCACAAAGGAGAAGAGAGAAACTTCTCCGTAGAATTAACAAGCCTAATAAGGCCGAGTTTTAAAATAATCCAGATGAAGTAACTTATCATAAAATAAATAAATGTGATATTCTAAACGCCCCATAAATTCTTCATTCTTGTTATATCTTCATCATGATAATACGATTCGATCTATTGATATCCCAAAATTATATGAAGCACTTGAGTGGGTCATGCATGAAGAATGGGAAATACATATATTTTATTAACTTTTTAGCATAAATAGGAAATCTCGAGATGATCCAAATTAGATCTATTTCAGAGTAAAAAATCCCAACATAAAGTGGGAAAAATCTTGGGTTGTTGTAGTAGTAGTAGTATAACAAAGAAAGCACATCAGCAATTCATCATCTTGAGCATTTCTAATAGATATTACTATCTATCGTTTGCTTCACAAAATACTGATAATAACCATGTATTTAACATTTACACATGAATTTACATGTAAATCACATGGAAAAATCTTTTTCTACTAATAGGTCCGATATTTAAAGGTTGGGGCAACCCCTTTATTTCATTAAAGGAAAGGTACATGAGGTGTCTTTTAGGGGTTTTATATGGAAAAGGGTAAACAACAAATAGATTTTTTTGAGACCAAAAAAGGGGAAATGCGCTAAGGTATCCATCCCAGGTATATTGCTAAAATAAAAGAGGTTACAGAGAGATTTACAAAAGCCAAGACTCTAAAAGAGACCTAGATTGAAAGATTATATTTTTACAATAAAAATGATGAGAAAAAGTGTACCATTTCATGCTAACTATATAGCCCAAATTATAGCCAGCAGGCGAAGGATATCCTCTCTAGCATGATTCCTTGTGTTAACCAAAAGAGTCCCAAAAGAGGTTGAGGCCCAAATGGTTGAACCAGGTTAACATCGGTCCAGATTGGGGCGACCTTCACACACTAAGAAGAGGTGATCCATTGTTTCAATATGTATATCGCGTAGAGGGCGCCTGTTGGAAATTTCCGGGAAGAGTCTCACACAATTATCCCTTGTCATAATACGTCTTTTCCACATCAACCACATAAAGAAAGTGACTCTACCTGACAGACAAAGTTCCCAAATAAAGTTGCAGTCACGAACCCGAGTATTCGTCCTCAGTGGTGGAGGTCTGGAAATAGCACGATAAGCCCTTTTAACAGTGAAAGAGTTATCCTTTCAAACCCAATGATCTTTTCCCATGGATGGTTTATCGATATGTCTCATCGATTCAGGCAGAGTGAGGAATTTTTCAAGCCGTTGGTCAGAAAAGTCTGTTAAGAAGCAAGGCATCCAATTCCTTTCAATTCAACAGTCCGAAACAAGCACAACACGTTTTTCTTCTAAAGCAAAAAGCCGTGGATATCGAGTTGAAAGGGACCCATCGCCACATCAGTTGTCCTTCCAGAACAAGAAAGAGTTACCATTAGCGAGCACCGGTCGAAAAGGCTCCTAAAAGTGAGGAAGCACCGAGGTGATTCCTTTCCAAAAAGCTGAGGAGTGAAAGTGAGGATAGTGTGACATTCCGAGAGGTTCTCCAATATTGTAGATGCTGCAAATTTATCTGCAACAAATGTCTTCATCACTGCCCCAAAGTCTACTAACCCACTTCAATAATAGTGCCTTATTCACGGCTTCCAAGCGCTTGATCCCAAGGCCACCATCCATCTTGGATAGAGTAACCGTCTCCCAATCAACGACATGAATTCCAGAACCATTCTGTCCAAATTTTCCCTATAGGAATCTATGCATGATCTTCTCTAATCTGTTCCAGATACCAACTGGGACAAGACAGGATGACATAAAAAAGACAGGAATAGAAGAGCACTTTAACTAGTACCAGCCGCTAGCCTCTGGACATGATTGCCGCTTTCCAACCCAAAAGGTTTTTCTCCAACTTTTTGATGATTGACAGCAGTCCGAGATCTTTATTCTGCCACAAGTGAGGGCGACGTCAAGGTAGCGAATCGGAAGATTACTACAAGTTGTACCCAACTCTATGGCACAATCTCTGGCAACGTCCTCAGAAAGAGAGAAAGGAATGGTCGTGTACTTCCCATGGTTGAGAACCAGCCCATGCATCTCACTATAGATCTCAAGAGTTGTAGCCATGCCTCAAGCCTCCTCCTTGCCACCCTCAATGAAGAAGATGGTATCATCAACATACTGTAAGAGGGGATAGAGATATCACCATTGGAGTAACCAGATATGATGCCGCTTCGAACAACTTGACTCACCATACATGAGAGAACATCGGCTGCTATGAAAAAAAGCATAGGTGCCAGGGGGCATCCTTGTCTAACGACCCACTGATGTTGGAAAAAACCTCCCTCCGGGCGACCATTGACAAACATAGAGTAGGATGCAGTAGTGACACAATGCTTCATACTAGAGATCCTGCGATAAGGGAAACCTTGTTTGCTCAACGCTGTCCAAAGGAATCACCAATCAACCGTGTCATAGGCCTTTGAGAAGTCCACCTTCCACAGAACCCCTTGCACACGTCTATGCTTCCAGTTCTTGACAATCTCAGTAGCCATGGCAAGGCTGTATGCAATTTTCTTGTTAGGAATAATGGCCAATTGAAGCGAAGAGATGATATGGCCCATAACCGTGTTCAATCTAATGGCTAAGATCTTTACAACAATGAGATAAATTACGTTCGGAAGGATGATTGGTTGAAAGTCCTCCATCCTCTCAGGTAAGTCTTTGGGGAGTAGAAAGATAAGTGTTTTGTTAAGCCTATCAAAGCCAGTATGAGCATGGGTAAATTCTGAAACGACTTCAAAGACCTCAGCACCCAACAAGGGCCATAATTCACGGAAGAAGAATATGGGGAAGCCATCCGAACCTGGGGCACCATCCACGTTCAAGTTCCATACAACATTTTTCATCTCCTCATGAGTAAAGCTCTGCTCAAGATGGACGACATGAGCTGCAGGTAAACGGGTTGGCCTCAGGCCAGTCCATCTCCATGATCTGTCCTCATGTCTCCTTGAGAAATCATGGAAGTGGTCAGCAATAGGCTTGCCTATCTCATGATCAACTTCCACTCTAACATTATTCACCACCACAGACCGAAACAGATTATGACGACGTCTTTTGCTTGCCTCACAATGGAAGTAAGTAGTGTTCGCATCACCATCTTTGAACCAACATTTTCTTGAACGTTGTTTCCATTCAGTAATACGTTTTTTATCTTCAGCTGCAATAATCTTATGTGCCGCTGCTCTTCGGCTAATTCATCAACCACGAGTTTTCTGGTATCCTCCAGGTCATCAATTCTGCAGACCTCGGCTTCAACCATTAAGCGACGATCCAGCTTGTCTTCTCTAATCTCCTTCTTAAAGGTACACCGGCGTTTGCATCGAGATGCGAGCTTCTTAAACAACAAATAGATATTGATTGAGAGTTAACTTTCATTCATGCAATCACAAAATCCAAAGTAATTACATGAAAAAATGTGAACATGTTCGCATCACACAAGAAGTATTGCCATAGTCGCCTGACCAGTTAGTCTGACTACGATATTTGGTGGAATGACCAAATAGAATAACTCTAGTGAACTCGGTTAACTAGTGAATTATTTTTGAACATTTTTTAGTTTTTTCTTACTTTTCTTAGTGAAACGTAAAAAGTAGATGTATATAGTTGATTGTAATTCAATGGGGTCAATGGGTGATAAATAGGGCCCACGACCTAAGCGGGTAACTTCCATTGCATGCTGGAAGGGTGTCCTCTTAACTTGTTAATTATTGACCATATATAACTATTAGACCTAACTATATATTTAAAAATGTGGAAACAGAATGAATTGCTTATTGAGAGGCCCTAGGGTTCTCTTATATAGGAGGGAAACATGTTGGGAAAATTGCAAGATGAATACAAAAGAAATAGAAAATGTGAAAACAATAAGAAAGATAACTAATATCTCAACACTCCCCCTCAAGCTGGAGTGAAGATATCGATCAGGTTTAGCTTGGAACATCTTTGATAAGACCCTTTGGCTAGGGCCTTAGTAAGAACATCTGCTGTCTGGTTGCCAGAGCTGACATGCGTAGTGGTGATAAGACCCTTCTGTATCATGCCATGAGTGTAGTGACAATCCACCTCTATGTGGTTGGTCCCCTCATGGAAGGCTGGGTTGTTTGCAATGAAAAGATCAACCTGGTTGTCATAGTGGAGGTACATGGGAAGTGATACCTCTATAATCAAGCCAGTAAGAACAGATCTGACCCATATCATCTCTGTGCTAGCCTACGCCATGACCATGTATTCTGACTCAACACTTGATCTGACGGTCTGCTTCTTGCTCTTCCATGAAACAAGTGAATTCCCTATGAACACATCGAAGCTTGAAGTAGACTTCCTTTTTTTTTTTGAAGCTCAAAAGAGGGGGAAGCACTTGATGGTGTTCACCCCAATATATTAAAAACAAAAAGAAAACAGCTATTACAGAGAAGGTAGAGAAGTAAAACAAAAAGGACTACCCGAACGGGTAGCCACAACAATGGATCCCCCATACAACCACAGTGGACCTACCCCTGGGTCCAATCCTCCAGAAGACGCTTAGCACGCAATGAAATTTTCTCCCTGTAAAACCGCTGAGCCACGAATAGTGCCTCATTCCTCCCCAGCCAAATGCTCTACATCCTTGCGATCGGATCAAGTAAACGCTTCCTTTCCCTGCCCCTTGAATTAACCAAACTCTTGCACAAAGTAGGAAAGGAGACGGTGTTAACCCAAGGAAGATCATCCCAAAGAGTACGAACAAGGCCGCACTCGAAGAATAGATGAGAAATTGTTTCCCGCTCCGCATCACAGAGGCCGCACATCGAGCCAACGTTCGGAAAGAGAGTTGCACACCGATCACGAGTCAGCATCCTTCCCCTACGAAGAAGCCATAAGAAAATTCCAATGCGCTCAGGTAATTTGAGGCCCCACAGGAATATACAGTCACACACCAAGATATCGTCATCGGCACTATGGGTGAGAGCGAGAGCTGAGTACGCCTTACGAGAAGAGAAAGATCCATCCTTCCAGGCTCAGTGGTCACGTCCAATATTCGGTTGAGGAACATCAACTAGCTGAGCCATTAACGATAGAAAATCATCCAACCGATGGTCCGACAGGTTCGCAGCGATCCGAGGGCTCCAGCATCCGTTCGCCCAGCACGAGGCCAATGACGCCTCCTTATCCTCGACCAATGTAAAAAGACGCGGGAACATCACATTAAAAGCACCCCTTCCGGACCAGTCATCAGTCCAAAAGCGATAGGAACTCCCATTGCCCAACACTGGCTTAAAAAGCGAGCAATTTTGCCTGAAAACATTCGTCACTCCACACCAGAATGGAGATAGGCGGCAAAGCGAGTTGCCCCTAATGCTGCCAAGCAAGTCCGCGCCCAGCAATTCCCGCAGGACATTAAGCATAAAACTCTCCTCATTCCCCCACACTCGAGAAGCCCACTTAAGCAATAAAGCGTCATTAACCAAATCCAGTCACCTGACCCCCAAGCCCCCCAACCGCTTGGGCCGAGAGACAACCTCCCACCCCACGAGGTGAACCCCCCTTCTCCCTTCCCTCTTTCGTCCCCACAGGAACCCACGCATACACCTCTCCAATCGCAGGCGAATCCCCTTGGGCATACCACGGACCGAGAAAAAATAAATAGGAATTGAAGTAGACTTCCTATCCTTTGGACACCCAACGTAATCTGCATCTGCATATGCTGTAACTGAAAGAGATGTACCTCTGCTGAAAAGAATTCCCATACCTGGTGATGTCTTCAGATACCTCAGAATCACATGGACTGCATCTACATGTGCATGTCTGGGCTGTTTCATAAATTGACTCACTTTGCTCACGACAAAGGATATGTCGGGACTGGTAATAGTCGCATATAGGAGCTTGCCAACAAGATTAGTCAGCACCTCATCCCGCATATTGCCCTGCCCTTATCAGCTCTGTTTACATCCTTGTTGTTGGAAAATATGAATGCGGAAGCGGATTGATAAACAGAGCATGAACAATAGAAATAATAAACATGGACTCTGGGATTTAACATGGAACCCTACTCCCAAAGGAGTGGGATGAAATCACGGGAGAACGCCTCAAAGGGCTGATGTATACATTGTACTTTCTCATCAGACACAGAGGATGAGGGGCTTCTTATATAGCCCTCATTGATTCTCCACATCTCACAACTGGTAGATGTGGGACTAAAGACTTGGATGTGGTAAATGGATCCTGGAGTGATCCATTTACCCATATACTCAAGTGACACATATAACAAATACTCCAACACTTCCCCTCAAGCTGGAGCGTGCAATGCTCATCTTGAACAGAAAGAAATTTCAAACTCACGCTACATACAATATCAACTCAACGCGCACAACTGTCGGCTGCCGTCGAGGACGTTGCTTCTCATGCCGTGCAGGCATGGTTGTAAAAATCGTCCGATTGGCCCGACTAGTAGGTCCGACTAGTCTAGTCAATGGGGTGGCCGACCGAGTACGACTATTTTCGATTAGGTACACTGGTCGATCAATTTTTTGCTTGGAGACACCATATTCTCATATGTTTTGCTTTTTTTATAAGAAAACTTATTATAATATGCTCAATGTTTTATTTAAATTCAATTACTTTTTTATTTTATTATGATATTTTAAAAATGTACAAAATCTATGTAAATATATGTATAAAAATGAGTTATATATTTAAAATAATCATAAAATTAAAAGCCAATTAAATTTTGACTAAATTCGATTAGTCATCCGACTGCCGATTAATCCTTAATCAGTGACCCAACCGACCGAGTACCGACTTTTGCAATCTTGCGTGTAGGTGAGGAGGAACACTGGGCTGGAGTGTGAGTCAAATTGAATGTGCTCTGAACTGTGCTTGTCAGAGTCACTTAAACTGGATGAGTCTCCACCTGGAGAACTCTGGCCCGACACATGTAGAAGACCGGATCATGTGGATAACTGCTCTATCTTTGAAGGGCCGAACCGGAAAAGCCGTGGAAAACATCCTCGTCAGAGTCCACGGTCGCTGGAGAATGGAGTCTGAAGAGTCTCCTCGTCGAAGAATTGGGTCTCTCCTGTATTGGCTCAGAGAATGAGATCTCTACTCTGGAGTCCCTATGAAACCACGTGAAAACCCTAGCCCACATGACATAGGGAATGTGATCTCTACTCTGAAGTTCCTATGGAACACATGAAAACTCTTAGCCGACCAGAAAAGATGGGGACCTCACAACTGATGGCACACACGTGCATATCGAACTGCATACTCGGAAAACATCTGAATATCGAGTCTGAATATATGTAGAGTCTGAACAATCTGCCTAGCCTAGAATCTGACATATGGAATAGACCTGTGACTCTATACAATACTCCCCCTTTCTCTCTGACTGGTCGGAAAACAATGACGTCAATCACGCTGGGAGAAGACAAGAAAATGGGGTGAAAACATGAATAAGTCGATCTTAATATTTTTTTGGCTTTTCAAATCATTTTTTTGAAATATTTTTAAGCCGTTTCATTTTTTACGATTTTCCTTCCTTTTTTTGCATTTTTTTACGAATTTGCAATCTTTCTCCTTTTTTTGAATCATTTTTTTCTCATATGGATTTTTTACTCATGGCCTTCTCTTTTTTTTCAACCACTCTTTTTTTCTTAAAACACGGCCCAAAGGGCTCAAACTTTTCGCTCTTTTTTTAACACACGGGAGCCAAAATCTGCAGCCCTCTCTCAATAATTTTTTTATAATAGGGGAGCTGGCCCATTGGGTTCCTATTAGGGTTCTCATCGGGGAACCCCTTCTCTCGAAAAACAACATGCAAACCCTGATGGGGCTTTCTCAATGGCGCCACTGATGCACAATCGTCCGGAGCCCCTCCTCGATGGGGCTTTTCCCGTCGCCGCCGCAACAACATGGCTTGAGGGCGTTGGGGATCTGAATACTGGAGCCTGATGTAGGAGATGGGAGTCAGGGCTCCCGCCTGGAGTCAACCTGGAGAGAAGCAACAATGGGGCTGGTTGGCGACGATGGGGTTCGCGCGGAGGCGGTACCCCCTGGAACTTCTAGAACCAATCGTTTGCCACCTGGGCTTGGGCCTAGGCGATGTGTCATTTGTCGCCTGGAGGGGTCTCACAGAGATCGCGAGGAGGAGCCTCGAGTTGCGGGCTGGCATTGCTGCCTGATCTTCGAGCTCCACCTGGAAGTCGTATGCTGTAGGGGTTGTGAGATGTCACCTGGGGTTTTCACTGCGCGATGGATCTTTGAAGGGTGCCTGGGGATCGCCGGGGAAGAAGATGCCGTACTAGAAGGAGACATTGCCTACTTCTTCTCCTTCTTTGGAAGCCCTGGAACTGGGTCTCTGCTGCCTGGAGATGTGATCTGGCGGATGAGGGCTACACCTGGAAAAGGGCATCGCGCCGCTTGCGTGATGTGGCTGCTGTTTGGTTGTGGCTGGAATCGAAGAAGAACAATGATCCCAGATCCAGGGTTTTGGAGATGAACCCTAGTACATATGAGTGACGCATTGATCTGGATAGGGCGGCATCGAGTGCAATGGAACCGTCCAGAATTTAGGGTTTCAACAAAACCCCAGAACTTGGAGGTTGATCATGAACATAATAATCCACAAGAAAGAATATGCAAGAACAATCAAGAATCGAATCTAAAAAAAACATAAATTCCTCGAGAATCAAACCGCTCTGATACCATGTTAGAAAATATGAATGCGGAAGCGGATTGATAAACATAGCATAAACAATAGAAATAATAAACATGAACTCAGGGATTTAACGTGGAACCCTACTCCCAAAGGAGCAGGATGAAACCACGGGAGAATGCCTCAAAGGGCTGATGCATGCATTGCACTTTCTCATCAGATACAGAGGGTGGGGGGCTTCTTATATAGCCTTCACTGAGTCTCCACATCTCACAACTGGTAGATGTGAGACTAAAGACTTGGATGTGGTAAATGGATCCTGGAGTGATCCGTTTACCTATCTCTACTCAAGTGACGCATATAACAAATACTCCAACACGTGTCACCGTGTCTTGCTTGGAAACATGTGTTAACTTGGCAAATTCAAGAAAAAATAATATAAACAATAAAGTATAGCATTGATGTTTTTGAAGAAAACCATCGAAGTTACAATTACATTTCATATTTCCAGCTCTATACGATAAAGGTTTAAATATGTAAAAACGTATATTAAAATGAAAGGGAGAGAATGTTCGCTAGAAAGTTTACTTTTTTCATTATTCAACATCATTTTGATTTGCATCATCTTCATCCTTTTTCAAATCGATCATCCTATTCTACATCACAACGCCCATGTACAATTGTTTTTATATGATAACCCAACCCGGGTTCCCATTATTTGGAAGATATTAAACCCAATTCACCTGACATGCCAAGACATACAGTTCTTGTTCTGGATGATAAAATGACTTTGTTATGACGCTATGACGAGCACCCATAGTCTGCTCCAGTTCCTTAATTTGCTAAATGAAGTCGTTTTTTTCCCGATACATGACTGGTCTAGACCACTTGATGTGATTCGGATAATTTGGCTTCTGAGGAATGCTATGATGTTTAGATCCTCTAGATCTTCATGAAATGTGTGGTATTCGATCTCAAACTACTGGATTACGTAAGAGGGGGAAGTGTGATTTTCTGTATTGATATTTTTGGCGTTTCCCTAGGATTTTGAATTTGTTTTACGCCCCATTTGGTTCAGCATTGGATGGCATAAATTCTCCAAAATCTTCGTGTAAGTGTGATTTGTCAGAACTTAGCTCTTGTAAAAGTTGGAGTTTCAATATCTTGTTTTGAAGCCTGAATAAAATAATTAAATACTTGATGAGTAAATAAATGAAGATGCTATAATTTTCTGTATTTAGCACAACGAGGCTTTCTATGTAAGCCTGAATAAAATAATTGAATATTTGATGAGTAAATAAAATGAAGATGCTATAATTTTCTTTATTTAGCACAACAAGGCTCACTATGTAGTATAAGTGTAAACAGGACATGTTTTTTTCCAGAATAAGAGATTAAAAACAATGCATGTGGTGGGCCCACAAGGAGGCTTTAGCAAAAGCATATGAGTGTGCTTTTCTTGTTATGTCTGTTTCTCTGCTTCTTTTGTTATGGCTTTTTCTCCTCTCAACGTGCTATTAAAAAATGCTATGTTTTAGAACTATGTTTGATTCATCTCTTAGAGAATTTACGTGTTCGAGAATGCAAACGCTGAACCAAATGATATCTTAATGAGATTTATGGATCGCCACTAATGCCTAATGATCATTCTTTCGCTCGGAAATATGCTGAAAATTTGACCATATCCACCCAATTATTTGCCATTTAGATTTAAACAAAGAATACAAGTTCCACTTGAGTTCTTCATTGGAGTTGTTAAAATACATGAAAAATAAATTATATCTTTTAGAGCACGCAATGACACCAAACTTCTGTTTTCTATCTGTCATTTATGCATTTTTTATATTTCATGAGGTTTTATATGCTTAATTTAATTTCTTGGAAACAGATACTTGACACAAATCCCCAGCTATATTTCCATCTTCAACAGCAGAGGCTGATTGAATTAATCCGGAATGGCAAGGTTGAAGAGGCCCTTGAATTTGCTCAGGAGGAACTTGCACCAAGGGGTGAAGAAAATGTATACTTCCTTGCATGTTGCCCATATATCTTTTCTCTGATTTTTTATATATCTTTGGCTACTTATGTTGATATCTCATGTCTCAAAATGTCTGTGTTAGAGTAGCACGGTCACCATGACTGTCTTTAACCATGTAATATTTTGTTCTTGTTCCTGATGCTGCACATATTTTATATTTCAACAAGTTGGAGTAGGCGAAATTTCCTGCCTTGCAACATTTGTCATAGTCACCTTATGTATTATAATACTTTCAGTCCGGGCGGTGATGTAGTTTCCTTCTCTGAAAAAGAAAAGGATGACTTCTCGAGGTTAGTAGTCAGTCTGATTAGTGGAAATAACATGTGGACCATACAATGATCTTTTACGTAATAGAATGCAAACCGAAGATTGTCACACGAGCCTAAGAGACAGCTTTAATGGGACACAAGCAAAAAGGCTCTTGAATATTTCTTGGATCTCTCTCAAAGATAGTGAAACGATAAAAATCACACTTGGTTGTGTCGATGCGTTCCTGCTATGAAGAGTAAAAGATGAACATCTGTCATGACAATATTAGCATAGAAACTGCACTTCCAACACATGCTTATAGGCCGAGAAAACAAGTTGGCATAGGAGGAAATGATCTCTGAACTAATGGCTAGTCACTTTTGCCGAGAAAACAAGTTAGCACACAAGGAAAGGAAGATCTCTGAACTAAGGTCAGACATTTTCTTTATGATGTTAAGTTCAGCTCCTTCCCTGATAATCCAACATCAGCTACAACCACCACTGAAGCTATGTTAAAAAATTTTAACTTTAGATTTACTCCTAATAAGGAAATCTAAGTTCTTTCTATCATGTCTTCCTTGTTTTTGTTCTACTTTTGTAGACAAAATAGGAGCCTTTCTGTTTCCTATTGTGCGAATAAGCGGAAAATCATGATGTAGATATTGCAGTGGCATTATTGATTGATAGCAAACTACCCCCTCATCACTGTCATTAACTGTGCTTCACCATCGAGATAAACAGCTTTTTGAAAACCAAAAGGCCACTCATCTTCAACTAATTTGATTATTCTCCTGTCTCTGTTGATTTGATATGTTTAGCATCATGTTTTTTATGTTGGATTTTCTCCTTGCAGTATCCTTATTTTGTGGTTTTTTCTGTTTGATTTAGCATTATGACTATGCACATCAATATTGCACTCAAACTTGTGAACTTACTGTGGTCCTTACATTACAAGCCATTCCTTCATAGTCGTCATTTTTATCCGAGTCAACCTATCACTCACTGGTGAAACTAATGGAGGAATTTCTAAAGCAGAGCCAAGTTACAGAGATCATGTCAAAATAACGATGTTTATAGTATTTGACGCGTCAATATGCAACATTGATAAGAACATATGTGCAAAAAACCCTTTTGTGTTTGTGGTCTAGCAACTTTACTTTAGTATAGATGTTCAAAATCTTACTTTTGTAACAAGCTGATGTTTATATCTCGACGTGACTAATTGAGTATTAGCTCTCTAATATGTTCTTTAATTTAAAATATTTTTTTGCAGCAAAGTTTTCTAGAGGAACTAGAGAAGACTGTTGCACTTCTTGCATTTGAGGATGTGGCAAACTGTCCACTTGGGGATCTCTTGGATGTATCACAGCGCTTGAAAACTGCAAGTGAAGTGAATGCAGCCATCCTTACAAGTCAAAGCCATGAGAAAGGTCTACAGTTGATCATGCTTTCAGTATTTTGCTTAAGTCAATAATAAAACGTGACACTGTTATTTTGATGATTATTTTTCCAAGTTAACTAAAAACTCAAATTTCCAAAATAAAAAATTGTCATTGTAGAAATATGCTATGATACCATGTAGAAAATGAGAATACGGAACCGTAATCAGAGATAAGAATAAAGAACATGGAAAGAATGTCGGGAGTTAATGTGGAGCCCTACTCCGTGACGAGCGGGATGAAACCATGGGAGAACTGCCTCAAAGGACCAATGTTTTCATTAACTTTTCTCATATGATACCATGGATGTGGGGCTTCTTATATAGCCCCCACTAAATCTCCAAGTCCCATGAATAACTGATGTGGGACTAAACATAAAAGGGTGCGGTAATTGGACACTGAAGGGATCCAATTACCCACCTGTTGACACATACTCTAACACTCCCTCTCAAGCTGGAGCATGCAATGCTTAGTTTGGGCAAATAGAAAGTAATCACTCTCTCACACAATACATGACAATAAGGACAATATCAACTCAACGCAAACTCTGATGACTGCCTGCTGAGGATATTGCTTCTCATGTTGTGTTGGTAAGGAGGAACCGAAGGGCTAGAGTGCAAACTGAACCGGGTCTCCTCGTCAGAGAATGTGTGTTCTATATTGCATCTATCAGAGTCACTGAAACTGATATGGGTCTTGTCGTCGGAGTACTTTAACCCGCAACTGCTCCATTTCTCTGAAGGATCGAACTGGAAACAATCGTGGAAACATCCTCGTCAGAGTCTATGGTCGCTGGAGAATGGAGCCTGAAAGTCTCCTCATCAGTGAACTAGGTCTCTTCCATACTAGATCAGAGAATGGGATCTCTAGTCTGGAGTCCCTATGAAACCACATGAAAATCCTAGCCCACAATGGCTTAGAGAATGTGATCTCTACTCTGGAGTCCCTATGTGTCACATGAAAGCTTTGAGCTCAAATTAAAGATGGAGACCTCTTAAATAATGATCTCACAAATGCGCACATCAATCGATAGAGTCTGAAATCTGGAGAATATGAAGAACTGGAGTCTGAATCTAACATGTAGACTCTGATTCCGAACAATCTCTACAACTCTCATAATACTCCCCCTTTCTCTCATACTAGTCGGAATAGATGACATCGACCAAGTTGAGGGAAGACCTGAATATGGAGAAAATTAGTCTCAACAGAATTTTTTTCAAAATTTATAGCCGTCTCTCTTTTTCTTCAATTTTTTCTTTTTTTTTGAAATCCATAAGCAAGGGGGAGACACTCGAAGGTGCACGCCCCAAAAAATTATTCAAAATAGAAAGAAAAAAGAGAGGGAAGAAACAACCACACGCCGATACTACATAGCCATTACAACGCCCAATCCTCCACCAGGTGCTTTGCAAAAAACCCCACATTTTCCTTATAGAATCTTTGGCTCGAGAACAACAAATCATTCCTACCCCGCCAAATCGCCCACAGTATCGCCACAGGATAAAACACTTTCTTCAACGGCTTATCCTTATTTACTTGTAACGCATTCCAGAAAGTCTGGAGGTCATTCGTGCAGCACCAGTCCAAACCAGTCCCCTGCCAAACCTAAATCACCATGGGGCACAAGAAGAAGAGGTGCTCCACAGATTCAATCGCCTTATTGCATAGCAGGCACCTGTCAGAAATGTTACCTAAAAGCCTGGCACATCGGTCCCTCATCATCAGCCTCTGCCTCCTGAGCAGCCAAAGGAAGAAACCAATTCTCTCAGGAAGCTTGAGAGCCCACAGAAAGGCACAATCCCGGATAATATCCTCCGACCGCGGCGGCGGCGGCCGAGAGATAGCCCCAAATGCCTTCCTGACCATGAACGGAGCCTCCCGCCAACACTAGTGGTCCCGTCCCCCCGTAGGACACCCCACCTCCCGCACAGCATCGAGAAAGGCCAAGAAGTCATCCAACCTCTGGTCGGAGAAGTTTGCGGAGAAGGTGGGGCACCAATTTCCATCAATCCAGCAGGCCGCAACCGAGCATGACTTATCCTCAGCCAGAACATATAACCGAGGGAAACGAGAGCAAAGGGCTCCCCACCCCCCCTCCCCCCCGCCCAATCGTCCGCCCAAAAGGAGGACTCCCCCCCACCAAGGACCGGCCTAAAAAGCACAATATTCCTCAAGAACACCTCCACGACCCCCCTCCAAAAAGGGGTGGGGGAGGCACCACGGGTGATCCCTCAATTTTTTTCTTGCGTATGGCCTTTTCTCTTTTTTTGTAAGCTTGCATTTTTTCCCAAAATAAATCCTTTTTTTTTCAATACGCATGGCATTATTGGGCCCAAAATATAGCTCAACCCAATTGGGCTTAAAAGCCGGGCCTCCCCTTTTTATGCCTTTTTTCGGCAAGCCCTTCTTTTTTTGAACTGGACTCCTCTCCTTTATTTATTTATTTAACAAATATGCAACAATGCCCCCCCCCCCATTTCATTTAAATGAAAGGGTATCGAGCCCCAAAATGTTCGCCCAAAGGACTTAAGGTTCCTCGATGGGAACCCCTCTGTTGCTGCTGTCGCTGCAACTGTCGCTGTTGGGGTAGTCTCTTATACGATTCGATCCCTCTTCTTCTTGCGACCATCATCGCTTGGAGGTGTATAGCATGGAGGTATCGCACCATTGATTCGATCCCTCTTCTTCTACTTTCTTCGTCTTCTTCGAACGATGGAGGGGCTTCGCGTGGAGGCATGATGAGGGCGCTGGATGTTCGTGCTCGATGCTGATGAGGTCTTGGCAATGTTGTTTGGTGTTGGATGGAGCCCACACTTGTTGGAGATGCATGCTATGATCGTGCTGCCTGGGAGTCATTCGTGTAGATGCCTTGGAGATGATCTGGGCTACAAGGGGCACTTATCTTCTCCTTCAAAGTTGAGAGGCCATTCGCCGACTGGTAATGGATGTGGCCTGGGGTTGTTGCCTGAAAGATCTGCACCATGTGGCTAGGTTTTCGTGTGCCTATGCATGGCGGAATGCACGGTTGTGCATGCGTTGGATTGTTTGGATGCTATAGGGTCTGACAATTGGCCTAGAATCTTCATGTAAGCCTGTGAATTGTACTTGCTGCTGTGGCTTGGATTCACGAAACCCATGCAGAACTAGGGTTTTAGAAATAACCATTGACGATCTTCCTCTTCAGAACTCCTACCACCCCATAATTAGAGAGTTAGAAACCCTATGAGAAGATCGGATTGAAGGGCTTTCTGGAACTTGATGACGTGAACCAATCTTTAGAAGTTGAACAAGCCGATTGCATGCTTCACATAATTAGGGTTTCATGAAACCCTAGAACTCTTGAACAAATTCCGAACATGAACTTCATAAAAATTAATCTAAGAACGACCAAGAATTGAAGATATTATGATAATCGAACCTCGAACAATCACGAATGTAAAAATAATTCTTCAAGAATAAATCCTCGAGAATCTAACCCGATACCGTGTAGAAACGATAATGCCGAAGCGCAATCAACGATAAAGGATAAAGAACATAGGGATTTAACATGGAACGCTACTCCGTGCGGAGCGAGATGAAACCACGGGAGAACCACCTCAAAGTGTTGATGTTTTTACTAGCTTTTCTCGCTTGATACAATGGGTGTGTGGCTTCTTATATATCAGCCACTGAATCTCCAAGTCCCATAAATAATCGATGTGGGACTAAACATAAGTGGGCGTGGTAATTGGACCCCTCTGGAGGGATCCAATTACCCATATGCTGACGCATACTCTAACAGTCATGATTAAGTAAACTTATTTTAGAAGCGATAAAATAAATTTATTATATGTTGTTTCCATGTATATGTGAGTTTGAGGAGATAATGCTTATCAATACATTAGTCATACCCTTGTAAGTTGATGGCATTGTAAAGTCGACTTGGATAAGTTTTTTCTAGCTATGTGTGGGAGATCTAAATTTGGTCCACTCGTATCCTCTCTTAATAGAAGGGTGAATTGTGTGATGGAAGAGTAGGAAACAAATGGGAAAGGTATTATTTTTTTACAAATAACTGTGTAACTAAGCTTATCAATTTAGGGTTGAAATTGGGAAGGTAAATACCAACCTTATTCTAATTCGATTCATCTTTGTAAATGAGAGAACATCTGTGTAAGAGAACCCAATAGAAAATTACAAAAAAGTTCACATGAAAACAACAAAATAAGAATAGCAATTGCGGTGTCAAAACACATGGAAAGAGTAAACCACACTTGGATTCCTATGAGAACCCTCCTAGACTAGAGAGAACCACATAAGAACGAGCTCCTAGAGCTCATTAGAAGCATTCTTTATAGGAGACAATGACAAGGCTAAAGGTATGGCGGCAGTGGTGGAAATTTTTGGCAAGATGTCGGGTCTCAACTTAAATCATGACAAGTCGAAGGCTATTCCCTTTGGACTGTCCTATGAGGAAGCCCTTGATTGTTGTGTTGAACTGGAGACCGCTTGTAGCTCTCTTCCAATTCGTTACTCAGGTCTCCCCCTTACGGTTGGGAGACTAAGATTGTCCGACTGGTTGCCGACTATTGAGAAAATGGAGAAAAGGCTCTCTGGTTGGAAGTGACGATTCTCTCTCGTGGTGGGCGATTGATCTTAATTCAAGTTCTCTCCTCCATCCTTGTTTTCGATAGGCCCTCCAGACTCCTCCCTATTGGTATTAGACGTCGAATAGAACTGATCGTGCGGATATTTTTATAGGAAAAAATGGGCATGATGGTTCGTGTATCCATCTTGTTGATTGGGAGACGGTTACTCTCTCGAAGATGTATGGGAGACTTGGGATCTCTCTTCTTGAGCAAATGAATGAAGCTCTTCTACTAAACTGGGTGAGCAGAATTTGGGGGGAGAAATGATGTTGTCGTCTTATTCGGAATATTTGTTCTGTTGGGACTCAGGACATAATTCCTCCTCAGATCATTCAATATTCATTTGCTTTTTGGAAGGGTGTCATCTCTGTAATGCCCTGCTTTCGGGATCTCTTCAGACCTGTGCTTGAAGATGGATCCTCCTTTGCTCTTTGGACTGACAACTGGTCTGGTTTTGGTCATTTTTCTTCCAGATTTCCTTACCTTTTCATCTTAGCTGCAGATCGTAGAGCTAGTGTCTTGGATTGCTGGGTGGATGGAAATTGGATGCCTGCCTTCTTGTCAGATTTTTCAGACCAGCAACTCGAGGAATACCTTTTGCTTCTTGAGCACCTCAGACATATGGAGTATCCGTCTGGACGTAACCACTCGCTATGGAAGGACAACAATTTCTCGCTTAAGAAGACCTATGGTGTTATTTCCAGACCTCCTCCTCCTTTGTTTGGACTCTTAAGCTTACCAACAGAATTAGTTTTTTGTGGTTAGTGTGAAGAAGACGTATTCTGACAAGGGATAGATGTGAGAATTTTGTCGAATGTACCAAATGCGTGTCTTCTCTGTAAGAGACACAGAAACAATGGAACACCTTTTTTTTAACTGCATGAAGACATCTGTAATTTGGGAAGATACAGGGTTAAGCTGGCTTAATCTGCAAAGCTTGGAGTTGTTCTGGGACTCGTTGTATCAAGCAAGACATCGTACCGAAAAGGAAGTTTTGAAACCTGTTGCTAAGCTTTGGGCAATCTGGCTGGCTCGTAATGGTGCTATTTTTTCTTCTCAGCATTTCTATTGTGAGAATGTTGTCTTTCATGCCAGGTCTCTTTTAGAATCATGGAGTCTGTAAGTTCCCTTCTAACCTCAATCTTTTAATATAAATCTAGGGCGGACACCTTAGCATGTTTCCCTTTTTTTGGTCTAAAAAAAGAGCTCATTAGAAGCTAGAGGCTTTTAAACTAAAAATAATAATAAGGGCATTATAATATAAATGCAGTTAGTGCAAATAGATTCATATTTAAAGATTTATATATCCATTTGCAATTACGATGAACCTAACCTTTAACTTGGACAGATACGTCCATCATGACCATCTTGTAAAACAATGATCTCGTGTTAAGTGTTCTTCATGTTTGATGTAAGAAATACAACAAAGCATTTTCTCCCCATTAAGTAGGGTCTGTTACATTGATTCTTTGCCTCCATTCAGATGTATCTTAGGTTATTTTCGGGTTTAGATCCAAATAACTAAGATCCCTTCGGATTGTCTAATTCCAACACTTCTTGTACCTTTCTCGTCCTCTCTTAGCCAGCTCAACATTAAAAAATCTTGCATCTTCTAATTGGTGCATTAATCGACCTTTGCAAATGACCAAATACTAAGCGGTTTTCTCTCATCTTATCCTCTATTGGATACCAACTTTCCTTTTGATCGCATCATTCAGAATCCAATCTTTTCATATATGACCGCATCCATCTTAGCATTTTTATTTCTGCTGCTGCATTCTCATCACATAACTATGGTTCACATGCCAACATTCAAATCCATAGAGTATAACAAGTCTTACGACTGCTTTGTGGTACTTTCTTTTGATTTTCAATGGATTTTTCTTATCACATAGAATAACCAAGACTCCTCTCCACTTTAGCCAATACGTATTTATTCTATGAGTAACATCTCCATCGATTTCCCCATCATGTTGCTAAATAGATCCCAAGTATCTAAAAGAATCTTTCTTCTAAATGTTACTATCTCAAATCTTCACCTTCATTCCTTCACTATTGCTTCCATAAAATATGCATTCATTGTATTCAATCTTAGCTCTACTTATGCAAAATCCTTTAGTCTTTAAGGCATGTCTCCAAACCACAACCTTCTTATTTACTCCATCTCTAGTTTCATCAATCAACACAATATCATCGGTGAACAACATACACCAATGTATCTCATCTTGAATGTGACTAGTCAACTCATCTATAATCAAAATAAAAATGAATGACTCCATTATGTAGATGACGCCATTTTCTTCATTGAGGGAGATATTGACAAGGCTAGGGACATGAGTACCATGTTTGACGTTTTTGGTGAGTTATTTGGACTAGCTAAGAACATAGCTAAGTCTGCCTTTGTGCTGTTCGACCTTTTGGAGTCAGAGATTGATGAGTGCTCGAGGATCTTCGCGACTCCGCTTGGGTCTTTACCCATCAACGACCTTGGTTTACCCTAGACTTGTGAGCACTTGAAGCAGTCTGACTGGTTTCCTATGATTGAGAAGATGGAGCGGAAGCTGGCTGGGTGGAAGGCCTCCTACCTCTCGCATGGGGGGAGACTTGTGCTTCTTAAGACAATATTGATGACAATCCCAATCTTTTTCATTTCGTCACGGATCCTCCCGGTTGAGATTCAGAACCGCTTGGAGTCATGTATGTGTCGTTTCTTTTGGAGTCATTCCAATGGGCAGTGAAGAGGTCTCCAACTGGGGAATTGGGAGATGATCAACTCGCTGAAGGAGCAGGGTGGTTTTGGCATTCTCGGTCTCGAGGACATGAATAAAGCGTTGTTGTTGAAGTGGGTAGCGGCCTCTGGGGCTAGGGTGAGGACCTTACTTGTAGGCTTCTTGGGAACATTTATTCCATTCGGGTGTAATTACGGTTGGATGATTCGTCTCAATGCCACCACTCGATCTTTTGGAAAGGTATTTGCTCGGTATTGCAGGAGGTTTCGGTGCAGATGCGTGCAGTAGTTGGGGATGAAAATCCTTCCTGTTTTGGAAGGATAATTGGTGCAGGGAGAGACCTCTTCAGGAGTCTTCCCTCATTTTTTTGCCCTAGCTGGGGATCAGAGTTGTGTGTGAGGGACGTATGGGTGGATGATCAGTGGATGCCTTGCTTCTCCTCTTCGCTATCAGAGCATCGGTTTGGTGAATTTATGCAATTGATTGAGGTGATGGTGCCTACCCCGAGCCCAATTGGTGGCCATGACTTCTCCGTAAGAAAGGCCTACTGGGCCCTCACGAATGTTGATGACGTGGTCACGTGCGATATGGAGAGGGATTACAACTTCATTTGGACTCTGAGGGTATCGATGAAGATCAATGCCTTCCTTTGGCTCCACAGGCTTGGTTGGTTGCTGACTAAAGTAAGGAGATCCTCCTTCATCCAGGGATGTGACATGCTGTATTCTATGTGTGTCGTTGAAGAGGAAGATTTTCGGACCATCTTTTCTATTCATGTGCTCGGGTCCGTGAGATTTGGTCGGAGTTGAACATCGCATGGGTGGACCTTTCTTCCCACGTAAACTTTTGGAACTCCATGGTGGCTAGCCGGTTCAGATCGATGTCAGAGCTGTTGCGTCCATTCATTGTGATCTGGGCGATCTGGCTCTCTCGTAATGGATGATTTTTCATTCACATAAATTTTATGTTGATAATGTTGTCCGTTTAACTAGATCTCTCATGAAGACCTGGTTGTTGTAAGTTCTCCTGTAACCCTACCAACTTTAATAAAAGCTTGAGGCAGTCTCCTTTAGAGTGTTTCCCCTTTTTTGACTCAAAAAACTAAAAAAGGAATGGACTCAAAGCTAAGCATTGTTAACGATTGATGCTGATGTCAAAATAGTCAGTATTCCTAGACTGGATCCTTATACAAGATGAAGCTTCATCACATGTATCCTTTATAAGGTAAATATTTATGACAAGTACTTCCCTCTTCTCTAAAACTCTTCACAATATCTCCAATGGGATTGAATCGTAAGCCTTCTCCAAATCAATAAAAATCGCAGCTTCAATAGTTGAGCGACATGGCATATTCCTTTTAGCTCTATATAAGTCTCCATTGTTCTCCTCAACAAGTGGATATCTTCAATAGTTGAGTGACCTGGTATGGATGTTTTCGATGCAAAAATGGAGAAACACACAAAGGTGTCTACCTAAAAATTATATTAAAAAGGAAGAATACCTGGGTTACCTTACATGACGTAGGAGCCAAGACTCGAATTGATTTTCTGGTACTTTGAAAACTTGTCTCAACCTTCTTTCGTTCACACGTTTTCAAATTTTCATAGTATGACTCATCGGTTTGATACCTCCGTAATTCGAACAATTTTGGATGTTTATTCTTATAAAGAGGCACCACAACAAGTGACAAGATTTCCCCCAATCATCATAGCATATCTTATAGTAGAGCGACGATCCTCAAGTGAACTAGCATAATTATCATCAATATAATCAGATACATTAGTGTGACCGTTGACCCCATATAAGAGACCTCGTCGTGATGATTCCTTCAAGTAGCGTAGGATCATAATAACATCCTGCCAATGACTATAACGTGGTCTCTTCATGTATTGGCTGGCTCTACTCACAACATATATATTCGACCTAGTAACATTGAAGTAAAGTAGTTTGGCAACTAGGCTTCTGTATCATGCAGTGTCTTTAAATGTAGGATCAACTGAAGTAAAGTGCTTCATCGGGTCTGTAGGGATGCTAGAAGGCTTGCATTCAAGTAGTCCAACCTCAGTTAGGATGTCCAAGCAATACTTCCTTTGTGAAAGGTGAAATCCCTCTGTAGTACATACCACTTCTTTGCCAAGGAAGTAGCAGAGTTGGCCAAGGTCCTTCGGTACGAAGACCTTTTGAAGGAAAATCTTGGTCTCTAATATACCTTCATCATTATCATCTGTGACAACCATATCATTCACGTAAAATACAAGTATGACAGACCAGTGGACCGTCATCTGACAAAACTAGAGTAATCAGATGTTCTCTAGAAGCCAAGTGTGATGATATCAATAGTGAGTCTATCAAACTGTGCTCGAGGACTCTGCTTTAGGTCACAGTTAGCCTTACAAAGTCGGCACACACTCCCTCTTGACTTCATAACCTGGAAGCTGCATCATTTAGACCTCCTCCTCAAGTTCTCCATAGATGAAAATATTCTTCACCTCAAGCTGAAATACATGCCATCCTTTATTGGCAATCAATGAAAGGATAGTGCGAATAAAGCTCATCCTTGCCACTGGGGAGAATGCCTCGAAGTAGTCAATCCCATAAGTTTATGTAAACCTTTTGGCAACCAGCCATATCTTCAATCTGTCAATGGACCCATCAAGCGGTTGTTTGGTCGTGAAGACCCATCTGCAAACCACATGTCGAATTCCAATGGGACATGGTACAAGGTCCCATGTTCCCCTAGATGTAAGAGTATCCATTTCCTCATCCATTTCTTGTCTCCAACCATGATCCTGTAAAGCACTTTGATGATCTCTGGGAACAGAAATAGTCATGAGAGCATCTGCATATCTCTTGTCAGAGCATGATAAACCAACAATAGAAGTGAAATAAGACACATGGTATAAAGTGCATTGCCTCTTTGTTCTACATAGAGCTATGGAAGCTCCTGAGGAACATCTATGGCAACAATGGTGAGAGCACTTGCAGATGTCATCTCATCCTGCAGAAGAGGAACATGCCAAGGCATATAAGTATGCACAGATGTATGCTTGCACTTATAAACAATTGGTAGAGGAAGATCCAATGGAATATCCGTGACAGACTGTGTAAAGAAACTAGTCTGTACAAAGAAAGTAACATCCGCAGAATTATATTATCGATACCCAGTAGGGTCATAGCACATGGGGAATAGCCTAGAAAAACACACTTTATCGCCATAGCCGACAACTTATCAGCATCATGGAAATTGTGTGCAAACGCTATATACCCAAAAATTCTCAAAGGTAGTAGGAAGGGCGACTCATTGGGATAGAGTAACGCGAAAGGAGTAGACCCTTTTAGAATCAAAGATGGGACCCTGTTGATAAGATGGACAACATTAAGAACAATACTACCCCATTAGGTCTTCGGAACCTTCATCTAAGTGAGAATAGACCGAGCAACGTCAAGAAGATGTCTAAGTTTCCTTTCTTCTACATCATTTTTGCTGAGGGGTATACGAACAAGAGGTTTGGTGGACAATGCCTTGAGAAGCAAAGAAGATCGTAAGTCATGTTGGGTGAATTCCAAAGCATTATCGGTACGAAAATTTTTGATAGAACTAGAGAAGACAATTTTGACATACTGAATGAAATTCTTGATAATTTTATTGATCTCCGTATGCTCCTTTAATAGATAGATCCAAGATGATCGACTATAATCATAAAAAAAACAACAAAATATTTGTGTCCACTCAGGGTACGGACTGAATAAGCTCTCCATATATAACAATGATCGAGAGAAAAAGAAACTTCATGACAGGGCTCAACACGAGCAAAAAACGATGCTCGATGATATTTCCCGAACTGACACGCCTTGCACTTAAAGGGATAGAAAGTTCAGGGAACATCATGGAGATTGCCTTGGCAGAAGGATGTCCAAGGCATAGATGCCCAAGTAAGGGATCGTTGAAGATAGATGCAATACCAATAAAACTAGTATCAGAAGGAATGCCAAGATAGTAGAGGTTATTCTTCTCATGTTCCCACCAAAAATTTGCTTCGTCCAGATGTCCTGAAAATAACAAAAGATTTCATCGAAAATAACCTGACAATTAAGCTCAACACATAGTTTTTGAGCATATAATAATCTAAGAGGAAATATAAGGGCACAATGGACTCCGATAAGCCGAAGCTTGGAGAACTATACAGTTCCAACCAATGTTCATGAAATCGGTCCCAGTGCGTGTGCGAGGACTCTAGCGCACCGATTTCCTGAAGCCCACCACCAAATGTAGCGCACCGATTAGTAATGAAACGGATTAGTGCGTGTGCATGTGCGAGTGCGTGTGCGAGAACTATACAGCATGGTGATTACTCTTGTTTATTTAGTACTATTGTCTATTGCTAAGTTATGATGGGATGGAAATGGGTATTACAGCGTTTCCGATTCCAGTAGACAGGAGGTGTTGATCCTGAGTTTGTAATGTGCAATGGCGATTATCAAATTCACAATTCTTTGGTTTATGTTTTTGCGGTTGATGACGTTGGTCAAAAAATCAAGTCAGATGAATAGAAAAATGTTGAGATGTCGTTTCCACCACCACCTCCTCCTCCCCTCAGCCTAAAGACCCTTTCCTCACACCCACAATCAACATAAGTGCTACGTGATTACGGAAAAAATCCAGCTTAAGTGCTACGTGACGTTGTGGTTGTTTGAGATTATTGTTTTCAATGATCCAGGTCATTCAGTCAATCCACGTTTATCTATCTCCGCACAAGATACAGAAAAATCAACAGATGGGAGGGGGCAGACCTCTCGCCATCGTGACCTGGAGAGCAGCAGGTCCTTCCATGGTGGTGAAGGAGCTGTGCAACCATTGCCCATATGCGAGCTGTGCGGCCGCTTATACATACCGTGCACCCGCTTCTTGCGTTTCAGATTTCTGGATCTGGATTTATAGATCCGAATGTGGACTGGTCGCCTTTGTCGGGTTTTCGGATCGATTTCTAGATCCGATTGTGATATTGGGTTTAGGGTTAGCTGAAACCCAAAATCCTCGGCTCGAAAGGGTTTCACGACCCCAATACCTGCAGCACCTGCTCTGTCGCCCTTCCTACTCTCCATCGGCTCCCATCTCCTCCGTATCCTCCCAGCGAAGTCTCCTTCGCTGCTCGGAAGCCCTTCGCCTCCGTGCGAAGTCCTCGGCCTCCAGCTCCTCTTCTGTGCGAGGCTTCAACGCCTCGAGCTCCACCGCATGAAGCTCTACTGCCATTGTCTCCTCCGTGCACGGCTCTTCAGCCACCATCTCCTCCATGCGAAGTTCCACCACCTCCTAGCTTCGTCGAGACCGTGCGAAGGTAACCCTATACTCCTTTTTCTGTAATTTCAGGCTATTTTGATGCATCGAGTGAATAAATAGGTGTTGGTAATAGGGGTAAATAAATATTGATTGGAAGAATACCCAATTCAGGTGAATATTCTTTCGATCTCAATCATGCATTCCTTGTCTTCTACTTGATTATCAACTTCTTTTATATAAGTGGCAGGTGGATGTTGGATTTCTGCCATGTTGTTTTAAAGTAAAGAACAGTTTATGATTCGATGAGCTTATATAAATATGATAGGAAGAATACCCAATCCTCGAAATTAAATGGCTAAGAAACGTATGAGGATTAATATTAATTTAGATTAAATGTTTAATTTCACACAAACATCATGATATTTAGCATGAATTATTCTACTATATGGACTATATGCCAAGGGGGTAGTATTTAAATCTTAGACTAATGATTTACCATCATAAATGATTATATTCTTCTTTTTCTATTCTTTACATCTTAGACTAATGTTTCCAGTTACCATAAACTTTTTTTTACATAATAGATCATATAATACTTTGTTGATGATGTTTTTTACATAATAGATCATATAGTACTTTGTTGATGATCATATAGTACCACAATTATACATAAATTTAGTTCAGTTGTAGTCAAATTTGTACATATTTATTTATTTTTAAATAAAATTTAGGAAACCGTGTAGAACGGCGTATACCCCGCATATGCCCCCGCATATCGCTTAGTCGCTATTCAGTGACCCGTTCGAATGCATACGCATACCGCTTTCCTGAACCTTGGTTCCAACAATAGTGATGGGGGAATGAGCCCCGTTAGCAACCATCAGTCTTCACAGAAGCAGAGGGTTGAGAGAAGGTAAGTAGACTACCTTCTCCCGTCAAATGCATGGATGCCCCTGTGTCAATGATCATGCATGGTCAGAAGCAGAAACGGAGTTGGTTATTGTACATGAGTAGCCCATCTCAATAATGTCTCCAAAAAAAGACAACCCGATCTTTAAATTGATTTTTGACATGACACTATGTATATTCGTAGATACAACCATACGAACTCTGACGATGATTGTATCAGTCATCGGCTTGCCCGTACGTTCTTCATTGAATGTCTTCGCGTCTCGTTTTGTTACGTGTTTAAAGATTTCAACCAGTCCTTCCAGTACCAAAGCCCCCTTTCTCTTGGCCCGCATCCTCCACGGAATGAAGCACCTCCATTGACGGTGACAAAACCTCAACAGTGAAAACATCAGACCGGATCCCTTCACGAGTGCCCTTGTTCGTTGCTTCTGAACCACCATTCCCTTCTCATAGACTTGGATCAACCGCATCAACCATCTGAGCTCAGCATGGTTGTGGTGAAATACACTTTCATCGGAGAGAGCGTCTTGCTTGCGTAAAAGAACCACCTGCCAATCTCATCCATTCTCATTCCCGTTCATCTCTTCCTTAGACACATTCCCAGTCATATAACTTCGATTTCAAATTTCTAAAGATTTGAATATGTTTCAGTATTGAAATGCCTTAGATCTTGACCCATATGTTCGACTCAATGCATTGCATATTTTGAGTTTGTGACATGTTTCATTGAGAGAAGCATGCCATCTCAAAAGGGAACCTAGTTACCCGATCAACGTGATTAAGGTTCCTAGAGGGAGTAGGTGCTTCACTCCTGGGGACACAAGAACAAGACCCTTAAAGACATTATTTTTTGATTGAGTGTCTATATTCCACATAATTCTCCCATGTTACTTTGTAGTTAATCAGATACCCCTTATTTATGGTTAAATACATGTATGAGGAAGCTAATTCGAGGATGTTGCATACTTTGCAGTGCTATAAAATTGATTACATATCTTGTGATTCTGGTTCTTATAATGTTACCTCAACACACCCTCCTAATTAGAGATTGTGATTTTGGAATTTTTGTAGATGATTGTTGTGATTGATCGTGCTTGATCAACCACGTTCATGATGATCTTCCGTTTCCTAAAATCTTTGAGGATCGAGGTCAATGCAATGTATTGCACATGGGGTCCAGAAGATCCCATCCTTGCTGGAAGACATTATAATCTCATAAAACTTCTTCAAATTAATGCTGTTGTTGGTCACCTTTTACACAATGTTCTTGAGCTCGACAATTTTTATGACTTCTTTCAAGAATTTGAGTACGTACGCTAAGTTCTTGAGATATTGCTCAGTTGCATCTACATACCTGACAAACATTATTTTCTCATCAAAATATGCAAAGGAGTTGCTGATTTTCTTCCGTGTATAGCTCGTACAACCATCATACATGATGGTAACTCCGTATTCAGGCCACTTCTTTAATACGAACAACAACAACAAAGCCTTTTCCCACATTAAGTAGGGATGGCTTGTGACTTTTTCATGGATTTACCAATTCAGACCACTTCTTTAATCGTACAATATATTCTCCAATCATATCCATGCAAAGATATTTGTTTATTATCTCACATGGGTTGCAACTTTTACTTTTTGATGCAATAATCTCATTAATTGCATGTTGCAAAAATGGTTACCTTGCCACATTTGTCAGAGAGCACTCTCCGGCAAACAACTAGGCGACAACCCTTTTTGGCTCGCTCCTCGATGTTCCCAAACAACCTCATCAACATGTTTTACTTTGGATCTTTGCTTGGAACATAGTGAATGTAGCTTCTCTTTACATGGAATGGCTCAACGTCTTCTATTTTACAAGGAATGGGTACAAGGATTGGGTCAATGCTGTTGCAGTTCTACTTTTTTATTAGTGCCTCAACTTCAAGCATCTCGACCCACAATCCATGTATTTTATTTGAGAAGTTTATGGCAAAGTCCTTCACATATCACAATGTTGACTACTACAACCCCTCTTATGATAGAGGAGAGTTGTGGGACACTGGGAATGATGTAAATGATATGTCAAGACTTTCTGATAAAAAAATGGTAAGCATTTTTACAAGAACAGAACTCAATCGAACCTCATATAAATGGGGCTACTCTTGGGGGAGCTAACTCTGGCTCTCCCCATCCTTTTTTTCATTTTTTGGTATTTTTTAAAAACACATGGAGGGATTTTGATCACTCAATAATAATATATTGTCATTCAAATTTTGACTCAATTGGAGACTCATATCTAGGGTTGGGCATTGGGCTGGGTCGGTCCGACCTGGCCAAAAACTCGGCCCACATAACCTGACCCAAACCTAAACCCGAATTTTAGTGGGCGGGCTGTGGGCCCCAAAATGCGCCCATATTGATTATCGGGTCAAGTTCAGTTCCTGAGAAGGCCCAAACCCGCTAGCTCGACCTATACGATATAATCATATCCCGTATATTATTGTTTGCTCCAAATACCGTGTTCTAACTTTCATATTCATATTTCGAGTTTAGAATAATTGCTTAGACCCATTAATAATCATATCCATTAGCTTGGATTGGGGACATTATTACACTAATATGCAAGATTATTACATTAATATGCAAGAATGAAATCTGTATTTTCAAGTGTTAGAGCATGTACAACTGTAAGTAACCAATCTGTATTGGGTCATAGTGTCCCCATTTACAATAGAATATGTAGTGGTGAATTGAATGGTGGTTTAAGTCACCATATTTTTTTTATCACATTCTATTTCCAACATACAACTAATGTTAGAATCATGAATTAGTTAGCGTACTTAAAATATTAAACATGCACACATGAATAAGAAAAAATGAGATAAATGCAAGAAGAACGGAACACTTGAGATTGGATTTTATAGATGTTAAATTAGGCCGGTCCGACCCGAACCCGACCCATTTTGTTTGGGTTGGGTTTGGGCTTGGGCCTAGAATTTGAAATAAAATGGGCCTAGGCCCGACCCATTAGCCCATATACTTAAATGTGCTTGAGCTGGGCCAACTGAAATCCGACCCGACCCGACCGATGCCCAACCCTACTCATCCTCTTCATCAAACGAATTTTAACTGTATCAGAATTGCTGAAATTGACTCGTGTAGATGGATAGCTTAACAATGCATGCTTTACACAAAGTTTGAGTGACATTGTCATTGAGTAATCAAAATCCCATTGTTTTTTTTTAAATTACCACAAACAAAATAAAAAGGGTAGGGAGACAAATTAGCTCCCCCAAGAGGGTAGCCCCATTATATATATACAGGGGGGCTTCCAATAGGATGCATCCTTCCTGACTTTAGGAAGGCCACCATCTTTTTGTAAAAAACACGAGCACTTTAGTAGAATGTGTATACAGTTTGTATTATAACTGCACATTATAAATTCAAAATCACATACAAAACTGCATATTATAATACAAACATTAAAACTGCACATTGTAATACAATCTGTATATGTATTCTACTAAAGTTGTTATGTTTTCTACAAAAAAGAGGTTGGCCTTCCCTAACTCAGGAAGGACCAATTACTATTTGAAAGAAATCCTATATATATAACATGTAATTGCAAATAGTGGAATTGTTACTGTGGTCCACACGAGCAAGAGGACAAGGCAACATAAGAGGGGGAAGGGGACGACAATTGAGAGCATTGAGATGGGGGAACGGTCATGTAGATGAGACAATGGTCTCAATCACAGGAGGAAGAGGTGGTACCAGAGGAGGGGGTCTTTGGGTAGTTGGAGAGAACAGATAGAGGGTAGGAAGGAGGTGAGGGTGACGACGACGAGGAGGAGGCGTCACAGTAAGAGGGGGGAGGAGGAGATGGGAGGGGGCGACCATTATGTGCAGGGGAGAGGGGGGTTGCCCTTCCGTAGAGATAGACTTTAGAGCTCAAAGCCTCAAATGAATGCATTGGGTTAGGGATCCATGGGTTTATCATTTCCACTTTCATATGGTGCGGATTTGGGATCGACCAGCGGGCAAGATCAATGGGTCGAACCTGGTTTTAATTTTTTAATATTCTTTATTATTTTAGGAAAGAACCGAATGAACTGACCTGATCGAGGCCGATTTCCGGTCCAACCGACCTGTCCAGTTTTTAGAACCCTGGTTCAATATAAGGTCCAATGAATGAGGAAGGGGATTTATGAATACTGTAATCAAGATTGAGTTTTCTTACCTTGCAATTCACTTTAATAAGAAAGGGCAGCCTGGTGCTTAGGCCCCAACTATGGTGGGTTTTGGAGAAGGGTCAAAATGCACTGGGCCTACTGTATGCAGACTTACCTTCTAATTTTATCTATAAGAGGCAGTTTTCACATCTCAAGCCCGACATCTAGGTGACCACCGGCAAGTTTTACCGATGCATGAAAGCTCCCCTTCCAATTCATCAACTTGATCTATTTCCGGATTTATCAGAACAGTGTGAATCAGTTGAAACTGCTTGATCTGTACTTATTTGTTTATTCATACATGACGGCTATTAAATGATCTGGTGGTAGTGCAGTGTGACTATCACCCAAAAGATCAGGGTTCAAATCCCCCTTTGTGGGGGTTCCATTAAGTAGTCGACAACCAGTAAAAAAATAGTCGAATCTTTCAACATGGATTTAAGCAAAAATCCATATAGCCAACCCTACTTATAGTGGCAGAAGGCTTTGCCAAAAAAATACGTGATGACTATTGACCTACAATGCAATCATTCTCCTTTAAAATTTTGATTTTTATACATTACAACTTGCATTCTATGGTTTCCATAATGCAAAATATCCCAGAAATAGACTACATTGAAGCAGCCTGTGTGCAAACCAGAGAAGAGCCTACAAAAAAAGTAATGAACACCAATGAAGAACTGAATGGCAATGCATCTCCATTTCTGTTCTTTTTGATACGGCAGTTTGATTAAATTCACGTCTACACGTGATTTTTTCGAAACATTTTTTTTAATGGTCTACATGTGACTGCAAAGTGAGAAGGATGAGATAGCAGCAGCCTTGATCTGGAAAATTTGAACCAGACGAGAATAATCTACCATTGCTTGTTATCTAAGTGGGTGACGAGGCTGCTTGCAAATCATTTGATTTCTACATCGCAATCATTTTCTCATGCTTTGGTCAAACCCTGGATTCAGAGTAAGGCTGTCTCCGAGACCTTCCCTCTGCGTGATAAGTGTCGCGAGACCACAGCAAAGTGTCGGTGTGGTCAGCTTCTTTTCTTATTTTCGGGCAGGACAAGTCTCAAGTGATGGAGTAGAGCCCGTTACCCTTTCTCCTCAGTAGAAAGGCTAGAGGTCATGGCAATCAGAGTGCCCATTGTGTAACTTGGGGCATGAGCATAGCCTTGGATTGCCCTTTCTTTCAGCACTGTATTTGGGAGTAAAGGCCTCATGGATTGCGAATGTATTTGTGTCCGGATTCAGCCCCAAAATCTATATTATGCCTTTCCCAAGCATGTCTACTTAGAAATCGAGTGTCAACATCTACCCATGGTGCTTGCTTATAGGTAGCTTATGTGATTGCGCAGGATTGACATCAAATCTCTGTAGGGTGCTTATTTATATGTGGCTGGCTGATTGTTAAAGATTGATGCTTGGTCCTTGGCGGGAGCGTTTCACTTTCTCCACATTTTTCAAAGGTGCTTCAGACTTGTGTTTAAATTGGAATTAAATCAACGATAGGTGATTCCTGGCTAAATGGAAGATCGTGACTAGCGAGTAGTGAGTGGTATGAGGGCCGACTAGTGGTGGTTGAGTACGATTAATTGCCGAGGATGAAGCAAGCATTCCAAGAAATAGTTGATTTTTGAGAATCACCGATAGAGTGGATTCCTTGTTATTCCTTAAGTGGGGGTAGTTGACTTGGGCCCTATTGGACCCGTCAACCATCATCCAAAATGCATAAGCCCAAGTTACATGGTAGTAATCTGTCTCTCTTATAACTTACCCTCGCACTTTTCGAGTACTAGTTGTTAGACTATGTTTGAGGTATTACAACTTCCGACACTTCTATTCGCAACACCCTCGTTGCAATATGGTTCATTACATATTTTCAGTAATACTGACAATTACACCTTCTAAATAGGCTTTTCAACCTTTTTCTTTTGTTGGGGTGCTCCATCTCTTAGGTAGCCCTTTTCCACTATTAGAGGTAACCTTGCTTTGATACCATTTCTAATGTCCCATCTTGACTCGAGACATTATTATAAATAACTGGCTCTGACAACTTGTTTGGCTTCTAGCCCAACTGGACCTATTGATCACCACCCAAATTGCTTAAGCCTAAGTTGTGAAGTAGAAATCTCCCTCTTGTATCCTGTTAGAAAATCGGAAGCGGAAGCTAAAACATGGATAAAGAATAAACATCAAAGAAGAGCGCGGGATTTTAACGTGGAACCCTACTCCGTGAGGAGCGGGATGAAATCACGGGAGAAGCCCTCAACGGGGCGTGTTATGCATTGCACTCTTCTCAATGGATACAGGAGGTCTGGGGCTCCTTATATCGCCTCTCCAGAGCCTCCAAGTCCCACCGTTGGACTATGTGTGACTAAACACTGGATGGGGTAAATGGATCTCCTCCAGGATCCATTTACCCTGCTACAACACAATAGACGCATACAACTTATACTCCAACACTCCCCCTCAAGCTGGAGCATGCAATGCTCAGCTTGGACAAACATAAAGAAACTCAACTCAACGCTACAGGACACTACGGACAATATCAACCCAACGCGCACATTGCTGCAGTCGAGGACGTTGCTTCTCATGCCGTGCATGTGAGGAGGACAAACGAGCTGAAGTGTGAGTCACCCGACGACTCGGAATCTGATCATCGAGTCTGAAACTGCGCCTGAAGTCGCCTCGTCGGAGAATTGGATCTCTCACATCTGGCTCAGAGAATGGTGCATTGCTCTGGTGTACCTATGATACCACATGAAAATTCTGACCGAACAACAACAAGAATGATGGGGACCTCGAACTGATGATGGCAACATAAGCTCATCTGAAAATGACCGCAAACTCGTGTGTGTCTGAAACTGGACTCGGAACCTTCTGACGTCGAGTCTGAACAACTGTAGAGTCTAAATATCTGGCTGGTTTGGATAATCTGCATCTGGCATCTGAATCTGGAGAACAAGACCTGTGACTCTACATATATAGAACCTTCTGACGTCGAGTCTGAACAACTGTAGTCTAAATATCTGGCTGGTTTGGATAATCTGCATCCGGCGTCTGAATCTAGAGCACAAGACCTGTGACTCTACATATATACTCCCCCTTCTCCCATACTTGTCGGAAAATGAACATCGACTAATTTGGGAAAAGACAAGATAGAATGGGGAGAAAACATGAACTTGCAGTTTCTTTTGTTAATTTTTTTGTTTAATAGCTGCTATTTTTTTACATAAGCCGCTCATTTTTTTTCGGCTTTCGTGAAGGCAACAAATTTTTTTAAGCCGTTGACATTTTCCTTTTATTTTCTTTTTTTTCCGGCTTCTTTTTATATGCGTATGGCTTTTTTAAATGTACGTGCATCCTTTTTTTAATACTGGGCCTCACAAGAAACACACATTTTTTTAATCAATCGACGTGGCCCTGTTGGGCTTACCCGATGCGCACAAACAATCTTTCAACGCAGGAGTCGACCCCCCCATGGGTTTCTTTGATCTACCGCCGCCACCACGGATGGGGCTGCCGCCTGCGGAAGGGGGGTCGCTTTGGCGAGGGGAGCCCCGCTCGATGGGGATGGGGCGAGGGATGCGCTGCCAGGAGATGAGAGAACGCGTCGAGCATCTGGACACCATCGCCTGTGTTTGGCGCCGAAGCCTGGAGGCGCGCGAGATGGGTCGCCATCAGAGGAGAGGCGCGAGGAGGCGATTGGAGGGGCGCCGCCTGGGCTTGATCTGTGCATGTTGTGCCGCCTGCGCGAAAAGGAGACATGGGCGGCATCGTTGGGGCTCGCTCCCCCGCTGTGCTGAGCATCGAAGCCAAGGGTTGCGGCATCAGGAGCTTAATCTGGAAGAGTCGCTTGGGGCTGCGCCGCCTGTAAGAAGGGGTGCGGCTGGAAGAGGAGTATGGACAGCAGCATCCCGCTCGAGAAAGAAGATGCAGGGATCCCGCGCCTGGAGGATTGCGCGGCGATCTAGGATGAGGGAAGCTGTGGGTCTCGCCGATCGCCTGGGCTGATAGCATGAATAGGAACTGGAACCGTGGAACCCTAGATGTTCCTCATGAATATCGACGATCTTGAACGATGAAAATTAATCTTCAAGAGCGAACGGTCAAAGTAGAAAACCGCTCTGCCAATCGAATCTCGAGCAATATATATAAAATAAACCCTAAAAAAAATCCTCGAGAATCGAACCCTCTCTGATACCATGTTAGAAAATCAGAAGCGGAAGCTAAAACATGGATAAAGAATAAACATCAAAGAAGAATGCGGGATTTTAGAATGGAACCCTACTCCGTGAGGAGCGGGATGAAACCGCGGGAGAAGCCCTCAACGGGGCGTGTTATGCATTGCACTTTTCTCAATGGATACAGGAGGTCTGGGGCTCCTTATATAGCCTCTCCAGAGCCTCCAAGTCCCACCATTGGACGATGTGGGACTAAACACTGGATGGGGTAAATGGATCTCCTCCAGGATCCATTTACCCTGCTACAACACAATAGGCGCGTACAACTTATACTCCAACATATCCCACACTCTCTAACTTTCTAAGTCCTATTTGTAGGACTGTGTTTTGAGGTAACATATTTTTACAATGTTCTTTTGTGATATGGCCCTTCATTTAATCCTAGCAATAGCGGTCGTTGCACTTTCCCGCTAGCATTTTCCACCTATCTCTTTGGTAGGGTTAGCTCCACCTCTTGGGTAGCCTTTTCTACTATTAGAGCGGACTTGGATTTGATGCCATATCATATGTAATGTCTTAGGTCTAGATCTGAACTGTTATTGAGAATAACTAGCATTGATAACTTGTTGAGTTCATATCCAACTAGATCCGTTGATTTGTGCCCAAAATGCTTAAGCCTAAGTTAAGTAGTAATCCCTCCCTCTTATGACCTATCTTACTAGATGTGAGACTATTATAACATCATTGGTGGCTACATCATGTGGCCCAAATGTCGTCTATTCCTTGCAAGGTTAAAAAGAAATGAATGCTAACTTGGAGGGGAATACCGGAAAAAAAGAAAAAGTAAAAAAGAGACGAGTTCAATGAATTCAATGTCTCGTCGGATGAGTTAGATGATGATTTCCAATATCTGCTTCATATTCAAACTGTATCAAAGTTGGTTGACCCCGTAGTTCCATTTTTATGATTTGCTTCCTGTAGACATTATTCTTTTCGAAGATTTGAAAGGTTGTTTTCTACATACACATACACTGACCTCTATGACGAGTAAAGTATGCACAGGCCGATTTTTAAGGTCGATACGAATGCTAATATCATGCTGATGTCATGAGCGCACCAACTGATTTGAATCAGCAATGTACCCTGACTAGTCTAAATGATGACTGACTGGTGCAACATTAGGTCCGATTTTTAAAGTCTTGTTTTGAACGGGTTGGAGGGTATTGTTCCCATTTATTCCGTTTTAGCCCATAATCAGTTCTTGTAAACGGACTAGTCAATGTGAGTTTATCTAAATCTTTCAGTGACCTTAGAATGTAGCATTATTAGGATACATTTGCATCTACTTTGTAGCTTGAGTTGGCAATGCAAGTTCTGTTTTTTTTCTTTGCCCTGTTTCGGACAATTATTATGATAACTGACAACATTGCTAATCTTTTCCTGTATATTTACGAGCATGATTTGTATACTTACTGATTACAGATCCCATGCTTCCAAGTCTGCTAAAGATGCTGATATGGGCTCAGAATAAGCTTGATGAAAAGTTTGCCTATCCCAAGATCAATGATTTAGCATCCGCAAAACTTGAAGATCCGGCTGTTTGACTGTAGGAAATTCGTCGAGCAAAAAAGGTCTTCGACAGAGCAGGGTCATTATGTTTTTCTTCGTTCTTAGGCTTTATAAATCACGAGCATGGATTTCGACTTCATGCTACCAGGTATATGCCAGACTGAATGCTTCCTTTCTGTACATGCATTTTCTAGGCAATTGTATTGTGATTCGAAAAATCCTGGCAATTTTTTGTCTCTAAGACGCCTTTTGTTGAAAAGAGTTCGAAAAATTATGTCCTTTGTTTTAGGGTTCACGATACAGCTGCAAGAAGCCTTGTGATGTTTGCACTCTAAAGCTACAAGAAGCCTTATGATGTTTTTTCCATGCAGTTTTATTGAGTGATTTCTGATTGTTTTATTTATCTTGCATTGCCAAAGTCTGCAGTTGACTAATAAATATCATTTTTTTCGAGCTATTTCAATCTAAAATTCTGGTCACGCACCAGTGCCCGCACACCCACCTGCATTCATACAACTTATGTAATTTTGATTTAATCAGCTTCAACTTTACAAAAATATTTCTTCAGACGGTAAGTGTTAGAAGGCATTTATTATCCGTGGATAATCCGTATCCGTATGTTAAATATTTATATTTGATTCTTGATAGGTCATTTTGTTTGGAACCAATTCCCTCTAATATTGTGGAAGTGAATCGAACACCTAGGCGAATAACAAATACAGATGGCGCATGAACAACAAGCAATCTAAAAAACAAGCAACCACAATCACATCCACAATAACATGAGGGAGTTAATGTCTAAACCCTCAAAATTTAAAGTGAGAAAAAAAACATTGGGGATAACTTGTCCCAAACAATACATTAAACTTGGTGATAAGATTGTTCTCACTTGAGGCTACACAAAGCCAAACCTTCTCCCAATGGTCTATCAACAAAGTATAACCATCAAAACAAGTTGAAAGAGGGAAATGGATAAATGTCAACAAGAATGTCGTTGCTCAAGCAATCCCTCTAGATGCTCTTGCAAGAGATTATGCCCTTTGTCACCATTGTTTGAGGTACCAGGTTGCTATCTGCACCACCATGATCTTAGGAGATGAGGTATGGAGAAGGAAGTGTTGTCGCCCTAGTTTCTTCCACACAAAACCATTAGCTAGAGCAGAGAAATTGTGGATGTTCTATCCATGGTTCTGTCCACCAGAACCTTGAGAATGGGGAATAATTGTTCCCATGCTCAAGGTAGGCCTTTTGCAATTATGCCAACATTGACCGGAAGCCTTCAGGTACTGCCCATTAAATTCCACCTTTAGTCCATAAGAAAGAAATCAACAATCAATAGGTCCCTTGTTGAGGATATAAACTATTGAGGTCCATGTGATGGTGGAATTCCCAAATAGGAAGGAACCCACCATTTAAACTCCCGATGTCAACAAGGAGGAATCTTCTTTAATCAAGCAAAGGAGTGGCAATCGTCGAATTCCCAAGTTGTAATGACTTGATCGTTATATATGCACCATTATCATCTGTGTGGATCTAGTAAAAACAAGTTGCTTCTCTTTTAAGACGTTTTCTATCCAATGATACCTCACACCATAGATTGGAATGTCCCGATATATCATCGATATATCCACGACATATCCATATCGGCACGCTAACAATACTGATGTCACCGTGGATATCGATATCAAGCGATATATCAATGATATATCATCTCATAACATACCGATTATCAATGACATTTTATGTATTAATGTTGATTTTCCACCATTTTCATTTATAATGTCGATATCATGTCGATATCATCGATATCAATCTTCTTGCTTGATTTCACTACTTGTTTTTATGAGGCAAGGAGCTGTGAAGGTAGCTTTTGACTTCACAAGTTTTATAGATTAATTTTTTCTAGATTTTATATAGCAGCTCCGTATATAGTTACGTGTAATATAAATCTAACATGAATAAATAACTGAATTTCTAATTAGTTGGTATTAGTAATCTATCAATTTGGATCCAGGACAAGTTATTTTTTATTATCTTATTTTATGAGAAATGTTGGATCTCATTTGTATTAGATCGTCTTCTTGCAAATTTCTTGTTATCAAGAATTGTTTACTCTATAATATAGATGCTATTATAATATTTGTTTATTTCATTTCAGACGTAGTTAAGACTTTTGTTTATACATAGTAATCGGTACTATACAATGTAACGTATTGTTAATATGATTAATACATCACTGTCATGTCTGTAGGAGTGTATAAGTACATTTCTTATTGTTCTAAGAACTAAGATTATTTTAATTCACGAGAAGTTTCTCTATTGACCCATTTTTAAAGATTTCCACTGATTTTTCTTCAGTTCAATTAGGAAATTTTATTTCTAATGTATTTTAATTTATCTTTTTTCATTCAAAATTATGAAAAATGTTCTTTACAAAGTATGGATTATTATGCCCATTCGTTTATTTGTTTGATATCAGATATATCTCAACATTTTGTTTACGCATAATATGTAACGTGATATAAAGCTAATAAATGTATGTTCTTTATCTCTAAGTTGTTATGTTTCGAATTTCATCGTTTCCTTTCCAATCTCTCTTAGCAGTCAACCATCAAAAGTCAAAAGTCAGTATTGACAACAGTGATATGTATGATATAATGTGTATTTGTAACGTCCCGAGCATAGGTCCCCAGTCCATTATCGAGGAAAACTGGCCCTGACAACTTATTGGGTACGGACCCAGATGGACCCGTTGACAACCACCCAAAATATTTAAGCCCAAGTTGTCAAGTAGTAATCCCCATCACTTATAAACCACACCCACACTTCGTGAGTTTTAGATGCGTTACTATATTTAGGGGTTTGGGTGTTACAACCTCCCCCACTTATATTCGCAACATCCTCGCTGCGACATGACCCATCACTTATTCCCAGTGACAGTAGCGGATGCACGCTCTGGGTAGCCATTTCCTCCTATCTCTTTGTAGGGGTGGCTCCACCTCTTGGGTAACCCTTTCCACTATCATTGGGAAATTGGCTCTAATACCATTTGTAACGTCACGGGCTTAGGTCCCCGGTCCGTTATCGAGGAAAACTGGCCCTGACAACTTGTTAGGTTCGGGCCCAAATGGACTCGTTGACAACCACCCAAAATGCTTAAGCTCAAGTTATCAAGTAGTAATCCCCATCACTTATAACCCACTCTCACATTTTGTGAGTTTTAGATGTGGGACTATGTTTGGGGCATGGGTGTTTGATAACTAGGCTTTCAACGAGGGTCAAAATACGTCTCACACAAGGCGGAGACGAAGTCGTTGAGGCCACCGCTCACGAAACTCCAATTGATTAGCAATTAACCCACAATACAGAATAAGTCAATTAAGTCCCAAAACTGTGAATTAAAATTTATTAACTCTACCGTAAAATGCATAGTGTCTAAGCATGTAGAGGTCGAACCACAGAGAGCAAGAAAAATGATAGCCTATAGGTCTCTATGTACATCCCAATCATCCTTAAATGAATCCTCTTTTGTGGGTTTTTAAATATATATTTTTTGTTTTTATGATTTTTATTTTGTTTTTATATTATATATATATTTTTTGTATATTTTCTTTTTATATTTTAAATTATAATATATATATATATAAAGATATATATATATATAAGAGGAGAGGGAGAGATATACAATATATAGGTATATATATATAAATACTTAAAATAGGTAGATATAATATTTTTTAAGCTTTTTATATTTTTCTATTTTTTTTGTATTTTTCTGGAAGTTTACTAATTTTTATGTATTTTTGATGTCAAAAATATCCCTGAAATGGGATTAATTAAATATTTGAAACTAATTTGGGTTTTAAAATTAGTAAATAAATCTCAAAATTACCTAAACTAATTTTAATACATAAATAATGATACATAGATAATTATAAAATAGGAAAGACATATTTTAGGAATTTTTGTTGAGTTTTTATATTTTTTTGTTTAATTTTGGAGTTTTCTAATTTTTTAAATTTTCTTTTACTCTTTTTATGTGTTTTTGGTTCATGGACTCAATAAATAGGAAAATATATCATATATAATTTTTTGTAATTTTTCCAAAATATTTTTCTATTTTTTGGTATTTTATAATTTAAACAGTGCAAAAATGGCTCCTATTTTAATTTTAATAAATGGATAAAATGCACAAAATAGACAAACAAAAATGCAACGTGAATCTATAAGGCTCAAAGCATTTATCCTAATTTTTGAGGATTTTTAGGAGCAAGCTAGGTATTTTGAATAAATACATGAAGCACATAAAAATAAAACAACCTGACAGGGGCATTTTTGCAATTAAAAATAAAGACAGGGGCTCAGATGCAAATATACCAATTAAATACAACATTTATTTAATTTTCGGGAACCATTTAATAATATACGAAAACCGCCCGGGGGTACATGCAAAATTTATGCGCCTCACGTGGTACTGCACGTGAGGCTAGGAGGGACCATTTTGTAAATACAAGAAATGTGAGGTCCCATTAGCAAAAATCCCATTTGTTTTTCAACGCTCTACTTAATTTACAGTATTAGAAATGAAATACAAAAAGGCCAGGGGCTCAAGTGCAAATTACCCCTTAAGTGCGTGCAATCAGACGGATGGGCTTCACTCACTTGACACGCGGCGACCTCTGGTGCGAAGATGACGGTTCGCCGATGGAGGGATGGGATTAGATCATCCAAGATGATCGAGCGGCTCTGGTGCTCGGCATCCAACGGCTGAGGCTCGACCTGGGGCGCCACCTCGATCTGACGGCTGTTGCTGCTCACGAAGAACAGGGAAGAACAGTTGGGTTCCCTGGCTTCGATCATCGATTCCTCCTCCTCCAGACTGTCTTTGGTGATGGCAAGGGGCTCTCCACATTCGGCGAGGTTCTCCGCAGCTGCTGAGGTGCTCTAGAAGACCTAGGGCCCCATGAATCGGTCCAACAAGCTCGGGGAAGCATGAGGGGTCCTGGGGCCTTGCAGGAGATCAAGTCGAGTCCCAAGGGGCTCCGTTTAGCGTATGACCTACACCAAAAGAACGAGAGGCTTGAGGGGGTCTCCCTCGACCGGGAGTTGCATCTTTAGGGGTAAAAAAATGAGCGTGGGTGGCGAGGTCCGGTGAAGTGGAGGAATCGGACCTCGATTCGCAGAGCGAGGGTAGCTTTGGTTGATCTGAGGCGATGGTTAGATGTAGAACGCGTAGGGGAACGAAGTGGTGATGAACGAGAGTTCGGAGGATCAGTAGATCGGAATGAATGGGTTCGCCGGAGCGGGGCTCCGGCGAACTTCGATCTTGATCTTATCTAGCATCTACAGCCCTAATACCTAAACTAACTACAAGATTCCATCCTAGGAAAGAAAACGAAGCGATTAAACAGGATAAAACAACTCTTATACCTGGTGGTCGACCAGGGAGCAGGGCGACGTCGGAGCTCCACCGTGGGTGCTGCCCTCGACTCCTCCGACCAGCTGACGCTTCCAGGAGGACCCCCCTGTCACGAGGGTGCTCTAAGGACTGGAAACGAAGGTGGAAGAAGACCAAAAGGAGACCAAAATGGGGAAGGAGGTCGAGACACTTATTTATGGACATAGCGACACACCCTTATTGGCCGGGGTGCCAAAAAGAATCGGCAGGTCAGATGATTGATATGATATGTTGGCATGAAGGATGGATCATCGACAGAACTTTTTCATGAAGGAATCAAGGCTTGAAAGTCAATGGACTGGAAGGAGAAAGTCGGAGAAGATGGGCTGAATAGATATTTTGACACAGGGCGGTTGATGGCAGAGGAGTTGACCGGGCGGTCAACGAAGGCAAGGACCTGATTGGTCCACATCAGCGTCGAATTGACCTCTTAATTAAATACAATAAACGATTTTATTAATTTTTGCTTATAAAATTAAAAAATGTTTATTAAATAATGTAGTATTTATTTATGATTTTTATTTATTTTTTTGATGTATTTTATTATGAGTTTATTTTATTAGTATGTTTATAGGTATATTTACATGTATTTGGTACAATTTATTTTTATTTTGTGTATTTTATTTTATTATTATATTATATTATATTATATTATATATATTTATATATTATTTTTATGAGTATAAATATATTTTTATTTGATTTTTATGAGGTTATTTGCATATTTGAATAAATAGGTATACATAATATGTAGGTATACTTATAGGTATTTTACCTGTATTTTATATACATTTTATTTATTTAATGAATGTTATTGGGTTTTATTTTGGATTTACATTTTTAATGGAAAATAGATAATATTTACAATTTAATAAAAATATGAAAGAATAAAAGAATGAAGTTCCCTTTTTATTTATATACAAGTAATACATAGGTATTTTGCCTAGGTGATCACACAGACTTATTTTATTGGAGGTCTTCTTTTTGGTTTTCTTTTAATGTCCCTATGTACATGCATTATGTATATTATTTACAAAATTCTAAAAATATAAGTTTATAAAAATAATGAATAATTATTATAATGAATATTTTAATCTGTATTATGTACAATGAGGGCCAAAAACCTAACTTTCACAGATGAACTCCAAAAAATTATGAAACCAATTTTATTAAATAGTTCTTGAAAAGCTATATACAATTAAAGGTGATTTTGGTGGATTTTGAGTTTTTATTTGAAAGATATGGGTCTGTAAAGTAGAGATTCTGGCTTTTTATTCTGTGTATAAAATGTGCTCTATGTATCATTTTTGTACAAACTCAATTTTATATTTTTATTTACATTATTATCTACAACTTTCATGTACAAAGTTTCTTTATTTGACGAATAAATAATTAGATACAAAGTAGGTGCCAAAATGCATAAATCAAGAATGAATACATAAAATAGTTACTGTATTCTCGGTCCTTAATCCCCTTACTTTATTTCTTGTCGATCATTTCCATTCTGGACTTGGTCTCGGGGTCAGGGTCATAAAATATTTGTAATATTTTACTCCTTTTTTTCTTTTCTTCTCTTTATTCTATAATTTTGGCATTAAAAACCTTATTTTATGTACAATAATGCAATGAATAATGAATGCTATTATAGACAAATTAATGTTATTTACATGCATTAGCCAGGGTTTTCAAGGCCAAAATGATAGAATAAAGGTGATGAAATGGAGATTCATCAGCACCCTATACTTGCCTTTTGCTAGTCCCTAGCAAATACTTATGCAATAAGTACAAAAGAGAACAAAGAATAAGAAGAAAAAGAAAAGGAGAAATGAAAGAGATAGAGTGACTAGGGTTGCTTTAAGTTCAATATTTGTCCTTACAAAATCAGAATTTGGAGCTTCTGTTAGACCTGAATGTGTGTAGAACCTAGTCGGGAACCAACTTTAAAACACAACAGCCTTCGAGAGTCACAGAACTCGGTTCAACCCACCTCAATAGCCTGGTCAGAACTGGCCTACGCCATACGCAAACCCTTATGACTATGAAGCTGACTTGTACAGTGTAAGTGATAGTGGATCTCCTCAACTGAAATGACAAAGGAACTTACTTCTCCAGAATGACAACCCAGTGATTCCCCAATCCAGCCCTCTGTCGTCGAGGAGCGGAGTATTCCCTTCTAAGTTCAAGTGGCATCCGACTCAAGAGGAGGAGGGGAAGAAGAGAATGGACGGTAGCCCGTGTAGCTACCTATCCTGGGATGCAAGACTAGTGTAGTCAAGTCATCCAACTGCAGGCCCACATGGTATAACTTTGATGCTCAAGCTTGCTTATTTTCTATACAACATATATACATGCTCTGGCAGGCACTTTTATTTTATTTTCAAGCCTGTCTACTTTTTTGGAGATTTTTTTTGAAATACTATTCACAGCAGCATTTACATAAGGACTTTTTCCTCTTGAGCCAGAAGACTATCCCTCTTTTGAAACTTTATCGCAACACACACTCTCCTGTCATTCGACTTCATTGAAACTGGACCAGGTTGAGGTGCACTTCCCTTCCTAGACGAGGACGAATGTTTCCACCCGTGTGCGTCTCAGATTGGCAAACCCAACCCCCTCACCACTCCAGCTGATTTGAGCCAAGTGAAAGGTGCAAGTGTCCAAGTTAGGTCACGGCCGACAAGAGTCATGCGTGTGTCTCGAAAAGTTCTAGTTAGTCAGTTGAGGTGACTTGAACCCAGCCCTGATTTCTCAAAGAATTAAGTCTGAATAGACCTAAAGTACCTTAAACCTAGTTCCCATAAGGTTCCAGTGCAGTTAGGTGTGGTAAGGTCCAACCAAGCTCCAATTTTAGACTTTATTGGACTGGTTCAATCATCAAGCTCACTCAAAAAGAATATGAATGATATGCTCATGCTATGCACAATGAATGATGCAATTTTTCACAAAGAATTTAAAAATCTACAAACCTTTTTACACAAAGAATTTTTGCAGATAAAAAGAATTTAAGCACACAAAGTATAAAATATTTATAGCTATTTACACGGGCGTGCCGCTTTATTTTACAAGATTTAAGAATTTTAAAGGATTTACAAGTGTTAACCTGTTTGTTCCAAGTACATATAGGTATGCAATTGATAAAGACTTTTTATTTACAGCTTTACAGATATATCCACATATTTATTTTATTTATTAGTTTTATTTTTATTTTTGTCATTTATTATTTTTTATTTGAAAACATTTTCAAAACTATAGTACACAATAATTTTTGCAAACCTTTACAAACATTTGAAATTCATTTTGCAAAGATTTGTCACGCTATGTATATACATTTTTCACAATAATTTTTACAAACATTTTTCAAACCATTTGCACATAGGTTTTTCAAATCCTTTATTTCACACAAAGAAGAAATATTTTTACAAACAAAGCGATTTTACACCGGTTGAAAACATTTCACAAAAGGTTTTCCAAATAGTTCACACTATTTTTCAAATCATCTTGTAAAGGTATTTAGCCTGATTTATTAATCAGTATATACAAAGAAAAACTATACTTTATGTACAACATGATTTAGGCTCTTATAAGATTTATTTGGAATTATTGCTTGTTTTTGCATGAGAGATTTATGTGCAATCTCCTCAGACTTATTTGAGAATCATTTTCAAAAGATTTTAAAGACTATAGTCCAAAATATTTTTACAAACATGTACATGCATTTGGAAATGATTTTGCAAAGGTTTTTCGAACAATATAGATAGATTTTTCAAAATAATTTTACAATCAATTTTCCAACCATTTGCAAACCACTTTTCAAACATTTTTATTCCACTCAAAGAAAATAAATTTTGCAAACAAAATAATTTACAAAGGTTGAATACTTTGTACACACTATTTTTCAAGCAATTTTCAAAAGATTTCACAAGGAGAACATTTTGCACAAAGCGTTTTTCCTGATTTCTTAATCAGTATGGACAAAAAGAGTCTGAGGAGCTCACAGTCATCTTTTATTATCGTATCATAAATACTTAGAATATTATTCTTAGCTCTAGGTAGGATTTTATTATTATTTTTTCTTTTTATATATTATTTTTTTTATTTACAGTATGAGTTATGGCTTATAGTATATACATAGTATATACGACCCCCATATACTTAGCTTGAGCTATGTCCTCATAGATCAAGGAGAAAAGAGAAGACATAACTCGTACTGAGTATAGACAAGTCTAAGAATGAATAAATAAATAAATATATGAAAGAATGAACGAATGAGAAGTTGACCGTCACCGTCCCCCTTATACTTAGGATCAAGTAATCCTAAGTATAGCAGACTGTACACAAAGCAGGGAGGGTCAAGGGTGGGAATAAACAGATCGTACTCAGATTGTCTCCCCCTATACTTAGGGTAAAATATCCCTAAGTATAGACAGAAGAGGAGACAGTGGAGAGGATCAAAGAATAGAAAAAGAAGATAGAAAAGGAAAAGAAGAAAAGAAGAAAAGAGGAAATCAGATGAATAGTTTTTGAGGTGCAGCGTTTGAATCTTCTGATGCTAACAATGTTGTGGATATGTCATCAAGGTGCATAAGCTGGATGGAGTCGACAATGGCCAAGAATGTATCATGCTTGAGATAAGGCTTCAGGAGTTGACCGTTGACGACGAATGGTTGTGCGCCAGGAGACAATTCTGATATGGCAATACTTCCATTGTCATGCACTTCACGAACTCGGAATGGCCCTGTCCACTTACTCTTTAATTTGCCCGGGAAGATCCGCAACTTTGCATCAAATAACCACACCTTCTGTCCAACGTCAAAGGTCTTTCGTATGATGTCCCGGTCATGCCAGCGTTTCACCTTTTCCTTGTACGTCAATGTGTTATCGTATGCATAGTCTCGGAACTCCAATAGTCTGTTCAGATCATCTTTTCTTTTCTGACCACTTTTCCGTGAGTCCAAATTGCACATGTTGATGGCCCATAAAGACTTGTGAATTAATTCAACGGGCAAATGGCATGGTTTTCCATATACAAGACGGTAGGGCGACATGCTCAAGGGAGACTTGTAGGCGGTTCTGTAAGCCCAGAGGATTGAATCCAAGAGTTGAGACCAGTTCTTTCTGTCTGGTCGTACAAGTTTCTGAAGGATTGTCTTGATTTCTCTGTTCGACAATTCGACCATACCATTGGTCTGATGATGATAAGGGGATGCGACACGATGGTCGATGTTGTATTCCTTCATTAATTTCTTGACCTCTTTGTTAATGAAATGACTACCCCCATCTGATATGAGAATCTTTGGAATCCGGAACCGCGCAATGATGTTATCTCTCAAGAATCGGCACACTATAATGCTCCACCTGAGGGATGCACCTGCGCCAAATGCAATCCGCTCCTTCCCTGAAAAAAAGAGGATCTTCCCATTGATAAAAACGGATCGTCGATATGAATTTATTCTTCTGATTCTTCATTCCACTCCGATGGTATTACCCCCGAGGCGAGGTAATTGACTATATCAGCATACCACGGGAGAGAATCCACTGCTAAGATTGACTCGTCAGGAAAGATTTCTGTGATAGGTGCACTGTTCAGGGAAGGCTCATGCTGCTCAATTCTGGAGAGATGGTCTGCTACCACATTCTGAACTCCAGGCTTGTCCTTAATTTCCAAATCAAATTCCTGGAGGTGAAGGATCCATCGAATCAGTCTCGGCTTGGCATCCTTCTTCTGTTGTAGGTACCGGATAGCAGGATGGTCTGTAAAAATGGTGACTTTTGATCCAAGCAAATATGATCTTCTCGAGGGCGAAAACCACGGCCAGCAACTCTTTCTCTATCACAGTGTAATTTCTTTGCGCTTCATCTAATGTTTTGCTGGCGTAGTGAATGGCATAGGGTACCTTTTCTTTTCTCTGTCCAAGAACAGCCCCGACTGCAAAGTCTGACGCATCAGTCATGATCTCAAAGGGAAGAGACCAATCAGAAGGCTGTAGGACTGGAGCCTGAGTGATAAGCTCCTTCAGCTGATTGAAAGCAAGGAGAACCTGCTGATCGACATTGAACTCAGTTTCCTTGCATAAAAGCTCTGTCAAAGGTCGGGCGATGCAGCTAAAATCCTTGATGAATCGTCTGTAAAATCCCACATGTCCTAGGAATGACCTTACATTTTTCACCGACTGAGGTGGCTCTAGATTGGCAATAACATCCACCTTTGCCGGGTCGACTTCCATGCCACGTTTGGAAACGACGTGACCCAGGACAATGCCTTCGGTGACCATGAAGTGGCTCTTTTCCCATGAAAGCACTAAATTGACTTCACGACATTTCTGAAGCACTCTGTCTAGGTGCCCAAGACAAGAAGCAAAACTATCACCATAGACAGAGAAGTCGTCCATGAACACCTCGAGAAAACTACCTACCATCTCGGCGAAAACTGTTAGCATGCATCTTTGGAATGTCGCAGGTGCGTTGCATAATCCAAAGGGAATTCTCCTGAAGGCATAGGTGTCGAACGGGCAATTGAAGGTAGTCTTCTCTTGATCTTCGGGAGCGATTGCCACCTGGTTGTACCCGGAATACCCATCCAAAAAGCAGAAGAACTCTTTGCATGCCAGTCTTTCCAACACTTGATCAATGAACGACAAGGGGAAGTGGTCCTTCTTAGTTGCTGCATTAAGACGGCGGTAGTCAACACACACCTGCCGGGATGTTGGTACCCGAGTGGATATTTCCTCTCCTTTTTCATTGGTAACCACGGTAATACCAGATTTCTTTGGAACAACATGCAGTGGGCTTACCCATTTTGAATCGGAGATGAGATAGATGAAGCCTGCGTCACACCATTTCATGATTTCTTTCATGACGATGTCCCAGAGGTTTGAATTCAGCCTTCTTTGGAATTCACGGGACGGTTTAGCATCTTCTTCCAGGTAAATTTGGTGTGAACACAATGCTGGATTTATCCCACGGAGATCTGATACGCACCAACCAAGTGCCTTGCGGTTCTTTTCTAGAATCTCGAGAAGTCGAGATTCCTGATCCGGGTTCAGCCTGCTGCTGATGATGACCAGATACATGTGCTCTCCACCTGCAAGGAAAGCATACTTTAGGCCTGCAGGAAGTGGCTTGAGTTTTGGTTTTGATCTGTCCAACTTGTTGGTCACTTCAGACACTATACTGGTGGTGGGATGTACTTCTTTGATGGATCTACCATCCTCAATATTCTGTTGAGACCCTGATGATGTACCGAACGGTTCTGTACTAGGCTCATTGTGTTTGGTCTGGAGTGAATTCTTGAAATCACCTAATTGCTCCAGCATCAGAGAGTCTATCTCCCAAGAATCATCGGAGCATAGGTCAACTGTGCTTTCCAAGTCCTCCTCGAGAGTGAGGATTTCTTGGGTCCATGAATCATTCAATGACAGTAATGAGTCTCTGATTTCTGCAATAAAGTCACAGTCTATTTCTGATACTGCATGACTCTCATCAGTCGTGGCGTTCGGCTCTCTGATCATGTCTATAGTGATCTGCTTGTTGTTTGAGCTGAAAGTGATCTTGTCGGACCCGTAATCAACCACGACACCTGATGTACGTAAGAATGGTCGGCCAAGTATGATAGGGGTCTGGAGTAAGGGTGCGGATGAGTCCATATCAAGGACTACAAAATCAACCGGGAATTGCATCTCCCGTACCTTAACTACAACGTCTTCCAACAGACCTCTGGGTCGCTTGATGGATCGGTCAGCGAACTGAAATTCGTGTCTGCTTGAGCGGACCCATCCCAAATTCTTACGTTATTGACGATGGCAAAAGGTTGATGGAAGACCCGTTCTCAAGGAGAGTGCACTCGAAGACCTGATCGAAAAATCTCACAACTGATAAGAGGTGCTCCATTGTCCTACTTTTTCTGTGGGAGGTTGCTGATGGCTGCTACTGTGGCCAAGGTGAGGACGTGCTTCTTAACTTGTTGGCATCTATTCTTTCGTGCTGGACGACGCTTGCTCGTACATTCTTCTTTCAATCCTTTCTTGACAGCATGCATGCATTCCATGGCCTTCAGTAAGGGAATCTCAACATATAAGTTATCTATTATTTCCACAACTCCAGGATCAGACAAGGCACTTTTTCTTTTTGCAATTTTTTTGGATTTTTCAATTGCATTAGGAAAAGGAATATTTACATCACTGATAGGCAAAGTAGAGTTCTTGTTTACATCATAACTATCACCCAGAAATTGTTGTACATCTGGACTACAAAAAGGAGTACAAACTGGGTCATGACATGCTAGTGCTGATGGGCGAGCAAAAAGTAGGGGGCGTCTGCTCCGTCGGCTGGCGAGGGATCGGCTGTTGCTGGCGGCTCCTCCGAGGCTGGCGCGGCTTTATTTCAGCTGCAAGCTTCTTTTTGTTGTTTTTGATTTTGTTGTTTTTATGTATTTTTGGCTGAGGGTACTGGTGCTGCATGACGGTTGGAATGGTTTCTCCTTCTTCTTCCTCCTCACCCGCCCCTGTAGCTGGCACGACTGATGCAGAAGATGACGATCCACCTATTTCCTTATTTTCCACATTCTTGATGGAAGGAAGAGGCAAGGCCCTACCGCTCCTGAGAATGACAACATTAGAACAAACAATACCATCGTTTTCTGACTCTACAGCTACAGACATGACATCACATTCTACCTGCTCTTTCTTTTAATAGCTATTGGGGTTGACCTCGACCTGAGCTGGGATAGCGGTTTTGGTGGCGGTCAGGTCGTCGAGCCTCTTGGTCATATCTGCTAGCCCTTTGACGAGTTGGGCCAAGCAATCCATGGTCAGATTCACAGGAGTTATCTCAGTCGGTTCAGCGTGCAGACCACGCTGTTGCTGCATGTGTTGATGCTGAGGTTGTTGTTGGTGGTGTTGGGGTGGTGCAGGAAGCTAAAGCTGCGGGTAAGAGGGAGGGGGATACTGTTGGTACTGCTGAGGTGGAACAGCCGCATACTGATGATAAGGCTGTGGATGACGGTATTGCGGTTGCTGATATTGCTAATTCTGCCTCCATTGATTTGCATATGGGTGAGGCTGATGATACTGTGGCGGCGGCTGTGAGGACTGCCCAAATCGACCACCCTGAGGTTGGTGGTATTGTCGGTTGGCTGGTAGCTGACCCTGAGGTTGTCCCATAGGATGGGCCGGCTGTGCTTCGTTTCTCCAAACCCCGTTGACTTCTTGAATCAGGGGTGGCGGTGGGAACATGGGGTTGGATCCGGATACAAACTCTGGTTGGTACACAACCATCTGCTGTTGTGGCTGGCCCTGGTCGGGCACCTGTACGTAGTGCACGTGCTGGACTGCCAGCGGTTACTGGCTCAGCTGAGGCTGATGTAGCGGTGGTTGCTCGTCCTTCCTCTCAGCTGGAGCTTCTGATGGTACTGCCGACAGAACAGAGTTGATGGTGCCCACCAGCAGTTCTAGCTGCTTGGTGATCTGATCAAGCTTGTCAAGATTTTGAGTCCTCTTCTTGATCACAGCAAGTTTTTCAAGGTCCTGTGATCGCTTCTCAATGATATCAACCTTCGAGAGATGGCCCCCGATGATGCTGAGATTGGAGCTCTCATCTCTCTCTGCCTTGGGGGATGCTGCCATGTGTACTTATTTCTGGAGGATTTGAGGCTGCTTCTGGTTTGCCTTTGATGAAGAGAGGGTTGCCTCTCCTTCGACCATTTCTTCAAAGATTTACCAGACTACATCTTCATCCTTATTGAAATGTGAACTCCCACATGTTGCGTCAACGAGCCTTTGGCTCTCAATGTTCAGGCCCCCAAAGAAGTGTTGGACCAAGCTGGTCTTCAGGATCTCATGATGGGGACATTTCTCCTGCAGATCGGTGAATCTCTCCCATGCTTCATGTATAGATTTGAGGGCTCCTTGGGAGAAGTTGCTGATTCATGCTCGCATCTGGTTGAGCCGACCGAGAGGGTAAAACTTATGCAGGAAAGCTGACTTTAGTTCCTCCCAGGTTGTCACAACCTTCCCTAGATGGTTGACCCAATAAAGGGCCTTGTCTTGCAGGCTGAAGGGGAATGCCATCATTTAGACAATGTCCAAAGGGACATTGGGGTAGTGGGTAGTACATCAGATGCGTGAAAACTGCTGTAGGTGGATGTATGGTTCTTCATTGGTGTTTCCATGGAAAGCTGGAAGAAGAGTAAGGAACTGGGGTTTTAGCTCAAAGTGAGCATGCACCGGTGGAATGAGGATCCACTCGGTCATCTGGCTGTCTCCAGGATTATAGGTCTCCTTTAGTGTAGGTTTGGGTCTCCCATTTTCTGGCTCTTCCTCATCGTCTGGAGGATTACCTCCTCTTCTGCCTCCTCCTCCCTCGGCTCTGTTCATCATGTCATTCAGCATATCCTGAAAAGCGGCCTGTGCTAGGGCCTGCTCTGTCATCTGCTGTTGGATGGCCTGGATAGATGCCAACAGTTTTGCATTAACCTGATTCTAATCAGGCATCTGTCCCTCTGATTGGGGTGGCTGCTGACCCTTGCCCTTCCCTTGAGGAGCCATGTCATGGTCTGAGTCTGACGAAATGAATTCCGGATTAGAATCCAGGGCTTGATTTTTCTTCTATCTGTAGAATGAAAGAATCTTAATCATACCACTTGCAATGTTATTCAGTTGTCATGATAAATCTAGAATTGAGGTCAACCCCAGCATGTTGTGAACAGAAAAAGATGTGGACTGTGATCGACTTCCATTCACAACAGCGAAAGTGGGACAAAAGTGATCCCGGTTTATTGGATGGTCAGAAGAAAGGTAGAAGACGAGGAGTCTGGAGATCGATCCGCAAAGTCTGGGTCGGATTCTCGGGAATCGCCTCGAATTTATTGGCGAAGTTGAGTCAATGGAATCGATGTGCGTGTCGGCAGGGTCCCGATGGAAACCATCCATGGATCAACTTCGCGAAGTAAAACGGAAGATTGGATATTGGAAGAAGGATACGATGGTCAACGAGGAATAAAAAGGAGTGCAAAACAATAGAAAGGCTCAACTGAGCGGGGGGTCAAAGGAGAATGACACAATAAAATTTGCGCAAAGGCGCGGGACTCGATCTTTGAACCTTAATCTAGATCCATACAAACGCAATACAAAATTGGCTTCACCAACTCACGCCATGTGAAGCCGTGAAGGTTCGGCTAGTTATTATCTTTTCAATTTTAGAGTTGTTATTTCAGGCAAATCTTTTAACAAGTCCTTAGTACGCTAACCCTATAGGAGAGAGAGTACTGCCAGAAAAGAATCACGTACTTGTCCTCCTCCTTTGTAACCTGTAGTTTGTACTTTTTGAGGTCCTTGTAACCCTTCCTGGATCCCTACTCAGCCAAAGAAAGAGAGAGAGGAAGCTGATAGGCGAAACCAATACTTCGGTTCTCGCTCGCAACGGAATCACCCGTGAGCGTGCAAGAACCTACTCGAACGCAAACCGATGAGACAGACACCCCCATGAAGGCGTGGCCTATGCTCAATACTTCAGACCATGTTGATGTTCCACACAAGGTGAGAACACCATCGCTGACAAGGCCCTACTCATTCACGTACGATAGAAGTGTCATTACTTCAGAAATCTAGGCGATACACAAGGCAGTTGCAGACTGGATTTTTGTCTCTATTCCTTATGGGACGTGCCTCGCTCATGGGAGTAGGGTTTTGGTCCCCCTCCGAAGGTACCTGAAAACAATGAGGGCTTTATGAACCCAGTACAATGATAGTCCATTACAGATTTTAATTAAGGTCAAAGTTTATTTAGCAGTCCCCTTGTTTTAGTTTTTTGGGTTTTATTTTTTTTTGAGTCTGTTTTCATACCAGTGCCTAACGTTTTTATAGATTTTCATTTAGGTCCTAAGTGCTCAAAATCAGAGGGAGATGGCGGAAAAGACATGCAAGTTGGTTCCATGATGGAAATCTCACCATTGAACCGAATGATGTATGTTGAGTTAGAGGACTTACAGTGCATCCCAGCTCTCTCCATGCGGTATGCAAAACAGAATTTTTAAACCTAACTACATGATGGTATGCAAGTGGCAAAATCGCCCTAAACATTAACTGCTATTAGTCGTGAAGAACCAGTTAATCTTTGACTAGATCCATACGTAAGAGACTATAGGAACATGCATTCTTATTAATGTGTGGACCTAGCTACCGAGTCAAGCAACCTAAGTCTAGGGGCTCCATGCACACAAAATAAAATAAAGAAAAGGCGGAAAACTCAAAACAACGGGAAACAATGAAAATAAAGCGGGAAAAACACGAAAAAGCCGCGACGAGACCCCCAGGTGTACAGACACCCGGGCACTGGACCTCGTTGTGAAGAGTAGAGTCCAAGTTATATTACATGCCAAAAATTGTCTCTCTCTCACAATAAATTACAAAATTGATCCTAACTACTCAAGGCCTCAGTAATTCACATCTCCTTGCATCCTTGGTGCTCTCTCCAGCTGGTCATGAAGTGAAGACCAACCTCCTCCAGGCTCGGCTGCCTTGACTTCTTAAGAAACTATCCTCGTATGGCGGGCCCTCGCAACAAGGTCACAAAGAGATGGAATTTATATAATCTCAATCAATGAAATAAAGAATCAGGTAATTAATCAAAATATATGAATGTGTATGTTACTAATCATAGAATCATGTATGGTTAAATAATTTCAAATAAATAACTAATCACAGAATAAATGGTGAATAAATGAATTTTCATACAAGAATGACAAAATGTGATAGGCTCCGCTCTTGCTCCCTGGCAACGGCGCCATCTGATAACTAGGCTTTCAACGATGGTCAAAATACGTCTGACACAAGGCGGAGACGAATTCGCTGAGGCAACCGCTCACGAAACCCCAATTGATCAGCAATTAATCCACAATACAGAATAAATCAATTAAGTCCCAAAACTGTGAATTAAAATTTGTTAACTCTACCATAAAATGCATAGTGTCTAAGCATGTAGAGGTCGAACCACAGAGAGCAAGAAAAATGAGTAGCCTATAGGTCTCTATGTACATCCCAGTCATCCATAAACGAATCTTCTTTTTGTAGGTTATTAAATAAATATATATATATTGTTTTTATGATTTTTATTTTGTTTTTATATTATATATATTTTTGTATATTTTCCTTTTATATTTTAAATTATATAATATATATATAAAGATATATATATATAAGAGGAGAGGGAGAGATATACAATATATAGGTATGTATATATATATACTTAAAATACGTAGATATAATATTTTTTAATCTTTTTATATTTTTCTAATTTTTTTGTTATTTTTTTCTGGAAGTTTACCAACGTTTGTGTATTTTTGATGTCAAAAATATCACTGAAATGGGATTAATTAAATATTTGAAACTAATTTGGGTTTTAAAATTAGTAAATAAATCCCAAAATTACCCAAACTAATTTTAATACATAAATAATAATACTTAGATAATTATAAAATAGGAAAGACATATTTTTAGGAATTTTTGTTGAGTTTTTATATTTTTTGTTTAATTTTGGAGTTTTCTAATTTTTTTAATTTTCTTTTACTCTTTTTATGGGTTTTTGGTTCCTGGACTCAATACATAGAAAACTATATCATATATATATTTTTTTAATTTTTCCAAATTAATTTCTATTTTTTGGTATTATATATTTTAAACAGTGCAAAAATGGCTCCTATTTCAATTTTAATAAATGGATAAAATGCACAAAATAGCCAAACAAAAATGCAGCGTGAATCTATAAGGCACAAAGCATTTATCCTAATTTTTATGGATTTTTAGGAGCAAGCTAGGTATTTTTAATAAATACATGAAGCACATAAAAATAAAACAGCCTGGCAGGGGCATTTTTGCAATTAAAAATAAAGACAGGGGCTCAGTTGCACATATACCAATTAAATACAGCATTTTTTTAATTTTCTTTAACCATTTAATAATATACAAAAATCGCCCGGGGTACATGCAAAATTTATGCGCCTCACGTGGTACTGCACGTGAGGCTGGGAGGGACCATTTTGTAAATACAAGAAATGTGAGGTCCCATTAGCAAAAATCCCATTTATTTTACAACGCTCTACTTAATTTATAGTATTAGAAATGAAATACAAAAAGGCGAGGAGCTCAAGTGCAAATTACCCCTTAAGTGCGTACAATCAGACGGTCGTGCTTCACTCACTTGACACGCGACGGCCTCTGGTGCGACGATGACGGTTCACCGATGGAGGGATGGGATTAGATCATCCAAGATGATCGGACGGCTCTGGTGCTCGGTATCCAACGGCTGAGGCTCGACGTGGGGCGCCACCTCGATCTGACGGCTGCTGCTGCTCACGAAGAACAGGGAAGAGCAGTTGGGTTCCCTGGCTTCGATCATCGATTCCTCCACCTCCAGATTGTCTTTGGTGATGGCAAGGGGCTCTCCACGTCCGACGAGGTTCTCCGCAGCTGCTGAGGTGCTCAAGAAGACCCAGGGTCCCATGAATCGGTCCAACAAGCTCGGGGAAGCATGAGGGGTCCTGGGGCCTTGCAGGAGATCAAGTCGAGTCTCAAGGGGCTCCGTTTAGCGTATGACCTGCACCAAAAGAACGAGGGGCTCGAGGGGGTATCCCTCGACCGGGAGTTGCATCTTCAGAGGTAAAAAAATGAGCGTGGGTGGCGAGGTCCGGCGAAGTGGAGGAATTGAACCTCGATTCGCAGAGGCGGGGGTAGCTTTGGTTGATCTGAGGCGATGGTTAGATGTAGAACGCGTAGGGGAACGAAGTGGTGATGAACAGGAGTTCGGAGGATCTGTAGATCGGGGTGAATGGGTTCGCCGGAGCGGGGCTCCGGTGAACTTCGATCTTGATCTTATCTAGCATCTACAGCCCTAATACCTAAACTAACTACAAGATTACATCCTAGGAAAGAAAACGAAGCGATTAAATAGGATAAAACAACTCTTATACCTGGTGGTCGACCAGGGAGCAGGGCGACGCCGGAGCTCCGCCGTGGGTGCTGCCCTCGACTCCTCCGACCAGCTGACGCTTCCAGCAGGACCCCCCTGTCACGAGGGTGCTCTAAGGACTGGTAACGAAGGTGGAAGAAGACCAAAAGGAGACCAAAATGGGGAAGGAGGTCGAGGCACTTATTTATGGACATAGCGACACACCCTTATTGACCGGGGTGCCACAAAGAATCGACAGGTCAGATGATTGATCTTATATGTTGGCGTGAAGGGTGGATCATCGACGGAACTTTTTCATGAAGGAATCGAGGCTTGAAAGTCAATGGACTAGAAGGAGAAAGTCGGAGAAGATGGGCTGAATAGACATTCTGACACAGGGCGGCTGATGGCAGAGGAGTTGATCGGGCGGTCAACGAAGGCAAGGACCTGATTCGTCCACATCAGCGCCGAATCGACCTCTTAATTAAATACAATAAACGATTTTATTAATTTTTGCTTATACAATAAAAAAATGTTTATTAAATAATGTAGTATTTGTTTATGATTTTTATTTATTTTTTTGATGTATTTCGTTATTAGTTTATTGTATTAGTATGTTTATAGGTATATTTACATGTATTTGGTAAAATTTATTTTTATTTTGTGTATTTTATTTTATTATTTTATTATATTATATTTTATATGTTTTTAGATTATTTTTGTGAGTATAATTATATTTTTATTTGATTTTTATGAGTTTATTTGCATATTTGAATAAATAGGTATATATAATATGTAGGTATACTTATAGGTATTTTACCTGTATTTTATATACATTTTATTTATTTAATGAATGTTATTGGGTTTTATTTTGGATTTACATTTTTAATGGAAAATAGATAATATTTACAATTTAATAAATATGAAAGAATAAAAGAATGAAGTTCCCTTTTTATTTATATACAAGTAATACATAGGTATTTTGCCTAGGTGATCACATAGACTTATTTTATTGGAGGTCTTCTTTTTGGTTTTCTTTTAATGTCCCTATGTACATGCATTATTTATATTATTTACAAAATTCTAAAAATATAAGTTTATAAAAATAATGAATAATGAATATAATCAATATTTTAATCTGTATTATGTACAATGAGGGCCAAAAACCTAACTTTCACAGATGAACTCCAAAAATTATGAAACCAATTTTATTAAATAGTTCTTGAAAAGCTATATACAATTAAAGGTGATTTTGGTGGATTTTGAATTTTTATTTGAAAGGTATGGGTATGTGAAGTTGAGATTCTAGCTTTTTATTCCGTGTATAAATTGTGCTCTGTGTATCATTTTTGTACAAACTCAATTTTGTATTTTTATTTACATTATTATATACAACTTTCATGTGCAAAGTTTCTTTATTTGATGAATAAATAATTAGATACAAAATAGGTGCCAAAAATGCATAAATCAAGAATGAATAAATAAAATAGTTACTGTATTCTCGGTCCTTATCTCCCCTTACTTTATTCCTTGTCGACCAATTCCATTCTGGACTTGGTCTCGGGGTCAGGATCATAAAATATTTGTAATATTTTACTCCTTTTTTCTTTTCTTCTCTTTATTCTATAATTTTGGCATTAAAAACCTTATTTTATGTACAATAAATGCAATGAATAATGAATGCTATTATAGACAAATTAATGTTATTTACCTGCATTAGCGAGGGTTTTCAAGGCTAAAATGATAGAATAAAGGTGATGAAATGGAGATTCATCAGTGTTACAACCTCCCCCACTTATATTTGCATCGTCCTCGTTGCGACATGGCCCATCACTTATTCCTAGTGATAGTGGTGGTTGCACGCTCCCGGCTTAAGTCCCTTTGGGTAGCACGTTCCACTATCAGAGGGAAGCTGGCTCTGATACCATTTGTAACGTCCCGAGCTTAGGTCCCCGGTCCGTTATCGAGGAAAACTGGCCCTGATAACTTATTGGGTACGGACCCAGATGGACCTGTTGACAACCACCCAAAATGCTTAAGCCCAAGTTGTCAAGTAGTAATCCCCATCACTTATAAACCACACCCACACTTCGTGAGTTTTAGATGCGGTATTATATTTAGGGGTATAGGTGTTACAATATTGGTGTGCTAAAATACATTTCATTCTTGCATATAGATGTGTTTTTCTATTATTTATTGTTTTAATAACTAAGATGATCATTACTTGTGAAAAAAATATTTTTTGTACCATTTTTTATATTTCCACTGATATTGTCGATATATCCCTTTTCGGGCAGAGCGGTACGATATCGATACTTCAAACTGTACATCACATTGATATGCTTCGACCTTGCATGAAATGTGGAATATATGAGTTATACTCTAGCTGTCACAGTAAAGTACATGCTTGTCTTGACCAAAACGAAGTTCCGACATGAATTTCATCCACAACAACTCCTTTCAAGCCTCTTAGCTACAATGAACTCGGCCTCTATAGTTGATAAAGCCACACTATTGAAGTCGAGATAGCCAAGAAAGCGTGCCACCTATCAAAGACATCAAGTACCCCAATATGGACCTTCTCCCGTCAATTTTATGTACCATGTCTGAATCTGTTTAACCAAAGAGAATAGGCTTCTTTGCTCCAAGAAAAAGGGAATAGATGTTAGTAACACGAAGAAATCTCAAAATCAACTTGATTGCTTCCTAATGTTCTTTCCCTGAATTTGATAAAAATCTACTAACATCTCTAACCGCACGAGCAATGTCAAGCCTCGTACAAACCATGGAATAAATAAGACTATATATAGTTGATGCATCGGGAATTCTCTCTATGTCTTTCTTCTTTTCTTCAGTTCTTGGGCTATGTTTGGAGCTCAATCTGAAATGTTTTTCAATGGGGGTTGCAACTGGCTTTGCCTTGTCCATCATATGAAATCTTTGAAGTACCTTCTCAATGTACCTCTCTTGTGATAGCCATCATCTGCTTGTCTTTCGATCACGCATGATCTTCATGCCCAAATTCTGACTTGCATGTCATGAGTCCTTCATAGAAACAAACTTGTTCAACTCCTTCTTCGGGCTTGAAATTCTAGTTCCATTACTTCCAACAAATAATACGTCATTAACATAAAGTAGCAAAATGATGAAGTCATCACCTGAAAATTTCTTTATGGAAACATAATGATCTAAAGTAGTCATGAAGGAGTGATGCTCTCCCATAAACATCTTAAACTTCTTGTATCATTATCTAGGCGTCTGCTTCAAGACATGCATACTTTTATTTGATTTACAAACATGATTTTCCTTGCTCTGGACCACAAAGCCTTCATGTTGTAACATGTAAATTTCCTCCTCAAGGTTGTCATGGAATAAAATCGTCTTCGCATTTACCTGTTCAACCTCCAAGTCAAGTTCGAGTGTTAAGATGAGAACTACTCGGATATAAACATCTTTACCATAAAAGAAAAGACCTCCTCATAGTCCACTCCCTTCCTTTGGTTGAAACCTTTTTACAACCAACCTAACTTTGTATATCAAGTTTATAAAGTATTCATCATGTTTCAGTCTAAAAACCCACTTGTTTCTTAATGCCTTCTTGTAGGAAACTTGACAAGCTCAAAGGTATGATTGTCATGAATGGACTCAATCTCTTCTGTCATGGATTCTACCCATTTTATTTTTTTTTCACATCATGTATAACTTCCTCATAGCATTCAGGTTTACCACAATCAGTTAACAAGATAGTATCCTCACGAATCCATGATGCAAGAGATCATTGGAAGAAGATCTCTCGGCATCCCACCCATCATCATCATCGGGAACATCATCGAAATGAATGAAAATGTTTGGTACATCATATTCTTCTTCTACATCTAGCACGTGCTCAGTGGCACTATCTGACATTGCATTCAGAGCATTCTGCAATAGAATCGACCCTCATCAACTAGCGGATAGTTGCTTGAGTGAGAGTCCTTTGCAGCCTTCTGAATGTCCTCAATGGTTTGGTCTTTTGAGAAAAACACATCCCTTCTCTACTCACATGCTTCTTCTCCACTGGATCATCAAACCTATAACCAAGCTCATGTTGATCGTATCCTAAGAAGATGCATTCTTTGATCTTTGCATCCAACTTTGATCATTCATCTTTTGGGATATGTATAACTGCCATGCATCCAAATACGTGCAAGTGGTTGTATAACACTTATTTGCCAATGCTTGATCTTGTTAGGAACATTGACATACAAAGGAACACGTGGATAGACTAACAACATGAACTACAACATAGATTCCTTTACACCAAAATGAATTAGGCAACTAAGCCTCAGATAGGATACATCTGACTCTCTTCATGAGGGTCATGTTCATTCTCTCTATTACGATATTCATCTAAGGCACCTATATTGGAGTGTTCAGGGGTCTGATGCCATTAAATCTATAATACTCATCAAATGATTCAATGTATTCACCACCACCATCACTAAAGATGGACTTGAGCTTCTTTTCAATTGGTCTCTCTAATAGAACATGGAAAAGCTTGAACACTTAAAGGACTTGGTCCTTCCTCTTCAAAGCATAGACCCATACTTTCCCAGAAAAGTATGCTGGACATGTAAGCCATGACGAGCTTTGCAATAAGACCTCCAATTTTAGAAGAAAAGGCAATCTTTCTCTAAAGACTTATATCATCTGACACTCCTGATGCATTCCCTCTGCATAGGAATAAAGATCAGGAAGTATCGGAAGAGTCATGTTAAAGAGTTAACTCGACGAGATCGAGATGCTTAAGATCTATATCATATACTATCACAAACAGATATAAACCTTTGACTAGAAGCATATATGTTAGAATCTTGTTTACTCTTATTTCAAAGCTGGTACACACATTAGCTCTATTTTTGAAAGTATATTGATTTTGTAGGATCTTCAAGCAAGGTTCTTGACCTCAACGAGAAGCTCTTCAGAAGTTTCTTTTCAATAATTTGTTGTTAAGTGTTTTTACCTTGTACTTATTATGTAATCTTCGAATGTACTCTAAATAGCTTCTAATGTACTCTAAATAGTATTCAATTAGTGTATCTTTGATGATGGACACAAAGAGTTAGGAATTGTTACCGTTCAACTCAAAGTTGTTGCAGCAAGGTCAACTTTAAGTCAGACCCTCAATTGATCGCTCATTGCAATACATGATGACCAATCATCCATTGATCGCTCATGTACTTGACCCGATCGATCATTCTGTAGCCAACTGATGAGCGCGAAAATCATCTCTGTAATAATCTAAAGTTTGTAGCATAGGAGACGAAATTCGATCGATCAAAAATCACAATCTTTGAATGTCAATTTTTACTTGGTAAGTGTACCAAGGTCGAACACAGGGAATGACCATTTTCAATTGCATGGCTTCAAATTAATTTAAATAATTAACCAATCGCAATCTTAATCTCAGTGTCAGGAAATAGAATGCAAATGTAATGCAATAATGAAGATGCAATGTGAATAAAAGTAAACAGAGAGGATAAAAGTGAAGCACCGGATTTGTGAGTACGATTTAAATCCTTAATGAAATTGATCAATTAATCCTAAAAAGTAATCACAAATTGAAAGAGATTCAGGAGTTAAGTTTCCAATCAAATTCAAGCTTTAGGAAAGGAGATTAATCAATTAATAATCCCATGAATAAGGAGATCAAAACTAATCCTTAAATATATATAATGATCTCAAAATTCCCTCTATTATTGATCCTCAAGTAAATAGAGTTTAATCACATCAAACATCGAGGGATTAAATAAATTCCTTCCCAATTGTGCACCTGCAATAATTAATTTCTCGAAGAAAAATGATCAATTATCAAAATAGAATTAATCAGATATAATAATCCCACACTTGGAAATTAGATCAAAATTTCCTCGAATAAATATTTGATTATAATAATGATTAAGGAAATTAATCCTTAATTTTCTTCCTTGAAGCTCCTGCAGGAATTAATTCCTCAAATGGTATCAACAAGAATACAAGAGAATTAAGCACATTCAATATCCTTCATTGTGTCCCTGCAAAATAGATCGTCAATTTTCTCAATACAATAAGGCACAAATATATCAATAAATTAACCTGCATAAAACAATAGAGGTTCTCAAAAAATAATCATCATCGAATAGCCTCAGATCTGTCCACAAGTTATGTAAAAAGATAGAGCATGAAATAAGCTTCAAAATGACATATTGTACATAAAATCAGAGTTCTGAGGAGAAGATATGCTAAACTGAAGTTCTGGGGAGTGAAATGCAATAAAATAAAGAGTTTCTTTTTTAAATTGGCCCTCGGAGGGACTTATTTGTAATTTCAATAAGTTGATAGGATTCCTCTACAATTTACCCTAGCAGGGATCTTTCTGCAAATTGATGAACTACCAGGGGGTTCCAAGAAAATTTCCTTATGCATCACGCGCCACGCACGTGATGCTAACATCAATGGCTGGTGGGGTTTTCCTTGTAATTCGAGAACCAACTGGGTGTGTGTCAATTTCTCCAGCAAACACGTGCTCCTCACGTGTATTGCTAGGTTCGGGCGATGGTGACAGGCTCGGGAGCCCCGAGGCTGTGGCTCGGGTATCAGCTTTCGAAGTGGCTTGCATCTAGATGTTCAAAAGCTCCGAGCCTCGAGGTGAGGAGGCAGGCGTGGGAGGGGACATGTGGCATAACGGGGACTGCTGGATCAAGGGCTTGGCCCCAATCCAACGTTGGCTGGAAGTGGAGTATCGGCCGGTTGTTTCTGGAGCCCAAGCTCCTCCTCCCGACACCTCCTCTTGCAAGGGCAGAGGCGAATCATGCAGGAGGTGTGTAAGACGCGACAATGAGGCAACTAGATGGAGCTATCGTAGGCGTAGGCGCAGGTGGATGTGGCGAAGTGCTGAGGAGGCATGTGGAGGCGGTAGGCGCGAGACTGATCCGGAGCGACCAAGATGGTGGAGCTTGAGTTGCTGGAGTTCTTCCTAGCGGAAGGCAACAACGGAGAGCGACCCCCTACAAGGGTTAGAGAAAACCAAGAAAGGAGAAGGGGGAATGGGGCTCTTGTGCGGAGGCGTGGGAATGGAGCTGAGCTCCGGCCTGTGCAAGGCTGGAGGTGGAGAGGTTATGGAAGATAGAGGAGAAGCGAAAAAGGGGGAAATGATGGTGGAGTCGGTTTGAGGGGATGGGTTGTATTCTTATCAAAAGCGGAGGCGGAGCTGCTGGTTTGGAGAAGAAGAAGAGGGATCGAGACTACCTAGAGGTAATGAAGTATCTCCTGATATGGGTTGTCGAACGAGGGAGATGTTTCACCGGGGGCGAAGGAGGAGGTTGTAAGGCCTCCTACCTGGTCTTCGCTCGAAAGCTCTGGCGGGGGAGGGGGGAATCTTGAGCTCTGCAACTGCCAAGGAGGCTACTTGGACAAGAATCGTGAAGTTCCTTGGATCACTCCATAACGAGGGAGGGTCGATGCTCAATGCTAAAGGGGTGGAGCTGTTACCTATGATGTGGCAGAGCTCTGACCTCTCCTCTGGGAAAATGGCGTATATGTTGAAGGTTGCAGAGCGGCGACACTTTATAGGAGGGAGGGTGTAACAACGGGGAGGTTTAAAGGTGTATCAGTGAGGGGGTTTGGCACCGAGTAACAGCTATGACCGAAGGGGGGACATTGGTTAGAGGCTGAAATGGGTGGAAGGAAGAAGAAAAGGGGTCACGTGCTAGGCACGTGACACGTGGAAGGAGAGAGGGAGTGGGGGTGCCATGTGGCACACCCAGGGGCTGCCACGTATCACCCCAAAAGAATTTCAAAAATAAAAGAGGAAGAAAATTACAAAACAAATAGAAGGAGACCTCAGATTAAAAATTTCCTTCATAAAAGTTGTTAGTCTCCATGAGATCTACAATTTTCTTGAAGGAACATGAGCAAAAGAGGTCATATGTACAAAGTGGTATTTTTGGTGGTTGTCCATGTGTATAGAAAGCCGCTTTTGGTGGATTTACAAGTTTTTGATGATTTTTAAAGAGGATAAAAATATAGAAAAAAATACGATAAAATAAAGGACCCTTAAGTACACATTAGTCTTTTTTTATTTTTAATAAATAAGAAAATAGGAAAATAAAATAGGAGTATGAAACAAGCGAATTTTGTACAGACTTGCAGAGGTCACTCGGGTACTGTCAGTTTCTTTGACTTCATTCTTGATTTGGATTTGTATTTTTATGCCACATGATAAAACTTTCATCATAGAACACAAATAAAAAGAAATAAAATAAAATTGGTTATTTATGTACATAAAAACTTAAGTCAAAAATCGCAAAAAGATAAAATGCACAAAAGAGGCCTAAAACACAACTTTCACATTTTAGCTCTAATTTTTATGAAATTGATCTTCTTTTGAAGGTATTTGAATATATAATACTTTAAAAGTGAGTAGACCAAAATCAGACACTGTATGAGGAAGATATGTATGTTTTAGTATATCTGATGTGAAATTAGATTTTGGATTTATTTATCACTTATTTAAATTAGCAATTTTTTTATTTTTTATTTGTTATTGTTAGTAATATCTATAAAATGGAAATGGTTTCAGATCAATCGGAGTTAGGATGAATTATTTAAAAATAGGTGAAGTTAACAGCTTTTTAGGTCAATTTACACTGGAATTTTTAGTTCCTTATTTTATGTAATTATGCATGATGAAATGCGAATATTAATTACACATATACAAATTCTAATGATGCTATATTATGTATTAATGCATATGAATTTTGGGGAACATAGCCTATTTGACCAGTTTAAGCGTGTTGAATAAGAGAGTCATTATAACCCTATACTTAAACCATACTCGTCCCTGAGCATCAAATAATGAATGACTTAGTTGGATAAATCCCTGACTGTGCATGTGAATTTTCAAGGCTCAATTCATCGAAGACCCTTAATTTGAGTGATCCTGAAATTCTGAGCTCAACCATGCTTTAATCAAAAGGAATCCAACTTCTCTACTTATCAGACTCTCTGTTTGTACATAAAATATAAGGATATGAATTTTAGTGTATTGCAATCATGAGAGTCGAGTCAAGATATAACCCAAGGTCCCAGTTCAAGGGACTCTCCGATAGACCTAAACCTCAACACTAGAGAATAAGTCGGTTCTTGCATTCAATCTACCGTCTCATTAATTTGTTAGCCTTGAAGGTGTAGATGGGCGGTCAGATGATGGAGGGCATAGGATTGTGCATTTTCTTCTCTCACTCACATTGGAACAAGGGTCCTCTCGAGTGTCTTATTACTCAACACATGTATATTTACTTTTTTATCAATGTGTCTGTCAAGAGAATTCGGAGTCACCTGCACTTGTTTTCCTAGGAGTACACCGGGATGTGTCTTTTTTGAGTATCTAAGATACCTTCACCACCCAGACTTGTATCTCTATACGGTGCAGAGCCCTTTTTGGGTGCTAGCCCGACTCCTTGATCCTAATAGCATTTGGTCCAAGTGGACACTTTGAAATGGTTGGGAGCGCTCACCTTTGGTGGAAGCTCTTTTTAATTTGACTTTGTGTTTGAGATCTCTTTTCTTTCAATATTTCTTTCTTTTCTTTTCTTTTTGTCCAGCTCCACTACTTTTACCAAGAGTTGACGCACACTGATCAACAATTATTTAGTTTCATCACACCCTGGCACATAGGTCAATATCAAGAGATAGCATGCAAACTTGTTCACATACTGACTAGGGTTTTGTTGACACTCAGGTTTTTTGAAGCCTTCATTGACTTTATCCCATCCTCGAGCGTCATTAAATCGAGTCTAGACTCAAATCACCAGTCTCAGTTCCTCAAGTGATAACTAAACTCATCTCATCAATCATGCAGTTGTGAAAGTGATGTGCTGATCATATTCTTTAGAAGGTAGAGATGAAAAGTGCAATATAGCGCTCAAATCTTCAAACTAGGGAAGTGTGATTATTAAGTTTCAAAACCCTAATGACTACGGCTAGCTAACTCAGTCTCTCAAGATCTCAGAAAGCAAGTGTCCTCAAATTCTCAAGCCTTGAGTGATAGTGAATGTGTCAGGAATACACCAACTAAAGAATGCATGAGATGCTTCATGAAATGCAAGACCATGAGTGATTTTTTTTTTGCAATAATGAATAAGAAGCCATTTTTTTCAAAACTTTTACACACTCAGTGTTAGTTGCAAAACACAAAGTTTTTCTAAGCTTCAGGTATTATTTACAAAGAATTTAGTATAATATACATAATAAACACAACTTGTACCCATACCTGATTTTAGATGAAAATATTTAAAGTACGAGCTATGGATAAAGTATGTAGAATATATACAAACATACCCCCCTATACTTAGCTTGTGCTATGTACTCATTACACAACGTGAACTGTAGACATAGCTTGTACTAAGTATAGTTGAGCGAAAAAGAAATCGTCTTCCCCCACCCCCCATACTTAGACTTTAGAGGGACTAAACATAGCAGAAAAGCAAGAAATGAGACAGTCGGGGTGAAAAGAAATAATAGAAGTGGAGAAACCACAATGTGGTCAGTCCCCCTATACTTAGACTCCAACCAGTATAAATATAGGAAGTAATCACAAGTGGGTGACCGAGGAGATAAACAGAGTGATGGATATACATAAGAGTGACCGAATTTTTATGGAAGAGGTGGTCCATCTGGGCCGCTTGAGTCTTTCGTCTAACACAGTACCCTGAGTGAAGGAGATCTGCTCAATTTTCATTAATTGCTCACTTCTTTCGATAAAATGTTTAAGGAGCTGGCCGTTGACTATATAAATTTGCTTACTGTATCCGGTCTCTGAGATCTCAACATTTATGTTATTGTACACCTCTCTCACGATGAAGGGTCTCGTCCATTTGGATTTCAGTTTGCCTTGGAATTCTTTCAATTTGGCATTAAACAACCACACTTTCTGTCCTTGAACAAAGGTCTTTGTTCGGATGTGTTTGTTGTGCCATTTCTTCACTCTGTTTTTTGTAAATGGTGTTGTTCTCATGTGCATGATTACTGATCTTTGATAGTTCATTTAAATCCATATCTCTGTTCTTCTTTCCCTGGTGACAATTCCAATTGATCTTTTTGATTTCCCATTCTGGTTTATGCATGAGTTTTATGGTCTAATGACACGACGTTCCATATACCATTCGAAATGGGGAGGTGCCCAATGGGTCTTGTGTAAAATTCATTTGACCTCTCTGTTTGACATGTTGTCCATGCCATTAGGTTGTGGATGATAAGGACTAGCGACATGGTGCTCTATGTCGTACTCCTTAGTCAACTTCTTTACCTCCCATCTGACAAAGTGGCTACCCCCATCAGATATTAATACCTTAGAGATCCTAAACATCAAAATAATATGATCTTTCAAAAACCTGCAGATGGTCTTTCTGTCTGCCGCTCGTGTAGGTATAGCCTCCACCCACCTAAATAAACAGTCTAATGCGAGAAGAATATATTCAAATCTTTGACGGTTAGGGAATGAGCTCATAAAGTCAATGCCCCATGCATTGAATACATCACAAATTATCACTGATTGCATAGGCATGACATCTTTGTAACCAATGATCCCTTCCATTGGTTGACAGACCGGGCATGACCTGACAAAATTTTAGGCATCCTTAAACAAGGTTGGCCAGTAAAATCCACACTGTAGTATCTTCTCGGTGGTCCTCTTCCCTGAGTGATGTCATCCTGCCTCCAAGGTGTGACATAGTGCGAGGACACTTTGGTATTCCTCCCGAGGAATACATCTCCTCTATATACAACTCGGTCATTCAAAAAAAGGAACAAATCCTCCCAATGGTAGAGTCTGGCTTCCGACTTGAGTCGGTCGATTCTGTTCTTGAGCCAACCCTGGAGAACTTTCTTGGAGACAATATAGTTAACCATGTCAGCATACCATGGAAGAGAGTCAATAGCAGAAATTGACTCATCTGGGAAAGTTTCACAGATTGATTCTGAATCAGGGATGTTTTCTTGTTCGATCCATGATAAATGATCAACCACGACATTCTTAACTCCAGGTTTATATTTAATCTCCAAATCAAATTCCTGAAGTAAGAGTATCCATCTGAGGAGACATGCTTTTGCATCTTTTTTGGCCATTAGGTATCGGATGGCTGAGTGATCTATGCATAATGTCACCTTAGACCCTAGAAGTAGAGATCGAAATATCTCTAAGGCAAAGACCACTACAATCATTTCCTTTTCTGTCAAAGTATAATTTTTCTGAGTTGGATCTAAAACATTGCTTGTGTAGTGAATAGCTTACGTGATTCCATCTTTCCTCTATCCTAACACATCCCCTACCGTGAAGTCTGAAGCGTATGTCATGATTTCAAAGGAAAAAGACCAGTTGGGGGCTTGTAGGATGGGAGTCTCAATGATCCTCTTTTTGAGCAGCTCGAAGGCCTCAAGACATTTATGATCTACAAGGAACTAGGTGTCTTTTCCTAAGAGCTCAGTTAGCAGGTGGGGCAATTTTTGAAAAATCCTTAATAAATCTCTCCTATAAATTCCGACATGCCCAGAAAACATCGCACTTGTTTCACGTTTGTAGGTGGTTCAAATTTCTTGATCACATCCACCTTGGCAGGGTCAACCTCCATTCCCTTCTTGGAGATGACATGCCCCAACACGATGCCCTCTTTTACAATAAAGTAGCTTTTCTTCCAAGAGAGCACAAGATTCGCTTCCCTACACTTCTCAAGGACTCAATCCAGGTGTGATAGACAATCATCGAATGAATCACCATGGACCGAGAAGTCATCCATAAAGGCTTCCAGGAAATCTTCAACCATTCAGCAAAAACTACAATTATGCACCGCTGAAAGGTAATGGAGACGTTGCAGAGCCCAAAAGGCATGCGCTTGAATGCACAAGTGCTGAAAGGACATGTAAAAGTAGTCTTTTCCTAGTCCTCTAGAGCGATGGCTACTTAGTTGTTGCCTGAGTACTCGTCTAAGAAATAAAAGTATTCTCTTCCTGTGAATCTCTCCAAAATTTGATCAATAAAAGGAAACGGGAAGTGATCCTTCTTTGGTGCGGCATTCAGTCGCCTGTAATCCACACAGACACGCCAAAGCGTGGTTACCCATGTTGTGATCTCCTCTCCCTCCTCGTTGATGATAATATGAAGTCCCGACTTTTTCTGGATGGCATGCAAAGGCAACACCCACTTTGAGTCTGAGATGGGATAAATGAAATCATTCTTACACTATTTTTCGATCTCAGTCTTAACCACTTCCTGTAAATTTAGGTTCAACCTACATTGGAATTCATGGAAGGGTTTAGCATTATCCTCTAGGTAAATATGTTGTGAACAAAGGGCCGGGTTAATCCCTTGATGATCAGACAATCTACAGCCTATAGCCTTGCGATTTTTCTCTAAAACTTTAAGCATGCGGGTCTCATGCTCTTCGGTCAGATGTGAACTGATGATGACTGGAAACTGTCCCTTATTTCCCGCAAGGAAGGCATACTTAAGAGTAGGCGTCAATGGTTTGAGCTCGGGTAAATCTGAATCATTCACAAAATCTAGCTCTATTATTGTTGATTCTAGTTGTGATGTGGATGGTTTATGTGTAACATAATCGCCCACCGACTGAATTGTTTCAGGGATTGGATTGCTAAAGGTATAATGTGGTTTGGCAAATGCCACGTCCGATCCATCTACCTCACTCCGTGATTGTCGAGAAAGAGAATGGATTGACAGGTCAAGAGGGACCTCTGAGTCTCCGGGAGTGCAGGTTGATTCATGCATAAGTTGGCAGATTAATTCGTCAACAATGTCCTCTCAATATGAGAGTGATTCTATCATGGCGGTCAGGTTTTGTCTCCATGGCCCAACTGTTGCTTATGTATCTTTTGCTTTAGGTTATAAATTTTTAGACTCAGTGCTAGATTCGGTGTCCGGTCGTTGAAACCTAGTTTGCTTCATTTCAAGTTCAACTTCTCCAAACTAGATTCTCCCATATGTGTAATCAAATAGAGCTCCCGCGATCCTAAGGAAGGGCCACCATAATATTGAGAATCTTTCCGATTTTTAGAGACACCCAGGACAAGTACTGTGAAATCTACTAGATAATTTTGTCCCTCTATGTTGATGACAACATTTCTATTCCCCCCCTTAGGTTTCTTCGTTGATAAATATGCGAATTGGAGTACGGCTTTAGACTTGTTAAGAGGACTTAGATTTAGATGTTCATATAGAGTTGTGGGCATGAGATTGATGGAGGAGCCATTGTCTAATCGTGTTCTAGAAAACTTGTTTTCGCTGATCTGGCTTGTCACAAAGTGAACACCCATGTCTCTTTTCTTCCTTGGTAGCTCATTTTTTATCAGACGTGATGTGTCAATAGAGAGTATGTGCTTCTTTGTTCGGCTAGGGTTCTTTTGGCTAGTCCTTGTTGGTGTGCTTCTCACCTTAAGGTACTTGCGAAAAGTCAGGTCTCTTTCAATCATCTCGTCTAATGACAAAGTAACCATGATATTTTCTTTACATAGGCGGGTCATCTCGTCATATTTTTTATTTGTTATGTTTTTCTTCTTTCCTGTCGTAAGAGCATGGGGGGAAGGAATTGATTGATTGTGATAAAAAAACATCACTTTTGTTGAATGAGGAATTAAAAGTATCTACATGACTCGGACTGACTGAACCAAAAACAGGGAAATTGACAAACGACTATTGGTGATGTTGTTGTCTTAGTGATGCCTCTCCTTCAGACCCTGACTCTCCTGAGTCTTCAATGGTATAGTGCTTGACGGGTGGTGTGGGCGGTACTTCTTCTTTCTCATCATCGTGCATCTCTTCCTCTTCTTCCTCATGATTGTGTGAATTAGTAGATATTGGGGCTATGTCACGGTGCTCTATTGCTCGATCAGGCATGGATACTGTCTTTCCGCACCTAAGAGAAATATGATATGTGTCATCATATGAAAAGATCTTGTATTCAAGTGAAGAATATTCAGAGACAACTACCTGATTCTGTCTGAGGCTATTTGGATTAGCTTGGACTTGAGTTGGGATCATGATTTGGGGTACAGTCAACTCATCTCTCCATCGATAGAGTCAATTGATGTCAACTCTCATATCATGAAGTTCGTCCATCACTCGTTGGAGCTTGGGAAAGATCAAGGAAGAGGAAGACCCCTGGCCTTGCTTGGCCCGAAGCTGCTGGTGCTGTCTGAATTGGCCTTGCTAGCATTAGCATTGATACTACTACTGTTGAGGCTACGAGCTATGATAACCCGAACGGTACTGCTGACGTTGCTGCTGTAGTTGCTGCTGAGGCTGGTAGATGGGTTGAGACTATGGTGGACAAGGGTTCAGAGTAGAGTTTGGATCTGATTTGTTGACGGGATCAAGGTTACTATACTCCGTTTAACTCCATAACTTGTGGAGGTTCCTCATAAATAGTTTGAGAAGAGGTTTCTTCTATTTGATGGGAAAAGACTTGATCTCCACCCCAATGGTTCTGTTTACCTACCCCTTGCTCTTGAATGTAGTGAATTTGGTGAATGGGGGCAGGGGGTGAAGTCAGGGCAGGTCTCTGAATCTTAGATACCCAGTCAGCTAGTTCCTCCATTTGCTTAAGCAATTTAACCAATTTCTCCATATTAGATGATTTATGGAGTTCTTCCACCTTCTTATAAATCTGTTCAACCATGGTCGGCTTATCAGCTATTATTCCCATGTCGGTATCCTGATCAGTCGACAAATTATTAACGGTCTTCTTGGAGCCGGCTGTGTAAGCTCGGCTGGTGGTTTGTGCTCGGTTGGATTCCGCTAGTCTCTTGAACACCTTGTAGACGGTGTCCTTGTGGCATCCCATGTAGCTTCCTTCGCAGGATGCACTCACTAACCCTTGGGTCTAAGGGTTTAGCCCAATGACAAGACTTTGGACCAACATCATTTTGCTTATCCCGTGCCATGGACATTTCTGGATTAGGTCTGTAAACCTTTCCCAGATTTCATGGAATGGCTCGCTCGGGTGTTGGGTAAAACTCGTGAGCTTGATCTGCATTTGATTTATTCTACTGACTGGATAGAATTTCTTGAGAAACATTGTCTTGAAGGTGGCCCAAGTGGTGACCACTTCCTCTAAATGTTTCAGCCAATAATCCACCTTATCTGTCAAGGCGAATTGGACAAATCTCAACCTTATGTAGTCTTAATTAACCCTAGGGTGGAACAGGTTGTCGCAGACTATCTCGAAGTCTCGGAGGAGGGTGTATGATTCTTCAACATTATTCCCTCCGAACTTAGGTAATAAAGAGAGGAAATGCAGTTTGTGCTCGAACGCATCCTCGGGAGGTACATACCTCAACCAATTATAATCTTCATCTAATTCAGGGAGGTATGTATCTTCCATAGCAGCTTCTCCATGTTGCAGTTCTTCCATATGTGCTCTAAGTAGTGCAGAGTGTTGTTCGGCAACGGTTATTCTAACCAAAAGTGCTCGAATCGGTTCATTGTCATTCTCTTCCTCATCGGGTTTCCTCTTTGTAGGCATCTTGACTTCTTTGGCAGGAAGGGAGTAAGAAAGAGGGTTAGTCAGGGGTTGACTAATCCCTATAGGTGAAGGGCGGATCATGGTTTGAAGAAAAGGGTCATCCCTATACCATGGGGTTTCGAGAAGAGGGTCATCTCGAAACCTAGGAGATGAGTTACTTGAGGAGCTCGGGGATTTGTTCACAAAGTCTGAACGAAGAACTCCAGAAGAATCCATCTCGAATGAAATGTGTGATTTGGAACGCAAAGAAATACCTAGGAGAGAGAGAATTCACGAGAAGTACAATGTACAAAAGACTCATACAAAACAAACACAAATCAAACTCATCAGTTCACCTACTCAACATTGGTGAAGGCACATCAGGGCTCAGCCGTTTATCTTTTCAATTTTAATTTTAAATGATCACACAATCTTGAAGATTAAGCGGAGAGGTTTGGTGCCGAAATTATTCACAAAGACTGTCCCGAGTTCATACAACTAGTTGCACCTACTTTCAACCAGTATAGATGTAAGTATGGATCGTAAAATGACTACCCAACAGTGTCTTACATAGTGTCCTTTAAACCACCCACTCTGCTAAGTAAAATACGGATCGTAGAATAGCTACTCGTGTTCCCTCACTGAAAAGTAGCTAGTTGTTTCTAAAAACAGTAGTCTAAATGAAAAATTCAGATTTATAGCTCTACCCTAAGTGTGCGATCTTGTCCTTACAAACAATGAGTGGGTTTCTCTCCACCAAACACAAGGGTTAATTTTATATCAATTTTATTTACAGTCGCCTTGATTAGCAATCCCGATTTTTGATTAGGTTTATCACCGAGGTCTTAATTTAAAACAAAAATATCACGCTTAACGAGCAGTTCCAATTCCTTTAATTTCTAAGTTGTAAAACTTGAGGAGGAGAATCAACAAAGTCAATGCAAGCGTAAATCAATGATGCATACTTAAGAAGGAGACTTACAGTGATTCCTCACGTTCTTCATGCGAGATACAATATAAGAAATTTTAATTTACACTAAATGATATGCGCAGAAGAAAACACCCTAGGCAGATAGTTCTATTAGCGGGAAATTTGATTTCAATTTGGATAATGTTGAACAATCTACAATGCGTATAATTAGTGGAAGTGTGTCCTAACAATTACGAGCACAATCAAGAATATTTAAGCGTATATATGCCTAATTACTACGCCACTCAAATCGGGTCCCAACCACACAGGAGGGGTTGAAACAAAGCTGACACACCATAGAAAGTTTTGTCTAAATTATTAGAAGTTTGAGGATTTGAAGAGAGAGACCATGTAAATGATGCAGAAAAAAACTAATCTAAGTTCTCTCTCTCACACACAAAAATAAAAAAATTTTCTTCTTTGTAGAGTATTGACCTTGTATCCAAAGTTTGCTCCTACTATCTGCAAAGAGAGAAGATACGGTTAGTATCTATAAAGAGAGAAATGCAATTGCAAAAATTAAAAAAATGACACAAAAATAAATTTCATAAAAACTAATTATAGAAATTAACCTAAACCACTAAAAATACATCATTCCCCAACAACGACGTCATTTGATGAGAGCGAAAATCGTCTCTTTAATAATCTAAAGTTGTAGCATAGGAGACGAAACTTGATTGATCAAAAACCGCAATCGTTGAATGTTGTGGGACAATTTTTACTTGGTAAGTGTACCACGGTCGAACACAAGGAACAACTATTATTAGTTGTGTGGTTTCAAATTAATTTAAATAATTACATAATCGCAATCTTAATCTCGATGTCAGGAAATAGAATGCAAATGAAGTGCAATGATGAAGATGCAATGCGAATAAAATTAAACAGAGAGGATAAAAGTGAAGCACCGAATCTGTGATTACAATTTAAATCCTTAATTAAATTGATCAATTAATCCTAAAAAATTATTACAAATCAAAAGAGATTCAGGAGTTAAGTTTCCAATCAAATTAAAGATCCAGACAAGGAGATTAATCGATGCATAATCTCATACGATCTAGCTTCTTCCACCCTCTGGTGACAACAGAGGGTGACTATGTCGAGGCGACAATGGCAACAAGCCTTGTGATCCGTGGCCCTTTGGCCATGTAGCGGCCGCCACAGGCGCTGCTGAGCACCCTGTCGTGGCTAGGCGGGTCGTGCAATGACCGGAACGGTGTTCGCTGACTCAGCACAAGCCCTTGCTCCATCCAACAACCAACTCCGATTGGTAACCTTCTTCCACTCATGTTTATCTTAATTATCTCACCGCTCACATACCATCTCCCATTCAATTAAATCACCCATCAGCTTCACCACACCGTCCACATCCTCGTGTTACCCTCCAGCATCTTCTTCCTTCTCCAAAACCCCCTCCTCGCTCCGACCCATCTCCTCTTCATCTCGTCGGAGATGGAGCACATGCCCTCCACCTTCTCCGCCACGCACAGGGCCTCACTCACTTCACTTCACTTCACGCACGCACCGCACACTGCTTCGGCTACGCTAACCCTGCAGGGATCTTCGATGAACGGAATCTGCACTACCTCGCTAATCTCCAGCTCCACTACGGTGACGCTTCATCGGTGGCCATCTCCAGTTATTCTAGCGACTTTGCCTCCGGTCATCCACCCGCTCCAGGTGGTCGTGGTGCTTCGAGCACCTTCCACGAGCATGGAGGAACTCGGAGGAGCTCATGAGGACTCGTCGGAGCTCCAACCACGTTGTCGCTCCTTCGGCGGAGACGAAGAGCATGTGTCATTGGATGGCACCTCTCGACGATCATCCGACGACCATGATGGATTCACGTAGCGCCTATTGAGCCTGCAGCCTTGGGGACCCGATCCAGGCACTGAGCCAAGAAACGAAGCTCCAGGAGAAACCATGTAGCCTGCAGCTGAGCCACTTCTCGAGCCTGGCCCATCGCGTGCCCTGCATGTGATGGGTTGGGATATTTCCAGAAACCACCCCAAGGTTTTCAGAATTACTTCCAGGTCCAGGCGCGTGTGCATCACGTGAGCGCTTGGATATTTTGTAAAAGGACCCTACTAGTTTGTCATATTTACAGAATGGCACCTGCGCCAAAGGGTTATTTACAGAAGGGCCACACCGATTTTGCCAAATTGCAAATAGGTCCCTCTAGGGACCTATTTGCAATATTTATATTTATTTCTCTCATATTTTATTTCTTCAATATCTTGAACATTTTAAGTCTGAATTGCATGATTTTAGTGTCATTTTGAAGTTTATTTAATTCTCTATCTAACGACATATTTAATTACTTAAAATGACACTATATGAAATTTAATGAATTTTGATGTTATATAGTGTCTCTTGCTCTATAAATCTTTGCCAATAATAGATATTTGTGCCTGATTTTTATGCTCAATTTCACTCTGAATTCTAACCATAATCTATGCTCATTGATATATATTTTGTAGGGCATTTTGTCTTGCATTCCATCAATCATGCATGATGTTCATGCATCATCGTATAAGTGCATTGAAAAATCAAATAAAAAATTACACGCATCATTCCGTGTATTGTTTTATCTGCATTTTCTTATGCATCTGCATGAAGACCTAAGACTTGGAATGAATCACTCATTAATTACTCAACAAAATTTGATAAAAAGACGAAGATGCTCGTTTCCCCAGAGTTCAACCTTGGTATACTTACCAAGTAAAATAATTTCCACTTATTTGAAATGTGGTTTTTACTGAATCGAAGATCGTCATCTATACTACAATTCTCTATTATAAGAGATGCGATTTTCGCGTTCATCGGTCTTACAACCTCCACCTCTGCCCCCGACGAAACATCCCCCCCCCCCCCCGTTCGACAATCCGCATCAGAAGACACTCCATTACTTCCAAGTAGTCTCGATCCCTCTTCTTCTTCTCCAAACTAGCATCTCTGCCTCCGCTTTTGGTCAGAATCCAAGCCATCCCCTCGACCTGAATCCACCCCCATTTCCCCCCTTTTTGCTTCTCCTCTATCTTCCATGACCTCTCTACCTCCGGCCTTGTACAGACCTGAGCTCATCCTTGTTCCCACACCTCTTCATAGGAGCCCGATTCCCCCTTCTCCTTTCTTGGTTTTCTCTAACCCTTGCAGGGGGTCGCTCTCCGCCTTTGCCTTCGCTAGGCAGAACTCTAGCAGCTCGAGCTTCACCGTCTTGGTCGCTCCAGCTCAGTCTCGTGCCTACCGCCTCCATGTGCCTCCTCAGCGCTTTGCTACATCCACCTACACCTCCGCCTACAGCAGCTCCATCTAGCTGCCTCACGGTTGTGGCTTACGCACCTCCTGCACGATTCCCCTCCACCATTGCAAGCAGTGGTGTCACGCAGAGGAGCTCGGGCTCCAACAACAAACGGTCGACGCTACACTTCCAACAACCATTGGATCGGGGCTAAGCCCTTGATCCAACTGTCCTCGTTTGGCCATGTGTCCCCTCTTGAGCCTCCCTCCTCATCTTGAGGCTCGAGGTTGTAGAACCTATAGACACAAGCCACTTCGAAAGTTGATACCTGAGCCATAGCCTTGGGGCTCTCGAGCCTGCCACCATCGCCCAAGCCTGGCGATACACGTGAGGAGCACATGTTTGCTGGAGAAATTGCACATGCACCCAGTTGGTTCTCAAAATTACAAGGAAACCCCCTATAGTTCATCAATTTGCGAAAAGACCCTTGCTAGGGTAAATTATAGAAGAATACCTGCATTTCTTGAAATTACAGAGAAGTCCCTTTAGGGACCAATTTGAAATAGAAACTCTTTATTTTATTGCATGTTAGTCCCTAGAACTTCGGTTTAGCATATCTTCACCATCAGAACTCCTATTTTTATGCACAATATGTCATTTTGAAGCTTATTCAATGCTCTATCTTTTTGCATAACTTGTGGATAGATCTAAGGCTATTTTATTAAGATTATTTTTTGAGGATCTTTATTGTTTTATGCAGGTTAATTAATTGACATATTTCTGTCGTATTTTATTGAGAAAATTGACGATCTATTTTGCAGGGATGCAATGAAGGATATTGAATGTGCTTAATTCTCTTGTATTCTTGTTTATACCATTTGAGGAATTAATTCCTGCAAGAGCTTCAAAGAAGAAAATTAAGGATTAATTTTTTAATCATTATTATAATTGAAGATTTATTCGAGGAACTTTTGACCTAATTTACATGGATTCAAGTGTAGGATTATTTAATCTTATTAAATCTCTTTTGATAATTGATCATTTTTCTACAAATTAATTGTTGCAGGGGAATAATTGGGAAGGAAATCATTTAATCCCTCGATGCTTGATGTGATTAAACTCTATTTACTTGAGGATCAATATTAGAGGTAATTTTGAGATCATTATCTCTATTTGAGGATTAGTTTTGATATCCTTATAGCCCCTTGGATGGTGGATGAACTTGAAGTGCGGCGGAGGAGGAGAGTTTATAAGAGGCGATGGCAGTTACAGGTGAGGTGTCAGAGGGTTTTGCAACGACCGTATTGAGGTTTGGGAGTAATGGTGGGGTGAATGGTGAGGTGCTCATGGATGGGGGAATATAGGGCTACGTGCAGGGGCAGTTAGGTCATGGAGAGGTGGCGTGATGGTGGAGTTAAAATGGAAAGGGGGAGGCGTGCTGAGAGGGGTAACGGACGGGGAAGGGGGAGGTGTTGAGGAGGAAGACTACGGATGATCGTTGGATCTCTTGATCCAACGATCTAGGTAGGGCACGGATGAGGGGTCTGGATCAGATCCCTTGATCTGATCGAGTGCCAGAGAGGAGGTTGTGGGTGAATAGGTAAGATGAGATCTGATGATCTCATCCAACGATGGGGGTAGTGTGGGCGACGTGGAGTGTGGTTAGCCATTGGATCAGGAGGAAATATGTGGCTGAGGTTTAGGCACGAAGGTGCAGCGGAGATGCGATCTAGAGGAGAGGATCGAATTGCTGTGAGCGAAGAGGAATGGGAGACACAGATGGAGGCGGGGGAAAGTGATCCAACGGCCAGAAGGTGGTGTCGGGTGGCGAGAGAGGAGGCGGCCACATGGGCGGCCCATAGGGTGCCACGTGGCTGCTCCAGAAAATTCAAAAATCTAAAAATAAAGAAAAATCCAAAAGAAATAAAAGAAAGCAAAATTAGGAAACAGTCAAAACATGAAAGTTGTAAATCTCGATAAGATCTACAAGTTTCATGTTGGAAAAAATTAAAAGAGGTTAATTATACAAAGATGAATTTTCAGTAGCATTTTTAAGAGAAAAAACATTGTTTTTAAGGCTTTGAGTTTTTTTTGTATTTTTAATTCCTTTTAAAAGCCAAGATAAAAATAGACAATATTTAATCTAAGTTTTATGGGGTTTTAGAAAATAAAGAAGAAATATTCGTAATTAAATACAGTAATATTAGAGTTAGCTTTTAGTGGTATTTGTAGGATAATTATACACAGAATATATATAATATAATACAAGTTAAGATTAACTAATTATTAGTGATTTTTTTGTATTATTTAAGCTTGGGGATTAATAATTAGATTTTAGCATGATGAATCTGAGATTTATCACACCCCTATACTTAAACTATGCTCGTCCTCGAACATCTAAAGAATGAATGAGTCAGATTAATTCCTTACAGTGCATGTAAAAATTCAAGGCTCGATTCTTCGAAAACCCTTAATTTAAGTGATCCTAAGATTCTGAGCTCAAGTATGCTCTAGTCAAAAGGAATCCAACTTCTCTAATTATTGGACTCTCTATTTGTACATAAAATATAAGGATATGAAATTTAGTGCACTGCAATAATGAGAGTCGAGTTGAGACATCACCCAAAGTTCATGTCCATGAGACTCTCCTCTAGACCTAATCCTCAACACTAGGGAATAAGTCTATTCTTTCTTCAATCAACTGTCTCATTAGTTTGTCAGACTTGAAAGTGTAGATGGACGGCCAGATGATGGAGGGCATAGGATTATTATGTTTTTCTCTCCCTCACATTGGAAGAAGGGACCTCTCGAGGGCCTTATTACTCAACACTTTGTATATTTTTGTTGTTGATCAATGTGTTCTTCAAGAGAATTCGGAGTTATCTGCACTTGTTTGACTGGGAGTACACGAGGGTGTTTCTATTCTGAGTATCTAAGATACCTTCGACACCCACTCTTGTATCACTATACAATGTAGAGCCCTTTTATGGTGCTAGCCCGACTCCTTGGTCCTAATTGCGTATGGATCAAGTGGACGCTATGAAAATATTTGGGAGAGCTTGCCTTTGTTGGAAGCTCATAGAATTGACTTTGTATCTTTGAATATTTCTTTCTTTTCTTTTCTTTTTGGCTAGATCCACTGCTTTTACCAAAAGTTGACGTACACAGATCAACAATTATTTAATTTCATCACACCCTGGTACATAGGTAGATATCAAAGATAGCATGTGAACTTGTCCACATACTGCCTAGGGTTTTGCTGACACTCAGGTTTCTTGAAGCCTTCATTAACTTTATCCCATCCTCAATATCATTAGATCGGGTCAAGAATCAAATCACTAGTCCTAGTTCCTCAAGCGATAATTCAACTCATCTCATCAATCATGCAGTTGTGAAAGTGATGTGCTGATCATATTCTTTAGAAGGTAGCGATGAAGAGTACGATATAGCGCTCAAATCTTTCAATCTAGGGAAGTGTTGATTATTAAGTTCAAAACCCTAATGAGTAAGGCTGGCTAACTCAGACTCTCAAGATCTCAGAAATCCAGTGTCTTCAAATCCTTAAGCCTTGAGTGATGGTGAATGTGTCAGGAATATACCAACTCTTTGGTTAGTTATTGTGATTTTTATCTTTTGCAAATTTTTGTGAGTTTTAGTTTTTTTAGAGACCATGAGTGGACCAAGCTCATATGAATAGTTTCATCTACTTCCAGCCAGTTTGGGTGTAAGTACAATCCGTTAGATGAACACGTGTTACTTGAGGACAGAGCCATAGACAGTGTCCTTTAAACCGCCCACTCTGCTAAGAGAGATCGAAGTTCCCTCACTGAAGAGTAGCTACTCATTTTTAAGCCTAGTAGTCAGACTCTTTACCAAAGAAATATTCTGATTTTTCATATTCTTAAGGAATTTTTGAAAAAAACTTAATTTCATTTATAAAAAGTTAATCCCTCAATTTTAAAAAGATTTTTACAAAAAAATTACAAACAGTTCACATGTCAACTTAAACCAAGCTCAAAAAGTTTTTAAAAATTTTAAAAAAGAAGGTATGGCTAAAGTATATGTACAATAATATACGGTATACCCCCTTATACTTAACTTTTGCAATGTTCTCACTCCACAAGTGATATGAAGCCATAGCTCTGGATAAATAGCAGGTGATATAGTGGAACTGATCAGAGGGTCCCCTATACTTAGGTCAAAATGACCTTAGTATAAGAGGATAGATAGAGGGAAGAATGAATGAGTCGAGTCCCCCTATGCTTAGACTAGCCTAAGTATTGGACCTGAAATTTGGGCTGGGGAGGTTGTTAGGGTCAGAGTTTGAATTTATACAGAAGAATCTAAAGGAGTTGGGGAGGGGGTGAGTATGGTGATTTTTTACAGATTTAGATGTGGGAGGGTGGGGGTGAACATTGTGTAGATGCACGAGGGCGATGCGTGTGTGTGGGAGGGTGTGTATATACGGAGATACATGTGTATGTTATGTGTGTGGGGGGGACTTTTTTACAACATGATGCATGAATGAAATGGTGACTATTGCACCTTGAATCTCTCTTAATTTTCTTTTGTGGCTCCTCGCAACGGGAGCTCCCAATTCCACGCTTCCTCCTCGATCTCTATGGGATCTGCCACAAAAGAACAATGTTAGAAAAAATATCAAGAAAAATTATCAACAAAATGATGCAAAATGACATGATGAGAAGACCTGAAAGTTTTGAAAGTATTCACATCAAAAATATTTTAACAAAATTTGACAAATAAATGAAGGTGAGCTAACATCCCCGGCAACGATGCCATTTGATGAACGCGAAAATCGCCTCTTTAATAACAGAGAATTGTAGTATAGGAGACGATCTTTTATTCAGCAAAAACCAAATTTTTTTAATATGTGGAAATTATTTTACTTGGTAAATATACCAAGGTCGAACTCAGGGACACGAGCCTCTTCCTCTATTTATCAAATTTTGTCGATTAATTAATGAGTGATTCTTTTCAAGTCTTAGGTCTTCATGTAGATGCACAAGAAAATGCAGATAAAACAATACAAGGAATGATGTATGTAATTTTTTTATTTGATTTTTCAATGCAATTATACGATGATGTGTGAACATCATGCATGCTTGATGGAATGCAAGACAAAATGCCCTACAATATATATATATATATATATCAATGAGCACATATTATGATCATAATTTAGAGTCAAATTGAGCATAAAAATCAAGTACAAGTATCTATTATTGGCAAAGATTTATAGAGCAAGAGGCAAATTCATCATATTTCGTTTAGTGTCAATTTAAGAAATTAAATATGCCAATAGATAGAGAATTAAATAAGCTTTAAAACGACACTGAAATCATGCAATTTGGACTTAAAATGCTCAAGATATTAAAGAAACAATGCAAGGACATAAATGTAATAAAAATACGAGAAAGGTAAAGATAAATATTGCAAATAGGTCCCTTAAGGGACCTATTTGCAATTTAGCATAGTCGGTGGGGCCCTTCTATAAATAACCCTTTGCGCGCAGGTGCCCTTTTGTAAATATGACAAACCTACAGGGTCCTTTTGCAAAATGTCCAGGCATGCACGTGATGCTCGTGCACCTGGACATGGATGTAATTCTAAAAACCCTAGGGTATTTTCTGCATATATCCCAACCCATCACGTGCACGGCACGCGAGGAGTCAGGCTCGGGAAGTGGCTCAGCTTCGAGCTACATGGCTTCTCCCTGGAGCTTCAGTTCTTTGCTCGGTGCATGGCTTGGGTACATAGGGTTGCAGGCTTAGTAAGCGCTACATGGATCCATCAGATCCATTGGATGGTCGCTGAGAGGCGCCATCCAACAACACCTACTCTTCATCTCCGTCGGAGAAGCGGCGACGTGGGTGGAGCTCATGCGGAGAAGGGGGAGGCGTTGAGTAGGAAGACGATGGATGACCATTGGATCTCTTAATCCAGCAGTCTAGATAGGGGCGCATATGAGGTGTCTAGATCAGATCCCTTGATCTGATCAAGTGGCGGAGAGGAGGGTGTGGGTGAAAAACTAAGATAAGATCTGATGATCTCATCCAATGGTGGGGGTAGTGTGGGTGATGTGGAGTGTGGTTAGCCATTGGATCAAGAGGAAATCTGTGGCTGAGGTTTAGGCACGAAGGTATGATGAAGATGCGATCTGGAGGAGAGGATCGAATGGTTGTGAGCGAAGAGGAAAGGGTGGCACAGATGGAGGCAGGGGAAAGTGATCCAACGGCCAGAAGGGGGTGTCGGGTGGTGAGAGAGTGGGTGACCATGTGGGCGGCCAAGAGGACGCCATGTGGCCGCTCTAGAAAATTCGAAAATCTGAATGTTAAGAAAAATACTAAAGAAATAAAAGGAAGCAAAATTAGGAAAAAGTCAAAGCATGAAAGTTGTAGATCTCGATGAGATCTATAAGTTTTATGATGGACAAAAAGTCAAAAGATGTCATTCATACAAAGATGAATTTTGGGGAGCATTTTTAAGAGATAAAAACACTATTTTTAAGGCTTTGAGATTTTTTGTATTTTTTAATTTCTTTTAAAAGATAAAATAAAAATATACAATATTTACTCTAATTTTTATGTCTTTTTAGAAAATAAAGAAGAAATGTTAGTAATTAAATACATTAATATTTGAGCTAGCTATTAGTGGTATTTGTAGGTTAATTATACACAGATTGTATACAATATAATACAAGTTAAGATTAATGAATTAATAGTTATTTTTATTGAATTGTTTAAGCTTGGGGATTAATAATTAGATTTTAGCATTATGAATCCGAGATTCATCATACCCTTATACTTATATTATGCTCGTCCTCGAGCATCTAAAGAATGAAGGAGTCGGAATAATTCCTGACTATGCTTGTAAAAATTCAAGGCTCAATTATTTGAAAATCCTTAATATAAGTGATCCTAAGATTTTGGGCTCAACCATGCTCTAGTCAAAAGGAATCCAACTTCTCTACATAGCAGACTCTCTGTTTGTACATAAAATATAAGGATGTGAAATTTAGTGTACTGTAATCATGAGAGTCGAGTTGAGACATCACTCAAAGTTTCAGTCCATGAGATGCTCCTCTAGACCTAATCCTCAACACTAGGGAACAAGTCTATTCTTGCTTCAATCAACTGTCTCATTAGTTTGTCAGACTTGAAAGTGTAGATGGAGGGACAGATGATGGAGCTTATAGGATTGTGTATGTTTTTCTCTCCCTCACATTGGAACAAGGGACTTTCCGAGGGCCTTATTGCTCAACACTTTGTATATTTTTGTTGTTGATCAATATGTCCGTCAAGATAATTCGGAGTCGTCTGCACTTGTTTTTCTAGGAGTAAATCGGGGTGTGTCTCTTTTGAATATCTAAGATACCTTCGACGCCCAGACTTGTATCACTATACGATGCATAGCCATTTTATGGTGCTATCCCGAATCCTTGATCCTAATTGTGTTTGGTTCAAGTGGATACTTCGAAAATATTTGGGAGCGCTTGCCTTTGGTGGAAGCTCATAGAATTTGACTTTGTAATGATTGAGCTTTCTTTGAATGTTTCTTTCTTTTATTTTCTTTTTGGCTGACTCCGCTGCTTTTACCAAAAGTTGGCACGCATTGATCAATAATTATTTAGTTTCATCATACCTTGGCACATAGGTAGATATCAAATATAGCATGCGAACTTCTCCACATACTGGCTAGGGTTTTGCTGACACTCAGGTTACTTGAATCCTTCATTAACTTTATCCCATCCTCGAGTTTCATTAGATCGAGTCTAGACTCAAATCACCAGTCCTAGTTCCTCAAGTGATAACTCAACTCATCTCATCAATCATGCAGTTGTGAAAGGGATGTGCCGATCATATTCTTTAGAAGGTGGATATGAAGAGTGTGATATAGTGCTCAAATCTTTCAAACTAGGAAAGTGTGGATTATTAAGTTCAAAACCCTAATGACTAGCGCTAGCTAACTCAGACTCTCAAGATCTCAGAAATCTATTCAAATCCTTAAGCCTTGAGTGATGGTGAATGTGTTAGGAATACACCAACTCCTTGGTTAGTTATTTTTGTGATTTTTATTTTTTGCAATCTTTTATGAGTTTTAGTTTTTCATTTTTTGAGAGACAGTGATTGGCCCAAACTCATATGAATAGTTGCATCTACTTCCATCCAGTATGGGTGTAAGTACGGACCGATAGACGGATCCATGTTACTTGAGGACGGAGGCATATATAGTGTCCTCTAAAACACCCACTCTGCTAAGGGAGACCGAAGTTCCCTCACTGAAGAGTAGCTACTCATTTTTAAGACTAGTAGTCAGAATCTTTACCAAGAAATTTTTAAATTTTTGTATTTTTATGAAAAAAAGTTAATTTTATTTACAAAAAGTTAATCCCTCAATTTTAAAAAGATTTTTACAAAAAAATTTACAAAAATCAATTCACAGGTCAACTTAAACCAAGCCCAAAAGGTTTCAAAAAAATTAAAACATGAGCTATGGCTAAAGTATATATATATATATACAATAATATATTGTATACCCCCCATACTTAACTTTTGCTATGACCTCATATCACAAGTGATATGAAGCCATAGCTCTGGATAAATAGCAGGTGATATAGCAAAACTGATCAGAGCGCTCCCTATACTTAGGTCAAAAATGACAAGTATTAGAGGACAGATAGAGGGAAGAATGAATGAGTCGGACCCCCCTATACTTAGACTAGCCTAAGCATTGAATCTGAAATTTGGGTTGGTGATCCAAGGATGTTAGCTTAAGGGTTTTAATTTATAAAGAAGAATCTAAAGGAGTTGGGGAGGGGGATGAGTGTGGTGAATTTTTATAGATTCAGATGTGGAAGAGTGAGGGTGTACATTGTGTAGATGCACGGGGGCGATGTGTATATGGGTAGGTGTGTATATACAATGATACATGTGTATGTGTGTGGGGGGGAGGGGATTTTTTTACAACATGATGCATGAATGAAATGGTGAATATTGCTCCTTGAATCTCTCTTGATTTTCTTTTATGGCTCCTCGCAGTGGGATCTCTCAACTCCATGACTCCATGCAGATCAAGCATCATCGATCGCCATTGGCCCAGCCACAAAAGAACAATGTTAGAAAAAATATCAAGACAAATAATCAACAAAATGATGCAAAATGACATGATGAGAAGACCTGAAAATTTTGAAAGTGTTCACATGAAAAATATTTCAATAAAATTCGACAAATAAATAAAGCCAAGCCACATCCCTGGCAACGACGCCATTTAATGAACGCAAAAATCGCCTCTTTAATAACAGAGAATTGTAGTATAGGAGACGGATCTTCGACTTAGCAAAAACCACATTTTCGAATATGTGGAAACTATTTTGCTTGGTAAGTATACCAAGGTCGAACTCAAGGACACGAGCCTCTTCGTCTATTTATCAAATTTTATCGATTAATTGATGAGTGATTCTTTCCAAGTCTTAGGTCTTCATGCAGATGTACAAGAAATGCAGATAAAACAATACACGAAATGATGCATGTAATTTTTTTATTGGGATTATTACCCAGCAAACCCTATAATCTTTGTAAATTACCTCTACGACCTTTGAAATAACGTAATTCCTCCCTCGACCCCGCAAACTTGCTCCATCTTACCCCACAAACCTTGCCGTTAAATTGACATATCTTAGCCTAACTTGCTTGAGTTAAAAGTGTGTTAATCAAACCACATCAGATTCGACGGTGTATTCTCTTCCACTCTCTCCCCTTCTTCCTCTTTCCAACGAGACACATTCAGGAGGAAAGAACAATGGCTGGAATAACAGCACGACGGGGCAGGGACTTTGAGCAGCAGGGGCGGGGGGAGGGGGCTTCCTTTAGTTTCGTTCGGGGCTTGAGCGGCGGCCAAAGCAGCAGGGAAGCTTTGAGCGGTTGGGGGCAAAGTAGGCGACTGGGCACGAGCGGTGGGTTTGGGGGGAGGGGGCGGTTGTTGGGTGGCCTTTGAGCGGCGGGCAGGGGAGGCGGCAGGGGGGGAGCTGGGCACGAGCGGTGGGTTTGAGGGGAGGGGGCGGGGACTTCGAGCGACCGGGGGGGAGGGGACTTTGAGGCGGCGAGTTTGGGGGGGACCACAAGAAGCGGGCAAGACTTCGAGTAGCAGGGACGAGGAGAGGAAGGGACCTGGGCGTGGGGGAGCTTCAAGGCAGAGAGGCGGTGGGGGGACAACCGGCGCGGGGGAGGCAGGCACACAGGTGTTGGGTGGGTAGGCACCTGGGCGCGGGGGAGAGCGGCAGGAAGGGGAGGCGATGGCGGGGGGGGCCTGGGCGCGGAGAGGGGAGGCGGCGGGGGGACAGCCGGGCACAGGGGAGCTTCAAGGCAGAGAGGCGGCGGGAAGACAGCCGGCGCGGGGGAGGCAGGCACACGGGTGTTGTCTTTGGGGGGGGGTGCTACAGGCGGTGGGACGGGACCCCAGGTGGGTGGGGAGGGGGGCGGCTCGACGGTGACTCGAGCCTGGGGAGGTGGTAGGCACGAGCTTCAAGCCGCAGGGGGCCTTCGAACAACGGCGGACCGGGGGAGAGGGGCACGGAGAGGGGCACCGTGTTTAGCTGCAGGTAGAGGGTGGGAGGTGAGGTGGGAGGCAATGACACTTGCGGTAAATTTGACCACTAAAATGGGTATAATATAAAGGAAGATAACAGAGTTTGGTTAGTTCTAACGGTTACATGGATGGGAGTTAACCACAGGGTCTGCAGAGTAAGGGTTAGCAAGATTACGGGGTCTAGGGAGGAATATCGATGTTTCAAAGGTCGTAGAGGTAATTTACAAAGATTTCAGGGTCTGCTGGGTAAATATCCCTTTTTTATTTGATTGTTCAATGCAATTATACGATGTTGCATGGACATCATGCATGATTGATGGAATGCAAGACAAAATGCCCTACAAAATATATATTAATGAGCACAGATTATGATTAGAATTCAGAGTCCAATTGAGCATAAAATTCAAGTACAAGTATCTATTATTGGCGAAGATTTATATAGCAAGTGACACTATATAACATCAAAATTCATCATATTTCCTTTAGTGTTAATTTAAGAAATTAAATATGTCATTAGATAGAGCTAAATAAGCTTCAAAATGACACTGAAATCATGTAATTCAGACTTAAAATACTCAAGATATTAAAGAAACAATGCAAGGGCATAAAAGTGATAAAAATACAAGAGAAATAAAGATAAACATTGTAAATAGGTCGCTCAAGGGACCTATTTACAATTTGGCAAAACCGGTGGGTCCCTTCTGTAAATAACCCATTGTGCGCAGGTGCCCTTCTATAAATATGACAAACCAGCAGGGTCCTTTTGCAAAATGTCTAGGCGCACACGTGATGCATGCGTGCCTAGACCTGGATGTAATTCTGAAAACCCTGCAGTGGTTTATGCAAATATCCCAACCCATCATGTGCACGGCACGCGAGGGGCCAGGCTCGGGAAGTGGCTCAGCTTCGGGCTACGTGGCTTCTCCTAGAGCTTCGATTCTTGGCTCGGTGCCTAGCTCGAGTCACTGGGGCTGCAGTCTCGATAGGCACTACGTGGATCCATCAAGGTTGGTGGATGGCCGCCGAGAGGCGCCATCCAACAGCACCTTCTCTTCATCTACATCGGAGGAGTGGCGGCATGGTTGGAGCTCAGGCGAGTCTGCCCGAGCTCCTCCGAGTTCCTCCATGCTTGTGGAAGGTGCCCGAAGCACCACGGCTGCCTGGTGAGGGTGGCTGACCGGAAGCAAAGTCGCTAGGGTAACTGGAGATGGCTCCCGATGAAGCATCACCAACGGCGGAGTTGGAGATCGGCAAGGTGGTGCAGATTCCGTTCATCGAAGATCCCTGCAAGGTTAGCGTAGCCAAAGCAGTGTGCGGTGTATGCATGAAGTAAAGTGAAGTGAGTGAGGCCATGTGCGTGTTGGAGAAGGTGGAAGGCATGGGCTCCATCTCTGGCGAGCCGAAGAGGAGATGGATGGGAGCGAGAAGGGGGTTTTAGAGAAGGAAGAATATAGTGGAGGGTATCAAGAGGATGCGGATGGTGTGGTGAAGTTGATGGGTGATTTAATTGAATGGGAGATGGTGTGTGAGCGGCTAGATAATTAAGATAAACATGAGTGGAAGAAGGTTACTAGATCAAAGTTGGTTATTGGGCGGAGCGAGGGCTTGTGCTGAGCGGTGAACGCCGCTCCGGTCCTCGCACGACCCGTGCAGCCATGACGGGGTGCTCAACGACACCTGAGGCAGCCACTACATGGCCGGAGGGCCACGGATTGCACCAGGGGCTTGCTGCCGTTATCGCCTCGACATTATCACCCTCTGTTGTCACCGGAGGGTAGAAGAAGCTAGGTCATAGCCCCTTGGATGGTGGATGAACTGGAAGTGCAGTGGAGGAGGAGAGTTTATAGGAGGCGATGGCAGTTACATGCGAGGTGTTGGAGGGTTTTGCAATGGCTGTATTGAGGCCGAGGACTAATGGAGTGGGGGAATGGTGAGGTACGCATGGATGGGGGAAGATAGTGCTACGCGCGGGGCGGTTCGGTCATGGGGAGGTGGCATGATGGAGGAGTTAAAATGGAAAGGGGGAGGGGCGTTGCGAGGTGTAACTGACGGGGAAGGGGGAGGCGTTGAGGAGGAAGACGACGAATGACCGGTGGGTCTCTTAGTCCAATGGTCTAGGTAGGGGTGCGTATGAGGCGTCTGGATTAGATCCCTTGATCTGAACGAGTGGCGGAGAGGAGGGCATGGGTGAACAACTAAGATGAGATATGATGATCTTATCCAATGGTGGGGGTATTGTGGGTGACGTGGAGTGTGGTTACCCATTGGATCAAGATGAAATCTATGGATGAGGTTTAGGCGCGAAGGTGCGCTGGAGATGCGATCTAAAGGAGAGGATCGAATGGCTGTGAGCGAAGAGGAATGGGTGGCACAGACGAAGGGGGGAGTGATCCAACGGCCAGAAGGGGGTGCCGGGTGACAAGAGAGGAGGCGGCCACATGGGTGGCCCAGAGGGTGCCACGTGGCCACTCCAGAAAATTCAAAAATCCAAAAATAAAGAAGAATCCAAAAGAAATAAGAGGAAGCAAAACTAAAAAAATCAAAGACATGAAAGTTGTAGATCTCAATGAGATCTACAAGTTTCATGTTGGATAAAAAGTTAAAAGAGGTCATTTATACAAAGATGAATTTTTGGGAGCATTTTTAAGAGATAAAAACACTATTTTAAGGCTTTGAGATTTTTTATATTTTAAATTTCTTTTAAAAAAGAAGATAAAAATAGACAATATTTACTCTATTTTTTATGGATTTTTAAAAAAAGAAGAAGAAATGTTAGTAATTAAATATAATGATATTAGAGTTAGCTTTTAGTGGTATTTGTAGGTTAAAGAATATATACAATATAATACAAGTTAAGATTAATGAATTGCTAGTGATTTTTATTGAATTATTTAAGCTTGGGGATTAATAATTGGATTTTAGCATGATGATTTTGAGATTCATCAAAGACCTCCTACCTGGTCTTTTCTTGAAATCTCCGGCGAGGGGCGAAGCTTGAGCTCTGCAACAGCCAAGGAGACTACTGTGATAAGGAATGTGAAGTTCCTTGGATAACGCCACAACGAGGGAGGGTCGATGCTCGATGCTAAAGGAGCAGAGCTGTCACCTCCAATGTGGCAAAGCTGTGCCCTCTCGTTTGGGAAAATGGCAGATGCGTTGAAGCTGCAGAGCGGTGACGCTTTATAGGAGGGAGTGTGTAACGGCAGGGAGGTTTAAAGGTGTAACGACAAGGGGGTTTGGCGGCTGGTAACAGCTATGGTGGAAGGGGGAGTTGGCTGGAGGCTGAAACGACTGGAAGGAAGAAGAAAAAAGGTCACGTGCTAGGCACATGACCCGAGGAGGAGAGAGGAGAGAGGGAGTGGGGGTGCCACGTGTCGCCCCAAAAGAATTTAAAAAATAAAAAAGAAAGAAAAATAGGAAAAAGTATAAGGAGACTACGGATTGAAAATTTTCCTTCACAAAAGTTGTTTGTCTCAATGAGATCTACAACTTTCATGAAGGAACCAGGAGAAAAAGAGGTCACTTGTACAATGTGGTATTTTTGGTGGTTTATCATGTGTATAGAAATCCGCTTTTGATGGATTTGCTATTTTTTAGTGATTTTTAAAGTGGATAAAAAATCTATAAAAATAAGATAAAATAAAGGACACTTAATTACACATTAATCTATTTTTGAATTTTTAATAAATAAAAAATAGGTAAATAAAATAGAAGTATGAAACAAGCGAATTTTGTACAAACTCACAGAGGTCACTCAGATACAATCAGTTTCTTTGATTTCACTCTTGATTTAGATTTGGAATTTTATGCCACATGATAAAACTTTAATCAAAGAACACAAATGAAAAAGAAATAAAATAAAATGGGTTAATTATGTACATAAAAACTCAAGTCAAAAATCGCAAAAAAATAAAATAGGCAAAAGAGTCCCAAAATCCAACTTTCACATATGAGTTCCGATTTTTATGAAATTGATCTTCTATTGAAGGTATTTTAATATGGAGTATTTAAAAGTGAGTAGACCTAAATCAGACACTATATGAGGAAGATATGCGTGTTTTAGTCCGTCTGATGTGAAATTAGGTTTTGGGTTTATTTGTCACTTATTCAAGTTAGCATTTTTTATATTTTTTCATTTGTTCTTGTTAGTTAGTAATGTCTACACAATGAAAGTGGTTTCAAGTCAATCATAGTTAGGATGAATTAATTAAAATAGGGGAAGTTAGCAGCTTTTCAGGTCGATTTACACTGGATTTTTAGTTCCTTATTTTATGCAATTATGCATGATGAAATGTGAATATTATTTACACATGTATAAATGTTAATGATGCTATATTGATGATCAATGCATATGATTTTTGGGGAACAGAGCCTATTTGACCAATTTTAGCATGTTGAATCAGAGATTCATCACCAACTGATGAACACTTTTGAACTAATCGATCATTGGCTTTTATATGATTGGTAAGTCATATGATCACTCATTTCTTTTTTGTTGATCGATAAATTTTTGAATGTTGTCTATCCTTGACTGTTACTTTTTATAATTGACATGTCACTTTCTTTTTATTGATCGATAAGTCACATTTTATTGATCATTTATTTGAAATTTAAATTCCGTAGACCTTTTGATAGATCGTGTTCTTTTGTCTGATCGATCATATGAGCATTGATCGATCATGGTTTTTTCTCGATCGATCACTCTAGATTTAAATGTTGTTATTTTTTACTCATGGCGATTACATGGTTGAATCACTATAAAAGGAGTCCCCTACCTCCTCATTTTGATACACAACTCATTCGACTATTCTCCTCTCTCACTCTCTTATTCTTGATTGTTCATATCTTCATGAGAGAAGATTTCTAAGTTGAAGCCTAATACCGATCTATTGCAAGCTCCTCAAGCTCTCTATGTGTAGTAAGAGATTTTCTTATAACTACTTAAAAAATCCAGTGATATTTTCCAATTTACATAACTTTCACTTGTGTTAGAGATATACCTATTTGATTCAAGTATTTGCATATCTTGTCGATATATTATCTATGCCGATATGATTATTGTTAATTAACTATTTATTTAATCAATGCCGATAATTGTTTTATCTTGTTCAAGCTAACATTGTTTTGTAGATACTCTTGGATTTCTCTCTGTTGGAAGCTCGAGATGAAGTCTTAAGCAATGCTACAATTAGTTCAGTTGTAGTAATGACTTTGTTGTTTGATCAAAAGTTATGACTTTGGTGTGTGATCAAAGGTTGTAAGCTTTATGCTTGTATCCAGTTGAGATATCTGTCTAAACATCTCGGGATATAGTGGAAAAGTTTGTTAGCTCGGTTAACCAAAAATCCTAAGTCGGGAAGGCTTGGGTTGTGATTTTCATTCGCTTGGGTTTCCACATTAACAAACTATGCAATGTGATTGTTGGATTGATATCCATGACTGGATTTGATTGCTTGTCTTCTTCTTCCGCGAAAGTCTTTAATCCGCCATTCTCCATTCCCCCACCCCCGCAGTGTATTCGATTCGCAAGTACTATTAATATATACATCTACATGGATGAGTATGTACATTTGGGTAGACCATTAGTTTGATGACTTGAGAATGTCCACCTACCAGCGAGCTGGTGTGCATATGATAAATCATCATAATGACCTCTCGAAGGGATCATAGATGTTCATACTTTTTTAAATCATAAGACATGAGCTCAGTCATGACAGAGTGGAGTCTCAATGAGTTCCATCGATGATCGTCTTATTTATGAAATAAAATATGAACTAGAGAGTATTAATATATACTTTTGGAAAGTATATGATTGATATTCTCACCCAATGATTGACTGAGAAATATATTGTTAAAACCCTTGAAGGAGACAACCAAATATGGAATTAGGTTTTGGGTTTTCAAAGTCTTCCAATATATAGGATGCTTGAGTATATGGAACACTCTAGGTTGATGCAATCAAAATAGATTGTATACCATAACACTTCCATTCTGAGAGATTGATGGGACCATGTATATTTTAATGAATCCAGTTTGAGTCTATATGAATGAGGATTAATTGATTAAATCTCAATCCGTAGAACTTATTTCTAGATCCAAAGAGTGGAAATTGATCTGAAAGGGTTTGGAGTCAATTAGAGAAGTTTATTCAATATTTGATTAAATCGGATTACCCAAAGTAGTATGAATCATGATATTTGATTTAAATCTAATTCAAGACACTATACATGGCTTATATTATAATCTTTATGCTATTATCTCTAAGTATTCACAAATGTTACACACAATTCTTAGTTAAATCAAGAATTGTACAATGACATATTAACGATCAATATAGTAATTATTATTATCATTGATAAATAAAATAAGAATATGTTAGTACGATTCACATTAATGGCAATTAAATTAATATGGACATGGATTTCCAATAACTAATATTATTATGATTCATGTTTATTAATGGATGACTTTATAATTATCCCATGATGGATGACGGAAATTAATCGTTTGAATAAAGTAATTGATTTCTTAATTATCATGTACCAATTCCTTTTAGATCTTGAATTATATAGAAGAGAAATAATGGAAAATTGTCTCCATATATGGCTTTATGTAGTCATCTACTTTTGAGTCCAAAGTGTGAAACAATTTGTCTCACTCGACCCTTGTTTCAAAATAAAAGGGCTTTCCTATTGAAAAATGAATTAATTGAAATTCCAAAGTGAGAGAAAGAACGAGTCAAATTAGTTGTAACTAGAGAGTTAGAGTAGAGAGTCTTAACTCTCTACTCCCCTTATGGGTGTCCATTAAGAGAGATTCAAAGAGAGAGAGAGAGAGTAGGACTCTCTCCTGCTTGTCTCCTTTCCAATATAAAGAGGGGCATAGCTTCTCTTTTAATCATTGGACTACAACTTCATTCGAGATTACTCTTTCCTGATCGTCCCCTCACCTACTCTTTCCTTATCGTCCCCTCACCTATATAAAGATGAACATTACTTCTCTTCTATTTGTTGGAACACAACTTCAGTTAAGTGATTTATAGTCCTAAAATCAAGAGGAGAAGATAGAAGAAAAAAGTTCTATTCTATCTCTCTCTTGGTTCATACCCTACACCTCCCACTAAAATTCTAGGCCGTCCACTTTATCGCCTCTTCATCCATCTCCAGTGGTTTGATCAATTGTGTGGGGGTTCATCTTCTTCTTCGTGATCCATCCCTGCAGAGAAGGTCTTGATTTCATGAGATAAAATTAGGAGGTAGAGATCATTATAAATTTCTTTTGATGTCCACAACTTGGTGGAGAACAACTCTTGAGTTCACAAAAAGTACAACGAGTCATCGTCATGCCCATGAGTGCATCGAATCATACTTAATCAGGAGATCTCTTATTTTTAGAGACTCGCACATTAAAGATATATTCATATACTCTTGTGATCTTGTGAAATCATGTGAAAATACTTTTCATTACCATATAATTTCGCATTTGCATTAAAAAAATCTTGTTATACAATTGCATTGTCCCTTATACAACGAGCATCTTTTTCAAATTAGATTTGTTCTCCGTGTTTCCTTCATGTGCAATGTCAAACCTTACTTCAAATTCATCAATAAATGTAACAAAATAAAGTACACTACTGAGAGAACTTACTTTCTAAGGACTACAAACATCGATGTGATCTAGCTCCAATGCTTGCATCTTTGTTGAAGGTGGCTCTTGTTTGCTTCCCAGCCAAGCAAAGCGTGAATCTCTCTAACTATTCTTTCTTCACATCTTCCAAACAATTCTTCCTCACCAAGCATTGCAACCCCTTTTGACTCATTTGTTCTAATCTTTCAATGCCACAATTTAATAGAGTTGTCATCTCAAGTCATATGTATCACATCATTGGAATTTAATGCATTCATCATGTAAAGGTTGTTGATGCACTTCTTGCCTCGACCAACAATCACGGAACTTCAGGCAAGCTTCCATTGCCTACTACCAAAGGTACTTTGGTATCCTTTAGCATCAAGCTTCCTTATAAAAATGAGGTTCAAATTCATATTTGATGAATTTCTAAATCAGTAAGCGTCAACAAGGCTCCATTGGAATTTTTCAATATAAAATTTCCAATGCCAACAACTTGATAGAAGAACTATTGATATATAATGTGTCCATATCACCAAAAGTATATGAAAAAAAGAAATGTCTAGGAGATGGAACAATGTAATGTTGAATCATTATCAACAAGCCAAGAAGTACCATCATAGACAACATTCACCATCTCTCATAATAAACAATGAAGAGCTCTTGCCGTGAATCAACAACAACATTTACGTTCTTGTTCTCTTGTTTGTTGCATCCATTTCTATTATCTAACTTGAGTTGAAAATAATACTTCTTCATGTGTTCTTTCTCTTGCAATAGTGGTACTCAATGTTCTTGTATCTAGACCTTGATTTGTTTATGTTACTATCCCTACCATGTCATTTTTGGATCAACTCCTCCCCCTTTTCCTATAAGAACCTCTGAATGTAAATCGCATATCCTTAATGAGAATGTTGACTTAATAATCTCCAAAGAAACGATCCCATTGGTTGTAGAGTTTATGAGTGAGACTCTAAAAGTTTCCCAAGAATTGTCAAAGTTGTAAGCAACAACTATAAAAAGCTCATCTTCAAACTTGATGCCCATTCTTGACAACTGGACACTGATTCCTTGGACATCATTCAGAAAGCTAGCACAAAACTCCCCTCCTTAAATCTTAAGTTGATGAATCTCTTGAGAAGAAATAATTTATTATTTCCCGTCTTGGAGGTGTATAGATTTTCTAACTTCAATCATAGGCTTCTAGCATGACCTTCATCTTGAATATTGTTGTAACATCTTCATCAGTAAATTGTCTGATGAAACAATAAAATTGCTCGTGTTTAAAATCTTATTCCTCGTCTGTCTTGGTTTCAATTTTCCGGGTGAACACCGAAAGATGATAACCTTCACATATTGGAGATCCTTTATTTCGTTCTTCCACATGTTCATTAATCCTATTTAGAATAACCATACAACTAGAATCAAAATCCAATTTATAATCGATAATGATAGCTCTAATACCACTTTTTGGGAATCGATTCTTTCTAATATTGCAGAAGCCCATCGAACACCTAAGCAAACAACAAATACAAAAGGTGCAAGAACAACAACCGGTCACAATCATAAACACAATAACAAGAGGTATTTAACATGGAAACCCCTAAAATTGAAATGGGGAAAAACCATGGGCAACTCGATCCAAACTAATATACTAAAATTATTGATAAGTTTGTTCTATCTTGAGGCTAAACAAAGCCAAACCTTTCTCCCAATGGTGTATAAACAAATTACCACCATCAAAACAAGTTGAAAGAGGGAAATGGTGAAATGTTTCTAGAAAGTGGTTGTCCGAGCAAGCTCTCCATATTCCTTTTCAAGAGATTATTCCATTTGTCACTGATACGGGATATCCGGCTGCTATCTGTGCCACCATGATCCAAGGAGATGAGGACGAAGAAGGGAGTGATGTAGCCCTAGCTTCGTCCACACAACCAGCAGCAAGAGCAAAGAAATTGGGAATGTTCTATCCATGGTTTTGTCCACCAAAACCTTGAGAATGGAGAAAACTTGCTCCTATGCCCAAAAGAGCCTTTTGCAATGATGCCTAGTATGCGCTGGAATTCTTAGAGCTCCGCCCAACACATTTTTATATTCATATCAATAGTTAACGATATGATTTGTGGTCTCTAATATTTGCAAGATATTTATCCATATCTATATTTTAAAATGGATAATGATATGATAACACATATATTCATTTTATAACCGTCCGTTTGCATTCCTATGTTTCCTAGTTCGATCATGTGAGTGAGTCTTATCGGAGAAGTTCAAGGAAAAGGAAAATAATAAACATGATTTGTTTAATTATTCTAAGTTCAGTGTACACGTAGGATCAATAAATTTGGAGATAGAGGAATTTGTGTAGCCAAATCAACGGTAGGGTCTCTGTCTTCTATCATTTCCTGACTGGTCGATATATATTTTTGGGATTTTTACCCGGCAGACCCTATAAACTTTGTCTATTACCTCCACAACCTTTGAAACAACCTAATTCCCCCCTCGACCCCGTAAACTTGCCAACTCTTGCCCCATGAACACTTTGTTTAATCTGTTTGAAGCTCGTGAGGGTTCTTGGGGTAATTTACAAGGTCAATGAGGTAATTACGTTGTGCAAAAAGTCGTAGAGGTAATTTAAAAAAATTATAGGGTCTGTCGGGTAAAAATCCCTATATTTTTATATCAGTTCTGTCGTCTTTGCTTTGTCCCTCTGTTCTTAGTATGTAAATAGGAATTCGTAATGTAGCAAGGAGTGGAACTTATTATCTTCAGTGTATATTTTGTGTCATCTTGTAATAAAATAGCTTCTCAATTGGGCATGCCATCGAATTAATGGGAAAATAGTTTCTCAATGTTCTTAGTATGTGAGTAGGGTTCGTTGCAGTTTACAAACGCCAAAGCTTTATACAACAAAGCTTTATATAATAGAATTCTCTAAGCTAATAGCGAATCCCCTCCTTCACATTGAACTTCTCTCAACTTAATATTAATAATACCCATAAAGTGCCCACATCTTTAATTCGTAAGCAAAGCCTTAATAAAATCCATTGAAATTTGACATCATATATTGTTTTGTATCATTTTGAGACAACTTTAGTGGTGATTCTTAAGATCCTATAACAAAGCTTGCTCCTTGGCAGCTTTTTAGCAACTAGAATCCATTTCATCTACATCCATGTTGTCCTATAGGCAATGTCATGTCCATACTAGTGTTGACCTTTGTGTTGCCTAACTATCCCTTCTCTTGTACCGGCCAAACCCAAATATAGTCCACCATCAGATACTCACAAAATGTGAGAGTGGGATATAAGCAGTGATGATCACTAATCAACAACTTGATCTTAAGCATTTTAGATTTCAACCACAGCACGAAATAATAAGCCCAAGTTTTCTAGTAGCAGTCCCACTGCTTATAAACTATTACCACACTTTGTGAATACTAGATGTAGTACTATGTTTGAGGTGCTACAATCACCCCCACTTATATTCGCAACATCCTTGTTGTACAATGGTCTAAGATCTATTCCCGGTAATAGTGGTGGATTCATCTCTTAGGTGGGTAGCCCTTTTCTCCTAAATCTATGGTAGGGGTGGCTCTACCTCTTGAGCTATCCTTTCTACTATTAGAGGGAATATGCTCTGATACCATCTGTAACATCTTAGGCTCTAAGCATGGTATGTTATCAGGGACTACTATCCTAGACGAGTTGTTGGACTTGGGCCCAATTGGAAACCTCAACCACAACCCAAAATTCTTAAACCCAAGTTTTTTAGTAGTAGCTCTCACTACTTATATGCCACTACCACACTTTATAATTACTAGATGTGGTACTATATTTGGGATTCTACAAAAATCCAGAATAATGATTAACTCTTGCTCGACATGATCATGGGTTAACTTGCATTCATTTTCTCCGGTATCTTTGATGGAATCCATCAAATCTTGACGATTAGCCCCTTGGGTTAATTCACATTTTCAAAGGCTGACATTGTCATCTTTTCTTTTCCCCTTCCCTTATGACGTCATGAGCATCACCCTGCTTGAATCCATGACATATTAGATTAGTTCTTCTTGTAGATAGTTATGAGGTCATTGGCTTTTTAATTTTTATCTCTTCTAACTAACTATGAGTCTTTCTTTGTAACCTTTTTTACTGCTTCTCTTCCGCTCTAACTAAGCACGGGGTTGCCCATTCCATTTCTCTCTCTACCATATACGGCAGTGGGTTGGGTTTGGGGAGGGTATCACATTTCCAAACCATTACCCATTTATAAAATGACTACTTGTATTCGTCCATTTATTAAATGGGTAATTTCTAGTCAATAGACATAAACCGACAGATATATGTGCTCCCAATGGATAGCCACATATAAAATCTTAAGCTATTCATAAATGTGCACCAGATTTTCACAAGTAAAATAAACAGAAAGATGATGTATTATGATAGTGCACAAAGATGTGCAATGCATAGGAATATTAAAGACTTATATATAATGTGTCTAACTACTTTGGGTTGATAATTTTTATTTATTGAAGTTGGTAGTTGAATATGAATACATTGATGGAGAGAAGAAAATCGAGTTGGATTTTTATATATGTAGATAAATATCTATTAGATATGAAATAGATTTGACTAATTTAACTAAAATGCAACATACATTTATATTTCTATTTCTTTTATATTTGGGTTACAGGGTTTGGGTATGATAATGCAATCCAAACCCATATCCATACTCGCATAGGTATTAATATAAATATCAATCTACTGATCCGGAAGACATGAGCTCACTCTTGAGATATTGTGACTGATCAAATTCTATGCATGATCATCTTGCTTTGGAAGCATGACAAGAATTTGTAAGCATGATATATGCCTTTGGAATGTACATGATCGATATTAACTCCCAATGAGTGAATGAGAAACTTAATGATAAAACCCTGAAGAAGATAATTTAAATATTTTCTAAAACTTCGGATTTGTTCTAGGTCTTCCAGTATGGAGCATGTACAAGTATTAGGAATATTCTAGGGTGATGTTATCGTATGATTGTATAACCATGACACTTCTATTCTGAGGGAGTGATGAAACAAGATTGGATTTTGGTGACTCCTCTCAAAAGATTAATAATCTGATCTTAGTGCAAATGTTGGATATTGATTTGAATGTGATTCGGATGCAATGTGAAAATTAGATTTAATGTTTGATTTAATCAAACATTTTTGAGAGGACATCCGGATCTAGATATGAGATAAGATCTCAATATCCAAGTCATTATACATGGAATGTACAATCGACATGTCCTTATCTCCAAGTATTCGTGAAGAAGACACGTTGTTCTTGAAAGAGTTCAAGAATAATCTTGTTGTCAACAATATATCTGAGCATTGGAAAAATATAATTAAATATGATTTAATTGTCATAAATAATGTGGATGTGATTCATATTATTTGGACACTTGAGAAGAGTCAACTAAGATAATTAAATGAGATCTAATTATCAAAGATATGATGAACGTGGGTATCACAATCCACAATAATCATAAATATTATAAATATGATAATATGATGGAGAGATTTTTTTATAAATATAATTTACAAATTAAATATTAATGTGATTGAATTCACATTGTACAATTAATTATAAATATAATTTACATATTTTATTGGGTGGTTGAATATGATTCATAATTATCAATAGCATGAATGAAATTATTACCAAATAATTTGAAATTTTTTGTGATAATTTAAGAAAAAAGTTGTTGCAAATATGTGGAAATTGTTGTGAGATTTGAGAGACTCATCAATATGGAAAGAAGGAGGTTCCACTCCTTATTAGGAGTTGAAACTGCGATTTCAATGTGCTAAATGTGTATTTTTAAGCGGTGTTGTGTGCACACATGAAAACATAGAGATTTCAAATAAAATTTCTATAACTACAAGCTAAGAGATATCAAATAAAGTATAAGGCAAGTAGAGGATCAATCCACAATGACTTGAACATTTTATGCGAATTTTTACTCTACTACAAAGGCATTTTCGACTTTGTTGACTCAAATCGAATCCTATTTTATTTTTTTCCTGACCTTAAAATGTGTTGAAACCTTCTTCATAGGTTCTACACATCACAAGGATCATGTAGGAATTTTCTGGATTTTGTTGGATTTTCTGCCATTTTTGATGATTTTTGAAGTACTAGTGTCATGAATATAAATTTCAAAAAACTTAATGGCTTGACTGTAAATAATATTTACATTAAGGAATAATTTCATATATTGAAAACCATCTTAATAGAAATGAAAATTTTCCAAACTCAATTGTGGGTAAATTACAGTTAAAGTAAAAAGAGTATGAAATTGTAGAAAGGTCATCTAAGGATTGAAACAAAAAATATTTAAAGAAGAAAGGGTAAATTACAATTTGGGTCCTCATCTATGGGTCAGATCTCAGAATGGGTCCCGATCTTTAAATTGTAACAATTCGGGTCCCAGGACTATTTAGGAAATGGAAATTTTGGGGTTCATGACGAATATGCCCTTGTTGGGAGAGAATGAGGGTTGAGTTCCAACTTTTAAACAAGGGCATACTTGTCATTATCCCCAAAAAGTTCCTTACATTAATGGTCCTGGAACCCGAATCGTTACAATTTAAAGATCGGGACCCATTCTGAGATCGGACCCATAGTTGAGGACCCAAATTGTAATTTACCCAAGAAGAAATTAAATAACATAACTTTCACAGTGAGTAGAATAACAAAATTTTAGTAAATTGCATAAAATAAAGTAGAGTTTTAGCTAATTGCAAAAATATCCAAAATACTTAAAAAATTACAAGAAAACTAAAATTATGAAGGGGCCCTTAGGACCCCTTCTTCCTTGAGCAGTGGGTAATGTTTAGAGGTGGGGATGTCGACAGCGTGGAGGAGGTGTGGTGCGTGATGCTTAGAGCAGACGGAGGAGCTATAGAAGCACATTGTTGTCGCGATGAGTAGAGTTGCGTCAGCAGCGCCAGAGAGGAAGTGATGGAGGTCAATGATGGTTCTAGGGCTCAAGGCCCTTCATTTGTTCCTTTCCTTGGTCGATCTCCCCCCTCTATATAGTCGACGAGAGAGAGCAGGAGGCGTGGAGGTTGTACGAGGAAGGAGGAGAATGGGCGTTGGCGGTTGTGCGAGGGAGGAGGAGAAGGGGCACAGACAGTTGTCGCGCGAGAAGGGGAGGGGGCGGTGCAGGGCGTCGCCATGAGAAGAAGATGGGATGGTAACTGCGATGATGGCATCCCAACTTTATTTTTTTCAAAATGCTGACATCATGTTGGCATCAATGTCGTGTAGTGTTCTTTTGCAAATGAAGAGGGGAGAGGAATGGAGAGCCCTATTGGGCCTCTTCTAAAGTAGACCTGAAAAATAAAAAAAGCAAAATAATTAGAAACTCTAATATGGGGTTGGAGGCCATATTTATTAATATAAATATTTTTCTTCTTTTTCTTTATTTGTTTTGTAAGGAATGTTATGTATTTTTTAGAAGACTTTGAATGCAATAAGCATGAAAGTTATGAAATGAAAATTATACATTAAATCAAGGAAAATACAACTGATTACACATGTTTTTTTGCTCAAAAAGGATATAAAAAGGATAAATCACCGATTCACCATACCTCCATTCTTAACTTTTGCTAGTCTCGAGCAAAACAATGATATGAAAAGAAATATATGGAAAAAAGAGAATGCACAAGGATTTATAGCAGACACACCCACAAAGTTTTAAGATTTTAAGCCAAGATTCAACAAATAATAGACATAGACTGAGTTAACCTTTAGATTAATAATGTGTTTTGACTCCTTTTAGATTCTAGTATTCAATTCGATAGTCCTCAAGTTCTATGAATTTTAGTTGGTCCCACTTTTAGGCCAAGTCAGATCATCCTGATCAACAGATATTCTTTTTAATCTTGAGTTAAATTTGAATTGTGTGTGAAAAATATATCTCTTTCCAATTTGCGAGAAAAGTATACCGTACAACCTTAAGCAAGGTGCCAGGAGATTCACAAAATCTAAAGACTCTATTCTCTCTAAGTCTAAGCTTATTCTTATTTCATCTGAATCTGTCAACAAAAAATATGGGTGCAATTTGTAAAGAACTTAGATTTTCTGGAGTTTTCCATCGACCTCTTTGGTTCATTGCTCTCATTTTTTCTCTTTTTGTAGAGCATAACCCCGGGCCTCTTTGGCCTCTTTTAAACTAGTAGCAACATTGTTCTAGTACTTGGTTTATTTGGTTTAGCTAGGTTATTTGAGTAGAATTTTCTCTATTAGATCTTTGCTTTGCAATTGCATTTTTAGAATAGGCATCCCTTATTGTGCCTTCTTTTTGATAGGATTTTGTGACATTGGATATCAAGAGTGTACATGTATAAAATGTGACTTTTAGATACATGTACAAGGCAAGTTTGCTGAAATACCCAAACTTATAGAAAATTAGTGGTTCCTGAACTTAAATAATTAAATTTTGCTTAACTCGAGATTTAGAGTCACTCCCTTCCCATGCTAGAAATTGAAATGGTCTGTTGTACAAGCAACCTAAGTTGAACTAGGGTGTAAGATACAGTTTGTTCAAACATCAATCGAGAGTAAAAGAGTGATATAACTGTCAAGATAATCTATTTAGACACATATTTTGGTCACCGCATAAAATAAGCAAAACTCAAGCAATTAAGTCTAAAAATAGACATGAAGAACCAGAATACTTAAACCTAATGAAGTCCTATGAAATTAAGTAGATTAAGATCTTCTTGGTCTAAGTCGGAAACTTGTGAAAATAGACTTCAAATCAAAAAAGTTAGGAGAAAACTAGGAAACTATTTTTGAATTTTTGAAAAATGCTATTTTTCAAAAAATGGGGGTTTTTGCAAAATTTTATGGAGCTTTTGGTATATGTAAATAATTTGGTATTTTGTGAAACATGAAAAATGATGCAAATTATTTTGAAAAAAATTGGAATTTTTATACAAAAAATTATTTTTAGATTTTTTTAAAAAAAGCAATATAAACAAAATGGAATGTGTGAAATGAAATGAATTTTTTGAAAATATTATTAAAAATGGCATGCATGAAATGTGATTCCCCCAAGCTTTGCATGAGCCATGACCAAATGGTTATAAAATCGGGGAAACGTAAAATACGGGATAACACGAGTGGAGAGAATGCAAGATGCAAATGATCAAAAGATGTCTTTTTTCATTAGTTTATAATTGGTTTTACCTTTTTATGGGGTTTACCCCATACTTATGTTAAACTAAAATTATGAGACAAATTAAAAAATGCAAGCTAGAGAAAATACATGAGAGATAACTATGGGGTTTGTTCCACGATGTGTTAGTTTTAAAGCCCCAGGCCAGGCTCCAGGGTTAGGAATACCTTGTTTCTCGAATATGCATAACATTTGTATTTACAAAACCACGATGATGTATAAAGCTTAGCTTAAGGGATTTGGAGGTGGCGAAGCCGATCGTGTGAAACTCGAGGTGGGTGGGTGATACCAGTTGGATAATCCATATAGTTGGTATTGGTATCGAAATGCTGAAAGAGAAAGCCAGACCAAGTGATGTTGTTGATGAGAAGGATTGAATCCGCTGTAAAAGCAATATCTCTGATCGCTACTTGGGAGAGTGATATGGACGAATGTAATCAGATACTGGTGAATCATTGATCGAAGAGTGAAATAAAAAAATTTTACTATGCTCTAGTTGGTCAAAAGTCAGTCCAATATTTGAGGCATAGGAATGATCATTATTAAAATCATGCTTCTCAAACATATTTTATAGATTCAATTTATTCCCACTTTCAGAATTATCATGCTTATCCCAAAAATCAAATATTTGTATATGCATCTTTTCGTGAAAATCTGAGGGTGTGTGGTTGGGTGGGTTCATATTCAACCATATCCAGTAGCTTCTTTTGCTTATGACCAAGATGAGTGTCCTCGATATAAACCAATCCCAAAGATGGAATCATTGTGATAGCTGACTGATCATCCTTAAATTTCTCAAGCATCTCAGTTTCAAAAATTGCATTAATATCATATGAGGCATTTAAAGGGTGAAAGACCAAGCAGAAAAGGTCATCTTCCCTGGAGGTCATGGAATTGGAGTTGGAAATTATGTGTTCATCCTTGAGAGAGTCATCAAGGAGGACTTTCAACATATAGTCGGGAGTGAATGGCATAACATGTGGTGGCAACTCAATCTCAAGTTCTTGATCAAATCTCACATTAATTTAGTCCCATCTTTGTCCTCAAATTCATTTTTTAGTTTTTTAAATCAAATTTGAAATCAACATCATCCTCATATATTTTTTTCTCAGATGGGAAATTATCCTCAGATCCATCATCAACCTCATCATCGTATCCATCTTTAATGTTAACTTTGATTTCATTACTGAATTCTTCTAACGAATCATCATCATCAATAGAATTAATGGTAATTTCATTATCAAAATCAAATTCATCATTATCCTTAGATTCATCCTCAATGTTATTTGATTCATTTCTAGATTTATCATCCACATCATATTCATCCTCAGAACTTATTCTCCAAGAACATGAATTCGAAGTTAAAATTTTGGTAGACAACTCGGATATTTCAATCACTATTTTATCGGATGGAGTAGGGGTCATGTTATGAGTCTCATCATAAGATTCGTTATTATCAACATTTATTTCAACTTCTAGATTAACATCATTATCAATAATTAATTCAGGCCACTCATAATCAAAACTTCCATTATCAAAATCATTATTCATTGAGTTTGACTCGATGTTCATAGGGATTTTAATTAAAACCGAGTTCAAACAATGTGGCAAAGGGATCACCTTGGTGACATAAAAATCATTAGGCTCAAGGTCATGTTGAGACAAAGGTTGGAAGAATTGGTATCCAGAATTATCTCTCAAAAAATATTCATTGAGATACTCAATTTGATGTAGTTCTTGAAATTTTTGTGTTTGTTCCAACTCATTATTTTTCTCATAATAAATTCTCATCATATTGTCCTTGAAAGTTTTCCTCATACTCAGGTTGATAAGTGATTGTGTTTCCAATTCATCCCAGGTTGAGTCAAATTCAAGAATTTCATGGTTAGAAATCTACATATTCTCAAGCATCGAATCTGAAATGATGAGTGGGTTGGCTAATAGATGTTCACGGATTTCAGTGAATTGGCGAATATTCTCCTGATGTTGTCTTTTAGTATTCATCTAAAAGGATTTCATTGACTTAAAGAGGTTATTAAAGCCAAGTTGGCTTATCAACTTGCTTGGCAAGAGATTGAGGCAGAGAAGGGGTGCAATAAGTTGATGGTATAGACCCATACAAAGATTTGGATGGGTCATACGATCTCAAGTTGTCAAATTCGACACTTGGATAGGAGAATGGTTGGAATTGTGAAGGGTCTTGAATTTGTTGGTACTCAAATGGATTGGATTGACTTCCCCAAGTGGGGTTGTATCCCAAAATTTAGTTATAAACTGACGTTGGGTAATTTCCCTCATAAGATGAATACAGTGAAGAGCAGTCTAGATATTGTGGCACAGAGTTGATATTTGACATACTCTTCATGTAGGAATAGATTTGCTCATTAGTAGTCATTTTCGGAGAGGAAATGCAATGCAAACACAAAGCACAAAACGAAATCGATTCATCAACACACACGAATTGCCGTAGAAACGGTTATATTCTCAAATTTTAATTTTGTTATTGCAGTACAAATCAAGTACACTGGTAGTCTAGATGATACTAATTATGAAATGATTACTAACCTGAATTTTTACAGCTAGTTGTGTCTATTTTCAGTCAGTATGGGTGTAAGTATAGACCGTAAAACAACTATGAGTGTTACTTAAGGATGATGTCTTACTTGTTGTCCTTGAACCACCCAATCTGCTAAGGAAGATCATAGTTCCTTCACTGAGAAGTAGCTAGTCATTTTAAAATCTAGAAATTAAAAATTTCACAAGGATTTGGGCTTTGACCTACGATTCAATTTGTCCATGTGAGATTGTGTTCAACATGCAATGAACAAACATTTCATATCACTTTGTTCTGAACCAAGCGATGACTTTTTGGAACTAATCCGATTAGAGAACTCTATTATGATCTTGTTTAATTGTAAGCAGAAGGAGAGAGATCCACAAAGATGAATGCAACATAGGAAGTTGATTTTATGATTTTCGGATTCTTTTGAAGCGCAAAAAGAATGCAAGACACCTAGAGTGTTTGGATAGATATTACATTGCTCAATGGTTGTGATCTGGAAAAAATGCTTGAACCCTCAAAAGATAGATTGAGAGAGAGAGAGAGCAATCCACTTTTTCATATTTTTTGTACTTGAAAAAAACAACAAAAATTAATATACAAAAATAAAATCAAAATAACAAAAATGCCAAAAGCAAAGTGGATAAGTTGCCATCCCCAGCAACGATATCAAAATAAAACTAAATGTGTATTTTTAAGCATTGTTGAGCATACACATGAAAGTCGAGAAATTTCAAATAAAAATTCTAAGATTACAAGCCAAGATATATCAAATAAAGTATAAGACAAGTAGAGGATCGATCCATAGGGACTCAGATGTTTTTACGTGATTTTTTATTCAATTTACAAAGGCATTTTCAACTTTAATGACTCAAATCGAATCCTATTATTATTTTTATTCCCGGGACTTAAAATATCATCACTAGTTCTAAACATCATAAGGATCACATAATAATTTTTGGGGAATATTTTGGATTTTTCTACTATTTTGGTGATTTTTGGAGGTGTCAGGGCTATGATGTAATTTTCAGAAAACTTCAGGGGCTTGAATGTAAATAATATTTACACTAAGGGCATAATTGTAATGACCGAAAATTACCTGGATGGAAATGAAAATTTTCCAAACTCAATTGTTTAATGGATAAATTGTAGTTATAGTAAAAAGAGTGTATGAAAGTGCATAAAGGTCCTCTTAGGATTGAAATAAAAAAATATTTAAAGAAGGAACTAAATAACGTAATTTTTAGTGTATAAAAAATTGGGTAAATTTCATAAAATAAAGTAGAGTTTTAACTAATTGCAAAATGGTCCAAAATACTTGAAAAAAACTACAAGAAAACCAAAATTACGAAGGGGTCCCTGAGACCCCTTCTTCCTTGAGCAGTGGGCATTAGTGGGAGGTGGGGAGGACGACAGTGCGAAGGAGGTGCGGTGTGTGATGCTCGGAGAGGACAGAGGAGCTACATTAGCATGATGGTGTTTCGATGGGGCAGAGTGGCGTCGGCGGTAGAAGAGGAGGAGGTCGACGATGGGTCTAGGGCTCATGGCCCTTCATTGGTTCCTTTCCTTGGTTGATCACCTCCCTCTATATAGTCGGCAAGAGAGATGGAGGCATGACGGTTGTGTGAGGGAGGAGGACAAGGGGCACCGGCAGTTGTGCGAGGGAGGAGGAGAAGGGGCACCGGTGTTTGGCACGCGAGAAGGGGAGGGGGCTACACAGGGCGTCATCTGGAGAAGAAATGGGATGACATCTGCAATGATGTCATCTAACTTTATTTTTTAAAAATTTTGAAATGTTGACATCATGCTGATGTCATCTATTTTGTCGTGTAGCGAGTGTCGTTGTGCACAACCACGTTAGTGGAGCACGATAGTGAGGTGATGAGGAAGAGCAATGGTGGTGGCCGCAGATGTGCGACGGTGGTGCATGGAGGAGGTTAGGTGAGGCGAAAGTGGAGCTGCAGCCCGAGCTCCTTGATGGGTTCGATGGGTTCCCAAGGAAGAAGAAGGGATCCTGGGGACCCCATTGCAATTTCTAATTTATTTTATTTTTTTAGCATTTTGGACCTTTTGGAATTAGCTAAACCTCTGATATATTTTATGCAATTTACCCAATTTCTATTATTTTATTCATTGGAATTTGTACTTTAAATATTTCTTTTCCGTCTTTAGAGGATCTTTCTACAATTTTATAGTTTTATTTATTTTTAGGCAATTTTCTCATTAGACAATTGAGTTTGGACATTTTTATTTTTTATCTAGATAGTTTTCAGCAATTACAATTATGCCCTTAGTTTAAATGTTATTATATTTAAGGTCCTAAAGTTTCTTGAAAATTTCATTCAATATCTTGGCAATTTAAAAATTCATCAAAAATAGCAAAAAATCCGAAAAATTATCGGAAAAAGGATGTGCAATCTTTATGATGTAAGAACCTAGTGACAAAGGTTTCAACACATGTTAAGGTACCGAGAATAAAAGTAAAAATAAGATTTCATTTGAGTCAATAAAGTTGAAAATGCATTTGTAATAGAATCAAAGTTTATGTAAAAATACCCAAGTTCATGTGGATGGGTCATATACTTGCTGCATACTATATTTGATATCTCTTGCTTGTAGTCGTAGAAATTTCATCTGAATATCTTGATTTTTTGTGTGCATAAAGATGCTCATAAAATACACTTCTTAGCAATATCGAAAATCACGGTTTCGTTTTGGTGATGTCATCATAACATTATTTTTTAAAATTTTTTTGATATGTTGATGTCATCTATTTTATCGTACAGTGGTTTTTTTGCAAATGAAGTGAGAAGGGGATTGGAGAGCCATCTTGGGCCTCTTCTAAAGCAGACCTAAAAAATAAAAAAATAAAAATAATTAGAAACTCCACTAGGGGCCTGGAATGCAAATCTTTTTTTCTTCCATTTTGTTTGATTTATTTTCTAAGGAATGATATGCATTTTTTATAAGACTTTGAATGCAATAAGCAAGAAAATTATGAAATGAAAATTATGGATTAACTCAAGAAAATGATACTGATTACACGTGTTTTTTTCTCAAAAATGGTATAAAAATATGATAAATTACTGATTCATCAGTAGTGGATGACCACAAGAAGAAGGAATGCTTGGTGGTTGTCCACCCTAATGAGGAAGGAGGCTCTCATCCTTTCCTTATTATGCCACATTGAATTGATTTAATTGAATTTAAATTTGTTGAATATAATTCAACATATTTATTTCCTGTAAACTAATTAAATGTAGTTGCAAATTTATGCAACAAAATCATGGTCATTGATTTGAATTAAGAGTGCATCTCCACCATACAATTTATGATAAATAAAAGAGTAGATCTAGCTCTTTATCTTACAACATCACACACAAGCAGAAAGTAACAAATCTCTCTCTCTCTTCTTATACACGTCCAAGCTCTCTCTATATATTATGATCGTCAACTATATTGATATTGAGAGCATTGTCGTCATCGCATCGCCGTTATGGTATCGGATCGACTGTTCTTGGTCTTTGCCTTCTTAGGTCCTTGCTCATGAGGAAGGCTATGATTTCATGAGACAAAATTAGGAGGTTTCACGCTCAAATCGTCAACTCGAATTGTGGGAAGCATGTGTCTCATCCACATGCCCGCAAGTTCATCCTTTGTTGTATCGGAATTGAGACAGGAGGTCTCTTCTTTAGAGACATTCAAACACATTTCAAGAGGTAATTCTATTACACATTTGTGATATCTATGAAATAATCTGATAATGTTTCTCATATCATGTGATTTCATCTTTGTAAAAAATTTTAATTCCGGTTGCCCCTTGCAACTAGTATGTCTAGTTGCTCTTGATCACATGTGATGCGATCTTCATGCTTTTGTGATGTGCTAAGACCTAATCCCTAGCTTTGAAGTGGTACAATAGCCTTGGTCAAAGGTCTTGTATCTGATCCAAACCTTAAGGGAACAAGTTTTTGTATATCGGATGTGCAGGGACTTGTAGTTTATGCATAAGATGCTTGTTTGAAATCTTTTTCATTAAAATGAAAAGTTACTATTTATACAATGTTTGAAGAATTTTTTTGGGTATTTAAAATATATTCATAATGTATAAACATGTCCCCAAAATATTTGTGAAAGGTTGGCATCAAATGTGCATCAATTTGATTCGAAAGGTCCTGCAACACTATTGTTTTTGCATATATTCATGAATCTATAACAAATTAAATTTTAGATACTAGTTTACAATTATTAAATACTTTGGAAATATATTATTAAGTATAAAATTAAATCAACAAATCATTCGAATTTATTTCACGTGATTCCAACTCCGTTTGCCCTAGATACTCCATCTTTAGTGGAGATTGGTCGAAAGATGATTAGATCATCATAAAAACTTTATTAATTTGTTTATCATTCATTGTCAATCAAAGAAAGTATGAATTTGTCATGATTAATTGATTCTTCACATATTTATGGAAATATTTGAATTAAAACATCAATCACCATTGAATGATTGTTTCATGATAAAAAAACCCTAGTTTAACCTACAATAGTTGTAAGTCAACTTTTACATGCAAAACTAAAAATATGTTTGCTTGATATGAATAGAAAATTAGGATCTTTAAAAATATTTTTAAGATGTCTAAGATTTCTGAGTGTATACTATATAGTATCATGTCGGTCATCAAAGGAATGATCGATAAAACCATACATTGATTCAAATTGTAGTATTCTGCATCGGGATGGTGAAGATGTCTAGACCGATAATGATGGCATGATTTCTTAATTAACACATTGCATGTTTAGAAAATGTTGTCTTCCAACATTACTCATGCATTCTGCCCGGATCCATTTTTGAGGAAAAGGTAATATGAGTCAGAATAATGTGTAATTGTGAGATCTAATACTATAAAGTAATATCAAGCAAAACTTAATTGTTTATTGATTGAACTAGATTGTTAATTAATTTAATAGTATTAAATTAATTGGATCTAATTAAAATAAATAGACTATTATAAATAGAGTTGCTATTCCCTTGGAAGAATTAATCATAATGAATATGATTCATAATGATTAACTAAAATTTGAATAAGATATGGAGGATCATATAAATGACATCCATGATCTCCTGTCAAGGTAAAGGGTTCCGCTGCCATGGATTGTACGTCGGAGATGCCTATGTGAAGTCAGATCCTCGACGTGCAAGTGTACATGGATCAGGCTCTTTTCTTCTCAAATCAGTAAGACCATATGCATAGTGACCCCAAAATTGTTCCCCATATAATTGAGGTGGTATTGGTTTGTGCATAGAGAGTTTTATTTATGTTGACAGTTGACTCAACTAATAATGAGTTAACATCACCTTAGGGATGGTGGGCCCAGGTGTTAGAGACCGAATTCGTAATACAAGTTGGACTTTAAACGTGGAATGAGATATCATTTCCTTTATCTAAGTTTCATTTTCTCATATTATTGGGGTGTAACAATGGTATAAGAGAGATCGTAGATCTTGCTAGAGATATAGCAGTAAGTATATCTCTTGCTTTGAAATTTTAATAAGGGAATGGACTTTCAAAGTTTAAAAGGCAAGACTACTTTGATTTAAAAATCATTAATCAAAGAATTTAAATTTGAATTTATAATTATTTATATGTTCTAATGAGTGCATTCTTTATCTCAGATATGAAAACTATGAACCCACTCAGCAGGCTTCTGGAGGTCAATAAATTGATCAGACCAAATTATTCGGACTGGATCCACAATTTGGAGCTTGTTTCCTTGTGGAGTGCATTGATTATGTGCTTGAGGAGAACAAGCATACAAACCCTATGTTAATGTAATAATTAAAATTTAGTGAAAACTTTAATAAGGATCACTTGTTGGTTCGATGTTATATTCTAAGGTCTCTGTCTATTGTGCTTCGGGAGCAACATATGGACATAGAGAATGCCCATATTGTAATAACGAATCTAAAAGAGATGTTCGGTGATGTGAACTTCATTGAGCGCAATCAAAATCATGGGTTCCGGAAGAGTCTGACTCATCAGATGAAGAAGAAGAGACAAAGCGTTGACTCATCCTCTCAAGCTTCCACCCATCTGACATGCAATAAAATGAATGTATATCATCACTGCAAAATAGTAGGGCACTGGAAAAGAAATTGTCCAAATTATCTGAATACCTTATAGAAGGATAAAGATAATGCCCTAGAATGTATAAAATCTACTTTCATCGTTGAAACTAATTTTCTCGTAGGACGAGAAGGTAGTTAGGTCGTAGATTCTGGTGCTTCTATTCATGTATGCAATATGTTGCATCTATTTCAAGATACCAGAAATCTTTATGAAGTGGAGATAGTCATCCAGATAGGATCTAATGCAATTGTTGCAGTAGTCACTGTCGAGACATGCAGACTATCATTATCTAGTAGGAGAGTCCTTGTACTTAAAGAATGTATGTATGTTGCAGATGTTAGAAGGAACTTATTATCTGTATATAAGTTAGTTATAAATGGATACTCATTCTTATTCTGTGAGAAACTTGTCATAAGCCATTATGATAAATATATTGCATATGGTATTCTAACTTCTAGTGGACTCTATGAATTGTGCATTAACGACTCTGCTGAATGTAGCACTCACTAATAAAAATCTTAAAAGATCTAGAAAGGATATCAATCATTCAAACATTATTTGACATCAAAGGCTTAGTCATTTATATGTTAATAGGATCAATAGATTGATAAAGGGTGGGCCATTAAATTTTCTACAGGTCCAAACTTTACCTACCTGTGAACACTGCATTAGAGGTAAAATGACCAGAGCACCCTTCCGAAATAAGGGTACACAATGTAAGGGTTTTCTTAACCTAATACATACCTATATATGTGGTCTCTTTAGTACCATGACTTGAAATAGCCATCGATATTATTTGACATTTATTAATGAACATTCATGATATGGGTTTATCCTCATATTACGTCATAAATCTGAAACCTTTTAAAAGTTTAAAGAATTCATGGCTTCGGTTGAGAACCAAACCTATAGGAAGATTAAACGAATTCGATCTGAACGAGGTGGTGAGTACCTCTCAGATTAATTTAAGGAATACCTCAAAGAGAAAGGAATTGTATCCAATCCCACTCCACCTGCAACTCCCCAACTAAATGATATTACTAAAAGATACAACAAGACCATCATGGATATGATCCGTTCAGTGATGAGTAAAGCACATTTACCTCATTTTCTGGGATATGCAGTAGAGATTGCAATATATATCTTTAAAAAATTCCTAGTAGAGCTTTGATTTGGAACCAAGCCCAGTGTTAGACACTTGAGGATTTGGGATGGCCTTGTCCATGCGAAGAACATGGACACAAGTAAGGTAGAATCTTGTACTAGCGAGTGCTACTTCATTAGGTATATAAAGGATATTGGACACCAACTTTATGACTCTGAGACTCAACAAGTTTTCGTATCTAGAGATGTAAACTCTTAGAGGATGACCTCCTTAAGTGTCAAGACAAATGTGAAGTAAATGAACTCATTTAATCCCCTGAGGATATTAAGCTTCCTGAACCATAAATTGAAGAAGTGAATGAATACAAAACACACGTGCCTCTTTGAATGAGTTCGAGGGTGGTTATGGCATCTATAAGGTATGGATTCCATGTGTCAGGTGAAATTAACAATAATCCAACTTCATTTTATGAAGCACTCGCGGATCATGACATGGATAGACGGATGTTATCGATGAAGATTGAAATAGACTCCATGTACAAGGACGGTGTATGGACCCTCGATGATCCAACTAGAGGGGTAAAATCCATTGGGAGTAAGTGGATCTTCAAGAGAAAGAGGGAACTTGATGAGAAGGTAGAGACCTCCAAGACACGACTTGTAGCCAAGGGGTACATACAGAGAGAAGGTATCAACTACAATGAGACATTCTGGCTATGCTTATGTCCATCAAGGCACTACTAGTTATAGCAGCATATCTTGACTACGACATCTGGCAGATGGATGTCAAGACTGTATTCCTCAATGGATACTTCAAGGAGGATATCTATATGGAGCAACCCCAGGGCTTCATAACTAAGGAAGGCAAAGTATACAAGCTGAAGAAATCCATCTATGGGAACAAACATGCTTCTCGTAGTTGGAACATCAGATTTGATGAAACCATAAAGAGTGATGATTTCATTCAGAATCTCGATGAACCATATGTGTACAAGAAGCTTACTGGGAGTGCCATTATGTTCATTGTGCTTTACGTAGATGACATCCTTACTATTGGGAATGATATAGGGATGATGACTAATGTTAAAATCTGATTATCACATACCTTCGAGATGAAAGATCTTGGAGAAGCCTCTTATATCTTAGGTTTGAAGTTATCCAGAAATAGATAAAAAGATGATTTTGTGATTGTTACAACATGTGTACACTAAGAAAATCTTGGAACGCATTCATATGGAAAATTATAAGAAAGGCTTCCTTACCTTAAGACATGGTATACATCTATTTAGAGAAATGGCTCCTCAAAGTATTGAGGATAAGAAATTCAGGGATGGATGCCCTTATGCATCAGCTGCAGGAAGCCTAATGGATTCCATAATGTGCATAAAGCTAGATATCTGCATGCAGTGGGAGTGGTAAGATATTATCAATCCTACTATGGTAAGTAACGCATGAATGCATTGAAGAGCATCTTTAAGTACCAAAGACGGACACAAGATTACATCTTGGTCTATAGAGGTGGTGATCTCCAAGTCTTAGGATTCACATATTCAAACTTCTAATCTGACATAGATGACCACGAGTCAACTTCAGGGTTTGTATTCTTGTTGAACAGTGATGTTGTGAGATGGAGAAGCAAGAAGCATTACACTATGGTTGATTCAACAACAGAAACTGAATATATTATCTCATCAGATGTTGTAAAGGATGCGATGTTATTATGCAAGTTCATCTTGAAACTTTGTGTAGTTTCCTCTGATATTCCTATCCCACTGCTCTATGATAACATGGGAGCCATAGCTCAGGAGAAGGAATCCATATGGTATCAGGAGAGTAAACATGTGGAAAGGAAATACCATATCATTTGGGAGATTCAAAAGCATCACCCAGGTGGCATCTACCAATAATGTTTCTAATCCCCTTACCAAACCTTTATCCCAAAAGGTTTTCGACCAACATGTAATGATCATGGGTTTAAAGATTGTACTTAAGTGGTTCTGAGGGCTAGCAGGATATTGCTAGACATGTGAGCTCCGTGCGAACATTTCTATAATAAATGTTATTGTAATCTTTTGATATATCAATAAAATTTATTGATTTATTTCACTCATTGTCTAAGACTAAATGAATGAATGCACTAATAATGTCCCTTAGTATAATTAGGTTTATGTATTATGGCCATCTTAATAATCATACAACTTTGATTCAATGGTTGAATCATAGAGCTGGTGCTTGGATGATATCTAAAGAGTTAGATTGAGGACTTATCAAGCATCGTTAAGTGATTATTAAGAAAGGATCTACAGCTTGAGAAATAGATGACAATTCTTCTCTAAAGTTTAATATCTGACTGACCTCTTGAAGCATGTCCTCTACATAGGAATAGAGATTCGGAGGTGTCAGATAAGTTAGCTCAAAGAGTTGACTTAACGAGATCGAGATAACCAAGACCTATATCATATGTTGTCACAATATATACACACATCCTCTGACTGGAGATAGATGTATTAGTATTTATCTAAGTATGTACATTAGGTAGACCATTAGGTTGATGATCTAATCAAGTCTACATATCGACGAGCTGGTGTGCATAAAAGGGCACATGAATGATATGATCTCTCAAAGGGATCATACATGTTCACTGCTAAATCGGAAAACATGAGCTCACTCATGAGGTATTGTGACCAATTAACTTCGTTGCATAGTCGTCTTACTTTGGAAGCATGCCAAGAATTTATAGGTATGATATATGTTTTTGAAAATCATATGATCGATACCAACTCCTAAGGACCGAATGAGAAACTTAATGATAAAACCCTGAAGAAGGCAGTTTAAATATGATCTAAAACTTCGAGTTTATTCTAGATCTTCCCATATGAAGTATGTACATGTATTAGGAATACTCGAGGATGATGTGATCGTAAACTATTGTATAAGCATGACACTTCCATTTTGAGGGAGTGAGGAAATATGATTGGATTTTAGTGACTCCTCTCAGAAGATTGATAATCTGATCTTAGTCCAGATGTTGGATATTGATCTGAATTTAATTCGGATGCAATGAGAATATTAGATTTACGGTTTGATTTAACTAACATATTTGAGAGGTCACCTGGATCTAGATATGAGATAAGATCTCAATATCCAAGTCACTATGCGTGGAATGTATCCGCGAAGAAGGCACATTGTTCTTGAATGAGTTCAAGAATAGTTTTATTATTGACAATATATCCGAGCATTGGAAAATGATGATTAAATATGATTTAATTGTCATAAATAATGTAAACGTGATTCATATTATTTGAGCACATGAGAAGAGCCATATAAGATAATTAAATGAGATTTAATTACCGAAGATATGATTAATGTGGATATCACTATCAACACTAACCATAAATAATATAAAATTTATTTATAATATGATGGAGAGATTTGTTTGTAAATATGATTTACAAATTAAACGCTAATATGAATTGGATTCACATTATACAATTAATTGTAAATATAATTTACATATATTATTGGGTAGTTGAATATAATTAATTATTATCAATGACATGATTGAAATTGTCACAAAATAATTTGAAATTATTTTTGTGAGAATTTAAACAACAAAAAATGTTGCAAACATGTGGAAATTGTGGTGAAATTTGAGAATCTCTTCAATATGCAAAGAAGGAGGCTCCACTCCTTATTAGGGGTGGAAAACCACAAGGAGGAGGACTTCTTAGTGGTCATCCACCCTAATGAGGAAGGAGGCCCTCCCCCTTTCCGTATTAAGCCACATTGAATTGATTTCATTGAATTTACATTTGTTGAATATTAGTCAAAATATTTATTTTCTCTAAATTAATTAATTGTTATTGCAAATTTATGCAACAAAATCATGGCCATTGATTTGAATTAGGAGTGCATCTCCACCATCCAATTTGTGATAAAAGAAAGGCTAGATCTAGCTCTTTCTCTTACAACATCAACACACAAGTTGAAAGCAACAAATCTCTCTCTCTCTTCTCTACACATGCAAGCGCTCTCTCTCTCTCTCTGCACGTCCTCTATATTGATATTGAGAGCATCGTCATCATCACATCGTCGTTGTGCTACCAGATCGACTGCTCTTGGATCTCCATTTTTTGTGCTTCTTGCTCATGTAGAAGGTTATAGATATCTGAGATGAAACTAGGAGGTTTCATCATCAACTCGGATTGCAGGAAGCATGCGTCTCGTCCATGTGCCCGCAAGTGCATCTTTCATTGGATCAGACTTGAGATAGGAGGTCTCTTCGTTTAGAGACATGCAAACACACTTCAAGAGGTAACCCTATTACATATTTGTGATCTTTATGAAATAATATTAGAATAGTTCTCATATCATTTGGTTCCATCTTTGTAAAAAATTTTAATTTCCACTTCCCCTTGCAACTAGTACGAGTAGTTTCTCTTGATCGCATGTGATGTGATCTTCACACTTCTGTGATGCACTAAGGTTTAAAACTTAGCCTTCAATCAACATCCCTACTTTTTATATATTGTGAATTTCTTCACATCCCTCCACTATATGGTTTGCACGTTGACCGTTTTCATGTGAAAAACCCCGAATCTCTTAGCACCTTCTTCTCCCTCGCTCCACATTTCCATCTGATATATTAAAACCATTATGCAGCTTCTTTTCAGTTTAAATAAAAGCAAATATGATATTCTAAACCTCCATATTTATTTTACATTACTATACCCTTAATACATGTATGTTACTGTATTTTTTTTACTGATGTCTACTTCTGAAAATTTTGACTACTTTACTTATTCTTTTTCTTTCACTTCATTTCTCTTTTCCCATCTCCTGCATGGTTGTTTACTTTTAGTTAAGTAAACTCATAAACCATATCTTTCTATTGTACTGATTGAGATCCTCGATTTGGCACCTTTCATATTTGTTAGTGTTTACATTTACCTACTTCTATAAAAAATGTCTGCTCTATGTATTTGAGTCAAAAATTTATTGAAAGGTTGTTTATTTTGTCCTCCAAGAATTATTTTGCATATTTTATTCCAAGTAAGATTATCTACTTCAAAACATGAATATAACACTCAAGCCTTCATTTTGATTCTCTTCTATGTAATTTTTATTAAATTATTGATTGGTTTGGTTGATAATAAGATGCCATGATAATAACTTTGTAAATCATGAAAGGATATGGAAAACAATTCCTTCCAAAAAAGAGGCAACTAAATTTTGGGCGTTTTTATAACTATTTTGAGCTTTTTTGGTTTAGGGGGGAATTTTAAACGTGAACAATGGTTTGAGCCTCTATTTTATTTTTATTATAGAATTTGCAAGTTTATTGCGATTTTTCTCTACACCATATACAAAGCAGTAGCATGTATATTTGCAATAGAAGGTTATATATGACCACTCAAATTTTCAAATTCATTCGAATGATATCATCACAACTAGTTCTATATTTGTCACATTAGAATCAAGGTTTACGATCTTTTGGATGAAAGAAGACCACCTTCCGATGACGGATGCCTATTTTTTACTAATACCCAACGGAAAAAGCAAGCATATTGCCATTGGTCAAATCAATTTTATATATGTGTTTTTTAATATTGCAAATGGTGAAATGCCAACAACATTGCAAATATTCATTTAGCGTTATCTTTTTTAACTTGTAAAAATTATGTCTAGCCTTCCTTCTCATTTCTTGAATTGTTGTTTCCTTTTATTGAAAAATATGATTGTTTGCAGTTTTCTAAAAAAAATCATCTAGAAATTATGTGATTATTTTTATTGGATTTTACTCTATATATTTATTTCATCATTTTCCCGCATGTCTATTTGTGTTTTTAGAAAAATACACTATTTGATGACAATTTTTATTTTCACTATATTATATATATACAGTTTCTAAAATATGCAAAATGATGTCGATGTATTGATTGTTTTGGATATTAAAATGAAATAATTCCAAAGTCAAGTATTTTAAGTTGTAGCTGGATGTCTTTACGTTTGAGAAAGGCGAGGAAATGTATATACCTTCTAGAAACCATTTTTTATCTTTTTTTAGCATTTATACCATTACTTCTACAAAAAAAAATAAAATGAACTTCTGAGCCTCGTTAACATATATTTATTTTATGCCCCAATTTCAAAACCTTTCTTCTGCATATTTTATTGTTATTTTTCATATTCCAATGCTAAACCAATCTTCTGAAATGACAGAATTTTTTGTTTACGGAGAAGTTTTGGACATGAACAATGGTTTGAGCCTCTTATTTGTATTACAAAATTTGCAAGTTTACTATGCTTTTTTTATACACCATATAATAAAAAACAGTAGCATATCTATTTGCAATAAAAATAATACATGACTACCATAATTTTAAATTTATTCGATTGAATACAATTATTTATATATTTGTCATGATGAAAGAAAACGTAGGTTATAACTGACTAAAATATGATTTTCCGTCATCCCATTAGAATCTTGTTTATTATCTTTTGGGACAAGAGCAGACCACCTTGGGGTCACAGATGCCTTTTTTCTAATAACAAATAGAAAATAAACTTATTTTCGTTGGTTAAATTGGAATTTGGCATGCCTTATTACTACGCTATTGAATTGGTTAAGTGTTGAAATGAGACAATGACAATAACTGGGTAAATATTCTATTGATATTCTATATTTTTTACTTTTTAAATGCTAATGATTGCACTAAACTTTTACAAACTCATAGACAGTGTAATATTAATAAAATGTAATGTTGAGCCTCTTTTTTGTAATATTTATTAAAATATTAAATGTTTTGAATGCTAATATGAGGCGATGATAACAATTTCATAGATCTTCCTTGTACCAAAGAAAGCAAGGCAATTTTTGGGTGCTTCTTTGTAGCCATGTTGCATCTTTCTTTGGTTTAGGATTAAGCTTTATACATGGATAATGATTTGAGCCTCTATTATATTTGTAATATAATATTTACAAGTTTATTATTCTTTTATCTACACCATATATCAAATGTAGTGGTATCTTTTAAAGACTTTGAAACGAATAAATAGAGCTTCATGTTCTACTTTTTTATCCGTTATTTAGAGGCTAATTTTATTTACGTTTTTCGAGTCGTCGCAATTTTTTATTTAAATAAAAGAATCGTCTGTGATCTTAAATTAGTTAGTTTCAATTTGAATTTCAAATTTAGTAGGTTAGAGTCAATTAGAGATTTGAATTTATTTCAAATCAATTAGTTAGTCGGTTAGAGTCAAATTAGGATAAATAGTTTTGAATTTGATTTCAATTTTTGTAATCTCATCCCTCATATATAAAGGGATGATAGGCTATTGTTTTGGGACATGTCAGATTATATGAAAACTTGAGATTCTATCTCTATCTCTATCTCTTGTCTCTTTCCTTCCCAACGCGGTCTACGCGATTCTCTTCCTCAAACCCCTCGCATATGGCGAGTTATTCTCTTCTTCCTCCATTTTCTTCTCCAACAAAAAAAATCCACAAAAACAAAAAATTTTTCCGACATCGCCGAATTTCATCTGCATCAATTGGTATCAGAGCATGGCATCTAGATCGTCCTCGCGATCTGGCGATCCCTCTCGTCGTTCACACGAAAAGTCCAAAGGATCTCTCTCTAACGACCGTGCATGACGTGCTGAGGTTAGACAAGCACTATCTAATATGCTCCAAGTTTGTGCCGATATGCAAGCCTAGGCGTCACAGATACGAGAGCCGCGGAATATCAAGGCATTGACGCGTCAACTAGAAGAAAATGCCGCTAAAAGGGCCGGTAAAACTTCCATACAAGATCCCGATGAAGAAAGCCAAGAAAAGATCGTCGTCTTCAACAAAATGCTTGCAGTCCAGGATGCTTCAGATCAGCCACCATCGACGACATCGCCTCCGACAACGGTCTCAGCCCTGCTGCAGCCCTGCCTCGCCTTCCCCGCACCTCTGGTGAGCCACCCAACCCCTCTCTCGCTACCCACCCCCCTTTCCGCCCCCTACCACCCGAAACCATAGACAGTTTCCCACCATCACAGCCGCTACTACCCCCACGTGCTACCCTTGCATCCCTTGCCCCTCCCCTGAACGCCGCATCCGCACCGTCGAATTCCCATGCCCGCTCGCGGACCCCTTCTACCACCCTCGCACCTCTAGCATCTCCTTTGATCGCTACACCCTCACCCCCAGACCCTCCTCACGCTGCGCCCGTCGTGCCAACATCCCCTCTCACCCCCTCCCTCCCGATGGCTCTGGCTCATGATCCTAGAACCTCGATTTCCATCCCCACTCCCCCAGCACCCCTCCCCACCGCTCGCACCACCTCTCGTCTCCTCCTACCCTGCGACCCTTTCCTATGCCTTCCGCCACCCGTCAGTCCTTCAACCATCGTCGCCTCGTCCCTCCATATGGCCGCAAACGCGCCACCCGCATATTCCCGACGATGTTCTCTGTCCCGAAGGCTGTGTTGGTTCAAGAGCCCTCGCCGCCGTTGGGATGCCATTGGTTGCCGCCTGCCAACAGCCATCACGTGCCGCCACTCCATGCTCCCATCATGTGGCTGCCTCCAATTTAAGAAGAGACGAACCCTAATAAAAATTGAGGGTTTTTACTCCATCGAGTCCCTTGACAATAGGAGTAAAGGGATATTTTGGGGATATTTCAAGGGGACCCCTCCTCCAATACTGTTTTACCTAACGGGCCAAGTGGAAAAGTTAACTTATGAGTTTTTAAGTGAAGGGGTAGAATATTTGCAGTTGTTCCCCTCAATGGAGAAAAATTATAAACGTAACATGGAAAAGGAGCAAAATTGGGAGATCTGATCAATCAATTTAATATGTAATTCTCCACCGATAGACCGAAGATCAAGCAATTCATCGGGAGACGAATTTTTCAAGGGAGAACTGATGCAGCGTGAAACGGATAAACATGGCCTCATAGACTACTTTTTTATCCATTATTTAGAGGCTAATTTTATTTATGTTTTTGAGTCGTCGCAATTTTTTATTTAAATAAAAGAGATCGCATGTGATCTCAAATTAGTTAGTTTCAATTTGAATTTCAAATTTAGTTGATTGGAGTCAATTAGAGATTTGAATTTATTTCAAATCAATTTGTTAGTCGATTAGAGTCAAATTAGGATAAGTAGTTTTGAATTTGAATTTCTATTTTTGTAATCTCATCCCTCCTATATAAAGGGATGATAGGCTATTGTTTTGGGACATGTCAGATTATATGAAAACTTGATATTCTATCTCTATCTATCTCTCTTGTCTCTTTCCTTTCCAACGCGGTCTACGCAATTCTCTTCCTCAAACCCCTCGCATCCGACAAGTTATTCTCTTCTTCCTCTATTTTCTTCTCCACCAAAAAAAATCCACAAAAAAAAATTTCCACCGTCGCCGAATTTCATCTGCATCACCTGTAGAAGTATGGAAAGTTTTAGGTGAGTGTGGTTTGACTTGGCTTACAAATCTATTTAATGTTATTTGGCGAAGAAAGAAAATGCCTGAAGATTAGAGGAGGAGTATCATGGTGCCTCTTTATAAAATTAAAGGAGACATTCAAAATTGTTCAAATTATAGAGGTATCAAGCTGATGAGTTACACTATGAAAATTTGGGAACGTGTGATCAAGTTGATGATATTGTGTTGATTAACGAGACTAGAGATGGAGTAAATGAGAAGCTCGAAGTCTGGAGACATGAGTTGGAGAGTAAAGGATTTCGTATAAGTATGGCTAAGACATAATATATGGAGTGCACCTTTGATGGCAGCAATGGTGAAGGAATTGAGGTGAAGATTGGTGATGATAACATTCAGAAGAGAGATTCTTTTAGATATCTGGAATCTATTTTGCAACATGGTGGGGAAATCGATGGAGATGTTACTAATAGAATAAATGCAGGCTGGCTAAAGTGGAGAGGAGCCTCTGCTGTTCTCTGTGATAAGAAAATTCCTTTAAAAATTATAGGAAAGTTTTATAAAGCAGTCGTGAGATCTGCTATGCTCTATGGATCTGAATGTTGGCATGTGAACCATAGACATGTGGAGAGAATGGTTGTAGCAGAAATGAAAATGCTAAGGTGGATGTGTGGACACACACGTAAATATCGGATTCAGAATGATGCAATCAGAAAGAAAGTTGGTGTTGCTCCGATCGAGGATAAGATGCGAGAAAACCGCTTAAGATGGTTTGGTCATTTGCAAAGAAGATCAGTTGATGCACCAGTTAGGAGATGCGAGTGTTGGGATGTTGAGCCGGCTAAGAGAGGGCGGGGACGGCCCAAGAAGTGTTGGAAAGAGACCATACGAAGGGATCTTTGTTTTGTGGATATAAGCCCGGGATCGACCCAAGATAGATCTGAATGGAGGCGAAGAATCCATGTAGTCGACCCTACTTAATTGTGGAAAAAGTCTTTGTTGTTGTTGTTGTTATGTACCCAAGTTCTCTAGAAATTTAATTTCAATATCTAGACTTTGTAAACTAAAATACAAATTTTCATTTGAAAGTACAATTTTCCAAATGTTTAAGAATGACAAGTTGATTGGCACGTGTGGCTTAGTGGATTATTTATATAAATTACATTTAGATCCACATTTTGAAAATAATCTCCTTGTTTGCAATATAGTTAGTAAAAAGAGAAAATATGATAGTGATTGGCCATCAACGCTTCGGCATAAAAGATTAGGTCACATCTCCGTTAAAATGATCAAGAAATTAGTAAATGATGGAATAATTGATGCTCTAGATTTTACTGATTCTAGTGTTTGTGTGGAATTTATTAAGGGAAAACATACCAACAAACATGCTAAAGGGTCAAGGAGAAATACTAATCTTTTAGAAGTTATACATACTGACATATGTGGACCGTTTCTATAGAATGTTTTAGTGGTCAAAAAGACTTCATCACATTCATAGATGATTTCTCATGTTACATGTATCTCTACCTATTATTTGATAAATCAGAAGCTTTAAATGCTTTTAAAGATTATCAAATGAAGGTAGAGAGACAATTATAAAAGAAAATAAAAATTGTGAGATCAGGTAGAGGCGGTGAGTATTATGGTAGGTATGTTGGAGGAGAACAACTTGGACCATTTATGCGATTTCTTAAGGATGAAGGCATTGAACATCAATTTTCAATGCCCGGTTAGCCGAATCAAAATGGCGTCGCCGAAAGACGAAATCGCACGCTAATGGATATGGTTCAAAGTATGATGAGTAACTCCTCATTGCCATTATCCTTTTGGAGTGAAGCTCTAAAGACAACTGTGTATATATTGAATAGAGTTCCATCAAAAGTAGTTCCATCCACTCCATTTGAGCTTTGGAAGGGATGGAAACCAAGATTGGAACACATACACGTTTGGGGTTGTCGAACTAAGATTATAATTTATAACCCACACGAGAAAAAAAACAGATATGGAGACTACAAGTGGGTACTTCATTGGTTATCTAGAAGGCTCTAAAGGTAATAGATTCTATTGTTCAAATGAGGAATCGAGTATTGTAAAATCAAAGAATGCTATATTTTTGGAAAATGGCGAGAATAGTGGGAGCATGATAGTAATTAAAGACATCATACTTGGTGAATTACCGGATCTTGTTATACTACTAGAAAGGGAGGAGCAAAATTTCAACACGGTATCTTAGATGAGCCACAACATCAAGACGTTGTTGTTCCTCAAGCCCAATATCCCTTTTGATTGAACCAATGATGAATTCTCCACTACCTGAGAATCAAGTTGAAATAGCACCAAGTATTCAACATGGTGTTGTTACGACAAAGATCTGGTCGGGTACTAAAATCTACAATCTCATCAGATTTTATAACATACCTACAAGAATGTGATTACGACATGGGAATTTCAGAGGACCCAATATCATTTTCACAAAGCCATGAGTGGAATTGATTCTACTAAATGGTATAATGTCATGAGGGAGGAGATGGATTTTATGAGTGCAAACCAAGTATGGGACTTGGTAGAGCAACCCAAAGGAGCGAAATCTATTGGTTACAAATAGGTCTTTAAAACTAAGAAAGATTCATTATGCAAAATTGAGAGATATAAGGCTAGATTTGTGGCTAAAGGTTTCACTCAAAAGGAGGGCATAGATTACCACGAGACTTTCGCTCCGATATCATGAAAGGATTCATTACGAATAATCATGGCATTAGTAGCTCATTTTGACTTAAAGTTACACCAAATGGACATGAAAACAACCTTTCTTAATAGAGATTTGGATGAACATGTTTACATACGACAACCTGAGGGTTTTATTTTAGATAATAGCAAGCATTTGATTTTTAAATTAAGGAAGTCAATATATGGACTAAAACAAACATCTCGTCAATGGTACATTAAGTTCAACAATGCAATAACTTCATTTGATTTTATTGAGAATATAGTTGATAATTGTATATATCTTAAGATGAGTGGGAGTAAATATGCTTTTCTAGTCCTTTATGTAAACGACATTTTACTAGCTTGTAATGACATTGGGATGTTGCGAGATACAAAGACGTTTCTTTCTAATAATTTTGAAATGAAAGATGTGAGCGATGCTAAATATATCATTGGCATTGAAATTCATAGAGACAGATCTCAGAGAGTACTTGGATTGTCTCAAAAGACCTATACTGAAAAATTATAGAGAGATTTGGGATGAAATATTATTCTCCTACCCCAGCACCTATGGTAAAAGGAGATAAAAAATTTTCATTCAAATGTCCCCAAAATAATTTAGAAAAGGAACAGATGAAGGACATTGCATATACATCTATCATTGGGAGTCTAATGTATGCTCAAACATGCACTAGACCAGATATATGTTTTGCGGTTGGAATGTTGGGTAGATATCAAAGCAATCCAGGTATGGACCATTGGATAGCGGCTAAGAAGGTCTTACGATATTTGCAAGGAACTAAGGATTTTATGCTAATCTACCGGCATTCAGATTCCCTAGAAGTCATTGGCTATTCAGATTCAGATTACGCGGGTAGTAAGGAGGATAGAAAAATCTACCTCTTGGTACATTTTTCTACTTGTTGGAGGTGCTATTTTATGAAGAAGTGTAAAGCAATCACTTGTCACATCAAGCACCATGGAATCCGAATTTGTAGCATGTCACGCGGCTACTACACAAGCACTTTGGCTAAAGAATTTCATTGCAGGTCTCAAGATAGTGGATTCAATCTCAAGACCATTAAAGATTCATTGTGATAATTCCGCAGCCGTATTTTTCGCCAACAACAACAAGTATATGCATGCTGGAATGAGAATCAACATTAAATATCTTGGTGTTAAAGAGAAAGTTAGAAATCATTTAGTATTGATTAAACATACAGGTACTAAGTACATGATTGTGGATCCTATGACAAAGGGTTTGTTGCCTAGTGTATTCATCAATCATGTAACTAAGATGGGCCTATCTAGTACCTTGTAATAATATCAATACATCCATGTGTGTACACCTTAAATTTTGGTATGATGATCTTTTTATTTATTGTCTGTTATATTTTTATAGCATGCATTTAATGAACATACGTAAAGAAAGGACACGTGTTAATATCTGGATATTAACACATAAAGATTTGTTATGTTAAATAAACTATTAGTAATATAATACTTGAAAGGATATATCTGCTTGAAAGGTATCTACCGCTAAGATTCATAGTAATAGAGCTTAACTAGATAAATGTAATGCAACAAGTTTGATACATGAGCCAAGTGGGAGAATGTAAGAATATACATGTATGCAACTACCATATATGGTAGTTGCCAACATTATTTTTTATTTCTTATTTTGTGGCTCATGATTAATTATGAAAGGGTGCATCTTTTGGGGAGTTGTTTTTTGGTGGTTACCTTAATGGATAGGTAACCATCATGTTTTATAAATATGGATTAGGGTCCCCTCTTCCTCAACTAATGATGTAAGAGGATCCCTTACTCAAGCATATTAGGCAAGAGTTGAGAAGGAGAAGGAAATCCCATCTTCATCACTTCATTTTCGTTGTGATGGCTTCCGGCAACTATTAAGTCTTAGATGTATCTTTTAGATTAAGTTAATAGATCTATCATGACTAACTTCACATGTAGTTGATGGGCATTCTCTTTGGTAACTATAGTATTCACCCTTTTTGTAGTTTTCCTTTAATCATTGAAATGCACTATAGCCAACGATCACCACTGTCGATACTTCTCTCATGTCTCTAGCTCATTCTTGGATGAAGCGTCGCCCCTTTCTAAATATGAAATCATGCTTGCTTAGTTATCGCATAAACTACCTACACAAGATGTAAGTCATGTTGGGCTCTTAGATACTCCCATCTTTATCCCTCGCATGGATGATGTGAGTCTTATGTTTAATTTAGTATCTCCAACCACCTTCAAATCAAACAAGTCAACATCAGAAACATAACTTAATCATGACATAGTATATTAACAATATCGCATCACATCATGGTTAAAATTTCAACTCTCCTAACCATCCAAAACACGTACAATTCACAAAAAGATTGGCCATCTTACTAACTCTTTGAAAGGACTTTATTCCAACCCAACACAATAGGGGTGAAAACGAATATGCATATATTCGTATATGATCCTCTATTGTATTCGGTTGATGCATATTTTGACATGCGTATCTGTATTCATTTTAAAGTGAATATAGATATCGATATGACTTTGACATTCGTTAATATTCGTATTTGTATTCATATATCTATTTTAGTATATAAATATAGTCATAGATTTATCTCTAATTGTGTATAAAAATATTTTATAATTGCATTCATCATTGTTGATATTATTATTATGAAATAAATAAATTTAATATAATTTTATGTGTAAATCATCCTAAACGTGTATATTCTATTTAATTTATTAAAGATTTTTGTTGCTATTTACTATCCGATTCATATTCATTTTAAATTCGTATTCGTGATATGGTAACACATTTTTCATACCTATCAATATTCGTATCCGCATTCGTATTCATTATTTAAAATAAATAAAGATATAATTATACTTATATTCATACCCATATCCGATCTTTTTCACCGTACAACTCAACCCTATTATCAAATATTGATTTGACTATGGATAATCAATTTGCAGATAACCAAATGGATCCGAAGAGAATTCAAGTGGTTACCACATAATTATTATACATAACATCTTCCCATTCGACAATAAATTTATAGTAAACCACGTCGAGAATTCCTCTCTCTATCACCAAACAAAATAAAATATTATACATAACATCTTCCCATTTAATAATTAGACATTTCCTCTAAAATTTCATCATCATGAACCCTCCCAACAACAAACACAGAAGCATATATCAAAAAAAATAAATAATATACCTAAACACTATCTTTACCCACAATGAAATGGTTTCTCCACTACCATGCTACTCCTGCATCTAAACACACCGCTCTAATCGCTAAAGATCATGTTCTAGCAACACTTTTAGCATCCACAAAATGCTCAGTTGCGATAAGAAAACATGTTTGTCAATCCATATGCTTAACACAAACGATATTCGACAAACTCCAACGAGATAATGCTCCGACTATGGCTCTAGCAAGGGAGAAGTTGTGGCTGTAAAGATTTAGGATCTAAAATAATCAACATGCATCTATTTATAATTATTCAGATATTTGAATACTGATCGAATATTTAAATGGGACTTGATTTGTCAACGCTTAGCTAACTGACCTTATTGATTAGGAAGTTTTGATTTTTAAGTTGATCATGTTTGAGTTAGAAAGCTTCGATTTTGATGTTCTTAGACATGTTGGAAATGTATTGACAAGATATAGCATATTCTAAGTTTTTTTAATAACTCGGATTTTAAATAGTTTTTGGAGGACAGAAGCGTGTAGTTTTGCATCATAAAAATCTTAAAATTTTATCTTCGAGACTTCAAATACAGTGATAAAAGAACCTAGAAAAAGCTAAACTCATATCAAAGCACTAAAAATCTTAAAGAGAACAAAGAGTTTCTGAAAACTCAATAGGAATCGGTGAGCCATTGATCAACTGCTAATTGACTATGTTAGTTAGATCATGTTGTAATACGACCAGTTAACAATTCATTAGAACCACATTAATTATATTTTGGTGAAGAGAATGTGGCTAAATTATCCTGGATAAGTTCAGAGTTGAACTCAGGAATACGAACTACCTTAATGACTAATAAGTTCCTAACTTCCAAGTTAAGTGACTATTAATCTACCTTGGTCAACGATGCACAAAATACAATGCAAGATAAGACATATGCCGCAGAATGCATTTTTAAATAGTTTCATGCAAATTACTTAAAGACACAATGCTACAAAATGCAATGCATTGCAAACATAATAATGCATAAATATGCCCCTAAATGATCAATAGATTGAGCAAAAAAGTATATCCGATTTCATTATCATTTGATGCATCACAAATGAGTTCAATTCCAATTAATGGTATTTAAATAACAAGTGAATGTCACAACAAATATCTGATTAAATTTGTACTATTAAAGGTGTCAAATTCGTGATTAATTCATGTAAGTGGCTAGAGAATCAAACAAGCATCAAGATGAAAATGAAATCATTGAAATACGAGTTTATATGCTCAGGATATAGGCATTTTAGTCTAGGGGCATAACTGAAAGAAAAACATAGTAAAATATTTACAAAATATCACAAAAAGGTCCTATCAGGATCATAAATGTAATATTGTGAGAACTGACGAGATGTTAGTGCAACTGACCCCAGGCGTACATGCATTGCACGCGCCTGGTTGGACCTAGATGTAATATTGAAGATTGACCCCAGCCTCATGCGTTAAACACGCACGCGGAGGCTCAGGCGGAAGGTAAGATCGATTGCAGGTTCTTGGACCTTGTGGAAGGCTCAGGTGTGTCGGGTAGTGGCTCGGTCCCACCGAGCTTGGTGCCTCGTGTACAAGCCTTCGGAGGGATATGGGCCGTCCGATCATCAAGATCGGACATTAACTGCTACTAGAAGGGAACTCCTCCTCCTATGCATGCAGGCGGCGATGGCGTAGCTCTGACAAGGGTTCATTTGCTCCTTTGTCGTCTTGGGCTCTCCGTCGATGTCTAGGCACCTTCTTCGGAGCTCTGTGAAGACCATGTGCACTCATTGAAGATCTGAAGCGGCTTGGACTATGCTGATGATTAAACGTCGTCAGAGTGTGGACTCCAGAACGAAGCACTTAGCAGTGCTCCAACCATTGAAGCTTGGACCTGGAAAAAGGTTAGGAATAGCTGAAGCTTGCTTGTGCGAGTGGTGTGAGGTGAAATTGGGAGACTAATGGGACGAAGGAGGTGGAGGCTCAGTGGGTTCCTTCACTGAGATGGCAGAAGAAAGGGGTTAAGGTGTTGCTAGGTATGGAAGAAGGGAGAGGGGGAGCGAGACCTTCCGCGAGGATGACCAATCCTCAGTGAAAGTGGAGCGTGGATCTAAGTGAGGTGGTGATGAATGTGGAGCGTAGGAAAAATCGAAGAAAACTAAGAAAATGAAGCTAAAAACTAACCTTGAAGAACATCGCCATGGCAGAGGGAGTTGGCTTGGGCTCGAGGTCTTGAAAACTTCGGGTCTTTGCTTGACTCACACAACCATGGCGAGAAGCTCGAACGGTTATTGACTAACGTCGTAGAATGACTGGTCGACCATGGGTCTCATCGAAGCCTGGGTCACCGTCGCTACCTCGAATCCTCGCTCCCCTGTCACTAGAGGAGGTGGATGTATTTGGTCGTGGCTCTCACAAGGATGGACAACCGGCAAACTTGACCGATTGAGGAGTATTTGAAGGGAAGACGATTGTCCCAAGTAGTTGACAAGCCAGGTTCTTCCGCTCCTCTTTGACCATTGGGTTGAGGGACGAGGAGGCTGAAGTTAGGTCGTGAATGGGGGAGATCAGGTATGTGACAAGGAGTTGGAATTAGGTGGAGAGGAGGTATGAGTCGGTTGGAGAATCATCGGGAAGTCAGGAGATTATGACTTGCTTCATGAGTGACATGGGATGTTGGAGGTTGAAGGTGAGGTCGGAGCCGTTGAATCTAACGATCCAACGGAGGCGGGCGAGGAGAGAATGGAAAGCTTTGATGAGATCTTGTAATGCCCCGCCTCGGAAGGAGCGCATCCTGATGCCCATTCACAAAAATTACCCAACAACAGTTATAAACAACCTGCATGATAAAAGATTCATACAAAAAAACAAAATAAATTTTCTATTCATATAGAAAAAATGTCCACAACCTAAGATAACAAGGATAATCTAACTCTTATTATTACATCATCAATGGAGAAGATGGAAAAAAATAGAAGTAAACTGCCCAACTAGTAACGACCTCAGAAATGCTTCCCAGTTGTGTTGCCAATTACTCTCGCCTCAGTCTCCTGCTCAAGACTTCCTATTGGATTTTCAAGAGGGGTAACTTGTGAGTCAAATGACCCAACACGGATATAACATTAATTTATAAATAAAAGACTATATGCAGGCAATGCAATTGCAGTAACTAACAGGTATAACAAAAAAATTCTAAAAGACTCAAGTAGGATGCATGTAATTATGCCAGGCCTCAAATATATTTTATGATACTTTACACAATTAAACCACCCTCTCGATACCTTTAACCACAACTTTATTCATTTTTTTTATTTATTTCCGGACTAACCCATCAAAGGAGAAAGTCTACACTAAGAATGAAACTTGCATCGCTCCATTCATAGTGTAGATTAAAACCTGTGCGCAAGTGCGATCCTACAGCTGGTCTGGTCGGTAGTACTCTAACTCTCATAACAATGGGCATATAGCCCGAGGAACCACGACTCCGCCAACCAAGTCAACTGGGGGAGTCTCGCTCGTCCAACAAAATACCACAAGTACAGATCAGTATGGTGCGATGCACGCATGCATCCACCCAACTCTCCAGAGCACCTACCACCACCCCACTCTGTGATGTCCCTTGAGTGGGGGTGACTCACTATTGGCTCAGCCGGACTACAAGGGTGTGCACCCACCTTGCAATATTTACCTTTTTAATTCCACACACATATGTTTAGCTTTACATGAATGTAATTAATCTTAGACTTTACCATGTAATGTGAACATGGTTTATCATCTCTAATCAATAGTTGGGCACTTAGGTACTAAAGAAATATCATACTCTCTCATGATTTATTTATAATCTTCTCACATACATCCACACACCAATATAGTAGAGGGAAGGATCCGGTCACTCTTCCCATGCTTCTTCTTCAATTTATATATATGAAGCCACGAATTATTTGATACTTATCATGTGATATTAACATGACAGAAGGGTGATATCCTCAATCCAATTATATACATTCAAGTGTTGTATTTTATAAAATTGTATATTTGAGCTTCCACATCTTAAAAGTTAACCTGGCATGCATAATACTATTCCGAATCGGTTATTTTAAAACCATCCAACAAAACTCCTCGTCGAAACCAACATATTTCTCACTACCAAAAAAATATTAGAGTTATATTTAATGTCCATATTGAACTTGCAATAAGACCGTAAACAACAATTTACGTGTGATTAAACTCTCTATGATCAAAAGTTACCACATATACAATTGACATGCATTTATAACGTCGATGCTATAATTGTTAACTATTAACAAAGGTAATATAAAGTATATGCTCTAATGCCATATATGTTCCATCCAATGCCAGGATAAAATCATAGATCATGAGATTCTTGACGGAAACAGAAGTTGAAATCTAACCTAAGATCCTAATGTGCATGTTGGAAAAAATAATCTTTTCTACTCATCTATCTTTATTTTCTTTTTGTATGAGACAAGGTGAAACTAAGTAACATAATACAACTAAAGTGAGAAAGAAGATTGGCGTAGTTTCTAAAAGAAATGATGGAATGAAAATATCCGGATGTAAATTTAGCACCTAAGGCTCCTATAACATGAGTCATATACAACATTATCAACAGTTCATAGGCAATTACTCCATCCATTTGTTTAAATCCATTTTGTAATTACTATGTCCATTAGGAAAACTACTCATGCCAAAACCGACAAAAAAATCTCATAGCCACCACTAGGTTCTCCAACTAAACCCATGTCGTTTGACCCACAGGGCATTAACCATCCTCTTAAGGTTTCCATACAGAAAAATTAAGGGTGATGTTGTAATGGAAGTTAGTGCCTGGATTCGAGTGTTTCAAAAAAATTAGTATCAACTCATACCTTATAACTCACGTACGTGAACACAGGAGGAGAAGTTCGAATTTGATAAAAGATCAAAGTACTGAAGGGATTAATCTATAGTGTAGATCGTCATGAACAAGAATCACTGAATGACCTTTGGTTTGTACAAACAACAAGGGGTGATTTACAAGAAAAACCTTGATTACCAACAACAAGGAGGCGATCCCGAGGATGGATCGAAATCGAAACATCAAACCCCAAAACAACAATCTCCATCATCGCAAGATACACGAAAAATAAGGAGAATGTCAAGAACAGTTATCTAACGCGAGCCTTCGATCTGTGCACGCGGTCAACGATCTGAACTTTGTGGCGCCTTTCCCTTGCGGCGACGTTCTTCCTCCTCTCCTCGCAAAGAAGCTTCGGAGCTTTGTGGCTCGCCAAAGGGAAGAAGCTCTTTCTCTCGTATCTCTAGGGAAGAAGAATGAAGAAATCAGAAGCATGAGAATGGAAGGAAATCAAAGGGATCTTAAAGACTATTCAATGATGAAAAATAGGAAATAAGGTTATCAATTTTGAGGTGAAATTATGCCTCAAAATATCTCCAACGTGTGCAATAAGGTTCAAACCCGCAGGTCTACCTTCCATAAATGTCCCCGACCATGGCTCGCTAAAATGGATATAACTTCCTCATACGAACTCGGATTCGCGCATTCTTGGTCTCGTTGGAAAGCTTACGACGAGACGCTTCTTTTGAGTATATTTTATATGTTTTAAAATTTCGGAAAAAAGCCAAAATTGTCGAGGCGTTACAGATCTGATGATCTCATCAGATGGTGGAGCGGTGCACGGAGTTGGAGGGACCTGATTACATTCATCAGGAGCAGATGGACGGTAGAGAAGGCGTGCGACTGTCAAGGAAGGGTCGAGCCATGTGGCTAGAGGTGGTTGCGCCACATGGCCCAATATGAATCAAAAGAGAACTAGAAAATGTTAGTAAAAAAATAATAAAATAGTTAGAGGCTTTAAATGAAAAAGTGTTTAACATGAAAGCTGTAGATCTTTTTGAGGTCTCCAAGTTTAATGTTGAACACAAAGTTAAGTAGGGCATATATACATAGATATATTTTTGTAAATATTTTTAAAAGATTAAAAATATTTATTTTAATTTCTTTTGTATTTTTTACATTTTAATTTGTGATTAATGTCAAAATAAATATTTACAATATTTATCTAATTTTATGGTATTTTCAATAATTAATAAAAACTTAAAAAGGACACACTAATTAATTAATAATATACATTAATTAGGATTAATTATTTATAAAGGTTAATTGTTATTGTTAGTTAATTGGCTCAATATTTTATTGACTTTTTTAAGTTAGAGGGATATAAATAAATAATATGATGATAAATTATAGATTTATCGTCCATCACAAAGACAATTGCAAGCTAGCAAGTCACCAATAGTTCCCTTTCAGTCATATGTAGTTAGTAATTCTTTTGTAATCTTTTTTCAGGTTGATGTGCATGTAACTTAATATAGCGGGGTAGTCTGTTATGCAAACTTTATTTTATGAATGAAAATGTTGAATGTTTTCTCTATATCATCTTCTATTGCTGTCTGATTCTGAATGTTAGCTACTTTTATTAAATTGAGTTATTTATCATAGAAAATTGTAGTTACTTTCTTTATAGTAGATCTGATAAATGGGAGGATCCCACTATCTTGAATCAAGGTCGTGACAATGCAAGCTAGGTGCGCTCGGTGGACAACCTCGTATCCCATTGGCTAGATCTAGAAATGATTTTATTGAGTATGTATATGACCTCCTGTTCCATGCATTGACTCAATTTTTTGATCATATTTTCTTTGAAGATGCTATCAATGTCATTCTATATCTATTTGGTTTGACTTTTATTTATGCCAATTCCATAAAACATATAACCATAATGAAAATTTCTTTCCATTTACCATTAGTAAGAGTTGAAATGCGGATCTTTGGTATAATAAGAATTAATGTATAAGTATGGTACAATATATTTTGCTATCATTTTATTAGGGTCAAAACTATATCAATGTCCAATGATAATCTCATCACTTATAGTCATAGTCATGTCAAAAAATATGGAAAGAATGACACATCTATTATATGATAATATTTTTACATAGTTTTAAACATATTGATTCGCATGCACATCTTACTTCACTTCATTCTTTAGTTCATTATATTTCAATGTAATTCCATTTATATTATATTATATTATATATGATGTGAAAGAAGTAATACAAACAAAAGAAAAGAATAGTAAGATACCAACCGACCTCTTTTCACACATGCATGATACTTAACTCATTTTACCTTTTGTCTCGAGCATTGCTAAATCTCCATTTTGGGAAGAATGACAACCGATGCAATAATCAAAAAGATCTTGACATAGGTCCTTTGATGTGCTAATTCCGTTGGCCAATAGCTATCTTCTAGCTAACTTGAACATTTCATTTCAGAACCTTGGGCATTAGTAGCAAGGTTCCCTTCTTTACATCAACCAGTTAATAATAATACTACCGAAAAACAAATAATCACTATCTACCCTGCAACCGATCAAGAAGGAAGATTAAATGGCTTTCTATCACTTATATTTTAGTTCTCCTTCCCTTGAAGGCATTTAGTAAAACCATGCTTTGCTTTCATCACTAACAATCTGATCTATGCAATAAAAATTCCTTAATAATGTGTCTACTAGCCGATTTGAACATTTCTTTTCAGATACCTAGGCATTAGTAGCAAGTTTTGATGAATCTCCATTTCATCACCTTTATTCGTTCATTTTGGCCTTTAAACCCTAGTTAAATGCATGCACATAACTTTATTTTGCATAAACTAACATATGTTATTTACACTGTAAATATTCTACAAAATACCTCATTAAATGCCAAAATAAAATAATAAAGGAAATTAAATTAAATTAAATACCATAGGTATTTAATGACCCTAAACCTTGAGACCTAGGCATCATGATGATTGGGTCGATAAGGAATAAAATAGAGGTGAGATAAGGTCCAAAAATACAATAAAAACCCTAATTCTTAATTCCTCAATAATTCAGTATGAGACCTATTTTATTCTTTATTATTTATACCCCAATCAATAAACTTTGTACATAAAAGTTGTAGATAAAAATACACAGAAAAATGAAAATTTAGTTCATAATAAAAGAATGCACAATGCGCTCAAGACATTCAAAATAAAAAACTAAAATCCAAACTTCCCAGACTTGTATCTTCTCCATACTCTATTAAAATTGGCAAACTCACCTTTAATTGTATATAAATTTTAATTATCTATTTAATGATCGATTTGGAGTTAAGATGCAAAAGTTATGTTTTGGACCCATATTATGCAATTTAACTCAATAAATAATTAATTGATTTATTATTTATATTTTCATTATTTTATATTTTAGAATATTAAAATAAAATTATTAAAAATACAATAAAGTAATTAATTATATTAAAATATATAAATGGATTATACATACATATACCTATATAATAAATATACCTATTTATTTAAGTATACATATGACTTCAGAAAATACAATAAAAATACATTATGTATTTAAATGAAATAAAAATAAAATACATAAAATATAGGTAAACATACCCATGTTTATACTTGTAAAAAGTAACATACAATAAATCAAGTTGTAAAAATAAATAAAAATCTCCATAAAATACTACATAAAATAATAGATATTTTCATGTATTGTCCAAAAAATAATAAAATCATTTATTATTTTAACTTGAAATAATAAAGTATTTCATGATGTTTTGTCATTTAGATCTCGGTCTGGGTTGACCTCGGTCAACTCCCCGGTCTCCCTAGGTCCACACATGTCAGAGGCTAGGTCCTTGACTTCCTCGATTTTCCCCTCGAGTTTCTTTCATTATTTTTGCCCGATTCCTTCACGACTTTTGAGCCTCGATCCTCGCTCTATCACGCGCACAACTCATCTTGATCCACGACTCGCTAAATGGAGCATGCTTCTCAATACAGAACCCCCTTGTACATATGCCTTCGGGGAATCCCATTTTGAACTTGGTCCGTTCTTACTCATTGTACCCCTCAAATCGATCCACCCTTGAGTCGAGCTAGGTGACAACAGCTCCCCGAGCAATTTACAGCGCGCGCACGATGAGAAAGGACGCAACCTAGATTCGTCGGAGTTCCTCCTGGTTGAGCTCCATTGGCTCCGCTCTGGTTGGTCGAGCCATATTGTAAGCCTAGCATTTCGTAGCCAGTAGTTGTAGCTTTAATTCCATGCCTTTATTTTGCATTTTAATTGCCTGCAGTAGCGTAGCTTTTGATTCTTGTAGTTCAATGGAGCTCTGCTCCGGCCACTGTTCCACCATCATTCAGCCATTCTTCGACCCCCATTCCACCTTCATTTCACCCCCCTTTGCCTCTTCTACGCCCCGCACCACTTCATTCCCCTTGATCTTCCTCAGATCAAGAGATCAGATCTCCCTTCGCCGCCCTTCACCGGAGACCTCAGCTCACATCATTTCCGTGCCATCTCTGCCTAATAAGACCCCTATGACCTTTATTTTTGTGCTGCCTTTGCATGTATTAGAGGTCAAGAGCTTCTTGGGAGGTGATTTTGATACAATTTCATATCTCCCGGACACAGGACCTTCCTCAAGCTCCTGGGACCCCATCTGTGGTCCTCAGAGCCTTCTGAAGCATCCAGCAGTTGTGGACACCCTTGAAGATCTTTTCAAGCCTTGGAGGAGAGCCTGAGACCATCAGAGTCGTGAGGGAGGAGTGAACGAAAGAGCCCCGACATACTTTTCTTCCCTGTTCTTCAGGAAGAGCAGTATCTGTTGGATTCTTTCGTCTGCTCTAGATTTATTTATGACCGCATGATTATGAGCAGCAACATCCGTTAGATCTCGCCCAAGATTTGATCCACACCACACATCGACGAACCGATATCAGGTGACGAGGAGAAGCCACGTGTCCAAGTAAAGATTCATCATCGTCAGATCGCCTTAGTGGGGGTAGTTTTGCCCGATAACCCAGTCTTTTGTGTATTTTATTTTTAGTATAAACATTGTATTTGTAGTTCAATATTTTTTTGTAAAAATTGTATTAAGAACCTTATGCTTTTGGAAATTGCATTTTAGTCCCTTGCCACGTCACTTCACGTGCCCCGTGAGCGTGAGGGCACTGAGGGACGGTCATTTTGCAGAGGGATCCTTGAGGTTCTTGTATTTCCTTTTGGTTAATACAATCTTGATTCACGTGTGATATTTTGTGGTTGAATTTCATGCATGTCCTATAATTTTTGATAATTACATTTATGTCCCTACCTGCACGTGAATGTTAAATATATTTGGGAATTTTGTGTAGACACCCTTGGACTTTTATATAGTATTCTGGAATGCATGTTTACTTTATGAAAATCACATTTAGGTCCCTGCCAAAACATTACTTTTATTTCTTGTATTTTGCATTATTAAAAATATCATTTGGCATCAAAAAAATTCTAAGAGAAATTAGTTTAAGTATCTGGATCTATTTTAAATCATCTATATTTTTCTTGGGCCATTTAAAGTTATTTTCCTATTTTTAAAATTAAAAAATCTTGCATTTTATTTGCATTTAAAAATACATAAAAATGATAAAAATCATCTTTAAAAATCCAAAAAATTTAGATACTATTTAGTATTGTATTTTAAAACTAAAGACAAAAAATCACTAAAAATTACACAATAAAAATACTGAAAATTAAAAAGACCCAAAATCTATATAAAAATTATAAAAAATCCTATAAAAATCCAAAAATATTTGTTTATGTCTCTAAATTTTATTTATATTATATATTATATATTACAAATAGTTTTTAAAATTCTGGGCCATTTATGTATTTTTTAAATTCTAAAACAATTCGGCCTATTAATATACTATTTTGACATTTTTATTCATTTAAAAATACAAAACTTAGCAAAAATTAAAAGACAAATCATAAAAATAGAGAAAAATATTAAATACATAAAAATATATTACTTTATCATTATATATACTATTCTATATTATATTTATAGCTATATTTACTTCTATTGTTATTATTTATAAAAATATCAAAAATATTTTGAATACCCTTAAAAATAAAAAGGACCGCACTTAAGGTATTTTACTGATTTTTTCTATAATATATATCCTGTATATATCTATTATATGTATATCTCTTTTTTACATAAATGTTTCCTATATTAAAAAGAAAAGAAAATTAAAAATTAGAAAATAAAATATGAAAACTACAAAATTAATAACACATACAAATATATAAAAACCAAAATCCATAAAAACATAAATTAAAAACCCACACAAAAATAGATAGAAAAGACAAGAAGACGGATAATTTTTGGATTTTATTTCACAATCTATCGATTCCACTCCCTGTGTTCGACGCTCTACACATACTTACACTTATACACATTATTTGTAGAGTTATAATAAATTTTAACTTCACATTTTTATTTTGCATTGCTTTATCTATCTGTGGGTTAATTGTTGTCTGAACCAAGGTTCTCTCGATCGTCTCAATGATTGATTGTTCCTGCTTTTTGTGGAGCACAAAGGATGGCCTGAGAATCTTCGCTTCAACAAGTTCCCCTTACATACATCGTCCGACTATAATACTACCCAATAACCAACGAACCACTACCTATCAAATAACCGATCAAGAAGGGAGATTACTTTGCCACTTTAGCTCTAGCTCTCCTCTTTGAAGGCTTTAGTTAAATCATGCTTCACTTTCACCGATGACAATCCGACTTCCCCAATGGAAGTTCCTTGATGACACATCTTGTCGTTCATCATGAAGTAAGTTGTTGGAATTAACTTCGATCATCATGTTTTTTCTATTAATGGAACCCCTTACCCAAATATGTGGTTATGACTTGCACATGAAAACATCTATCATCAACTATCCGAGTTGTGCATACACGACAAGAGAAGAAGGATTAGATCTTTATTTTTTTTTGGTCTTCTCCGTAGTAAGCTTTTCGTACATGAGTATTCTCCTTTTGGCCAGTATATCATTTTGTTTTGAGACCAAAAAAAATGTTGGTTTGCATTCTTAATTTTTACATCGATCCTATTCTCCTGCCATACATCTTTGGCGTCCTCTACTTTATAGACACCTTGTATTCACTCTTCTATTGTATCGTCAGAGCCGAGCTTAAATTACCCAAAATTTGAGTCGAAGTTGAACAATTTCTGCATATACACCAAAACTTAAAAAGAAAAAGAACAAGGGAGGGGAAACTCGAAGCCGCGTTAGAATAGTCGGACGGAAGAGACGAGAAAGACAACGAAGCGAAAGCCGCCCCTCCTTTCATCCCCGACGCAACACCACAACACAAACCATTTCCTCACCTCCGATACAAACCCTAGTATCTTTTCCCTCCCATTTCACCTTGATCTCAATCCTAATCGCAAAGGCTTCAGCTTTTGGGATCACATCTCCATGGCTGGTCGTTACGACGTCAATCCCTTCGCCGAGGAGGACGTCAATCCCTTCGCTGTACGCTTCCATTCTTCCGCAGATCTTTTCCTTTTCGTTATGTCTTTCTTATGTTTCTCCTAATTTTGTGTTGGATTCGATCGAACGTGTAATTTGCTTGTTTCGGAATTTGGGCAATATTCGGTGTCCCTTTGAGATCAGGAGGGGATCGGGCTGCTGTAGGATAAACTTTTGCTGTTCGAGTTAGGATTTTACCGTATCCGTTTTAGATCTCATTTTGGATGCATTCTTCAAATTCAATAGCTGGTTAATGGAAAACGAATAGCCCTCTTTTTGCCCTCTTTTTGCTGGATTCTGTGAGGTTGGGAGATAACTATTTGTAAATTGATGTTGATGCTTTGTAAATGATGAAAAAATGGTTGTTTTAATTGGATGTCTAAGTGATCCGACTCTTAGAGCCTATTTGAGTACTGGTTGATTACCCAAGATACTACCCAGGATTGGATCTGGGATACCTCATACTTCCATCTTTAACCTTATATTCTTCAGTTAGAACTAATAGTGCGGGTTCCACATTTTCTTTATTATACTCTTTCTGATCATCTTCAAATAAAAATAGTTAATATAAAAACATAGTTCAATCATAAATTTTTTATCTGAAGTTTAATCATAAATTTAAGTAATATAACATATAAAAAGATACCACATCATATCCATTTACCTCCAAAACTTTTAATCATACAAACACCTAGTAGTACCACTACTAAAAAGGATACCCATCTTACTAACATTTTGAAAGAAGCTTATCCCTATCCAACACAACCTTGCAATTGAACGGACCCTTAGAGGAAGCCTTGCATACCGAGCAGTCGTTTTTATGACTATATAAGTAATGAATTGCCTTTCATTCGTTTTTTGTAACAAATGGAAGCTTCTGAGCAAGGTTGACGGATACATGCTACTAATTGAGGATTTTACAAGAGGGGATGATTGAATACATTAGAAAGATGAAAGCTGGTTATGCACCCACTTTCTTATCTATGAAATGCAGTATGAAGCTAGTGTAAGTAGATGAAATTTTAAATATAGGAGGCTATAGATTATGCATGAATGTTATTCATGGATACACTACTTAAACGATGGAATGCCAATAAAGGAGGAGGAAGATTTTAAGGAGAAGGTGTTCTAATATGTTGCGTGGAAGCATTTATGAAGTGTTTAAAGTGATAAGGGCAGGGGACCTGGGGAACCTCTCTTCTGCAAATCACTAAAAGGAGAAGAAAGTTAAAGATGTAAATGGCATAAAGCACAATCATGAAATATAAGTTTTTTACCATGTTTTATCCGAGAGAGCTTGGTGATGAATTTTGTACTATGATGGGAGAGGAGTTTGAGTGCACACGCCACCCACACAATTCTCTCGCTGGACTTAGTAGGATCACAAGTGCTCTTCTCTCTCTTGCAATATGTTGCCAATCCTTGGGCACTTTTATTGGAGGAGGCATCTCCTTGCCTATAGGATACATGAGGTTAAGTTTATGAGGTCGCTCATGGAAGATAGCTGATATGGTCTTTAGAGCATGAGATGCCCCTTCACTATTTTAGCTAGGAACTGTTTCGGTACTACTTTTTACTCTTATTTCGGAGGTATTTCACATGGCTCGTCTTGGTTCTTGTGGGATCATATTCATAATCAATAGACTTTAATGGAAGTGCAACTTGCAAAGTTTATTGGTGGTAGTTGTCCTTCATCTTGATGTTGTACCTTCATATTAGTAAAGGACATGATCATGGCTATGCCATAATGGAAGAAATTACCTTTGTAAGCTGCTCCCTTGCATGCGATGTTCTCGGTCTTCATTTGTGTTCTTGATTCTGTACAAGGACGTGCGACACAGATCAGGATTTATGGCAAGCTTGGCAACGACTATATTTCTTTCTCATGCCCAACAATCTCGCCATTCAGGAACATGATTGAGGACACGGTGTAATTGGCAATTGTATTTTTGGCAGTTGCTTTTCTTCGTACACAACTTTTTACTTGGGAAGTATAAGTGCTGGGAAGGAGAAATTTTAGCTTAATAGGCAAGGTACCTTCTTACTCCAACTTGATTAAACCCTTCATGGACCAGCTCTCTTCTTCTCGAGACTTGCTCTCCAGATTTGTTGACCATAAATCTCTAAGGGCAACTGCCCCTAGATGTCACCTTAAATGATTTATTCTTTGGAGATCTTTTAGGATATTTGTGTGGAGCCCCAGTTGGCTATATAGTTTTTTTTGGTATTAATAAACATGTGTTCTTGTGAAGGAAGTAATTAATCTGTTGAATTCCAAAATATGTCCTCCTAACCTTTATAGAGGTGGATACTTGCTGTTAGGTGCAAAGAGTAATTCCTTGATTTCTGTGCGGGTTTCAGGACCTTGGTTGGGCTCACATATTTCCCATTGAAGATGTCCGTAAAACCTCATTAAGGTAGGTCCTTAATACCTTAGGTAAGTGAGTCAATGTCAGGATATCAGTTACAATTCTTAAATTTAATCATAGATTTGGGAATTTGACAAATTAGAATTGTTCATCCATAATTGGTTAATTTTATTTACTAGTTCATTTTTATTTATGTTAAAGAAATTGAGATTGATTATAACCTCAAAATGTATGATAAATAATATTAGTTAGAGTTATTTTAGGAGTCCATTAGGGTTTGTTAAGTGGTCATTTTTATTTTCCTTATTTATATTGTAAGTCCATCCCCACCTATATAAAGGGTGAATGGTTCATTGTTTGAGAGATTAGTTATGAATTATGAAGTAAATTTTGGTTTGGAGAGCCCCTCATTTATTATCCTCCTCCTCCCCCTCCTCCCTTATTTATAGGATTTCTTCTTCTCAATGTCGTCCCTCTCTTACCCACTTAAATGGTCTGGTGGTAGTGCAGTGTGTCTACCACCCAAAAGACCATGATTCAAATCCCCCCATTGTGGGGTTTGCGTTAGGTAGTCGACAACCAGTGTAAAACATAGTCGAATCTTTCAACATGGATTTGAGCAAGAATCCATGTAGCCGACCCTACTTATAGTGGGAGAAGGCGTCACCATTTTTTTAATGTCGTCCCTCTCTTATCTTGTGAGCCGCATCGTGTCTTCTTTTTCTTCTCTTCTCTCTCCTCCTTTTCCAGACCGCATCAATTTTAGCGAGGTTTGCATCCCGTCTTCATACACCAAACTCCATTAAAACTTGTTCTTCTTACACTGTCAGAGCTCTGATGGATTCAATCCTTATTTGAACCTTGATTTATATACTAATATTTAGATAAACATCCTAGCCCTGTCCTGTTGCTGGATACTTGCATTTTTTTGTGAGGTGTTCATATATTCTTATCTGATGGATATGGAACTTTTTTTAGAATGTTGCCAAAATAGTTTTAAATGCCACCAAGGGATTGTGGGTATCAGACTATCAGTATGCTTAGGGTGAAGTGAGCATGCTTAAATTTTAAAAGCCTTTTCTCAAGATCCTATACAAATTTTAAGTGGAATGAAGAATGTAGTTACTACAGGAAAGACAAAGCCCTATACCGTTTAAAAGCATGTGTCAGAGTTCAAGGAAGAAAAAACGATACCTTGAACTTGAATATGCACATGGGGGTGAACAGTGTTTAAGCATAAATATAATCAATTTGATAGTAAATAGCTTAACTAATCAGAGATGATTTTTTCTCATAGTAAAGAAGCAAATACTCAATTTAGAACACTGATTTGCACATATAGTATCAACATGTGGAAAGCACCGTGTAATATCAATGCACTGTATTAATCAAATCTAATATCAAATCAAAATTACTAAATTATTGCAATCATGAAAACAGATGACCTGATTCCATTATAAAAAAATAACCGTGAATAAAAATGCTACAGAATAAACCATTACTTGAACTGACTTTATAAAGATTAAATGAACTGGCTAAGTCAGTGGCGATAGAGTGCAACAAAATGTGCATTAGTGAGCCACATGCTCAAGGAACCAAAATGCACGTGCACAGAAGAGGAATGACTCATAATTGAAGAGAAGAGATGAATAGACAGCAGGAAAAACAACAGAAGAAAGGCCTGCCTCGGTCCTACGAGGCATACACATCACTTGGGTGCTTTGAGGCAATAACCTCTAGGTGGTTTTTCTAAGACAACACCTCGAGGCGTATGCCTCAGCACCTTTGAGGTCCTTTCTTTAAACATTGAGTATTACTCATATCATGCAACCAGCACAAAAAAGTTAAAAATTGAATACTACTAGCATTGTGAAATTAAAAGATGGCAAAATTTAACTCATAAGTCATAACATCTAAGATTTAATATCAATTTAGCACAATGCGGATAACATTAGCCTAACGACTTTGAGTTTTGATATATAATGCTTTATTTAATCATATAATGATAAATATTTGCCTAGAGAATTCTTTAACAATGTTTCAAGATCGAATGTTTAGTTGTCATGTTTTCACAAATCAAATGTCGAGAAAAATAAGGAAGTAGGCTATATAATCATTGGTTTGATGAGAATGAGGGGATAAAGAACATACACCGTCGAATCAATCAGATACTTTTCAAGCCTCCAAGACCCCCAAAGCCATAATTAGCCCCCTGCTAAGCCATCGGTATCTCTGACCTAGACGTAGATGTGGAGCCAACCTATGTCTTCTCCAACCTACCTTTTATAGTTTGATGCCACTCTTTCATATATTTAGCCAAAAAGGTGTTTAGAGAATGCCCTTTTAGGAGACTCGATGAGTAGTTACTGGCAAGTAATAATAAATGGCGAAGCCTTCTCTCACTTTAACTAAGGCCGGCTACATGGATTTTTGCTTAAATCCATGTTGAAAGATCTAACTAATTTTTACTCTGTCTGTTGGCTACCTAATGCAACCCCACAAGGGGTTTTTGAACAATGGTCTTTTGGGTGGTAGGCCCACTGCACCACCACTAGACCATTGGAGTGGGTGCCCAAGTCATGCGAAAGGCCCACCATCAATCTGAATTATTTTTTAGGAAAAGAGGGTATCTGAATTATCTTTTTTTAGGAAAAGAGGGTAAGACATCGAGAAGATGCCTACCCCAGAATTTCTATATATTCTCAGTATAATTTTTTGAATATAAAGAGGCTGGTGTCCCAAAAGGTGGGACTCACCGTAAAAAGATATTAATATCTAAATAATTAGGTTACAAGATTCCGAGCCAAACAAAGGCCCCTATAATGCTCCAATATATTTTTAGGATACAAATGTTGACCTCGGAAGATACAATTATTTTTGGCACTCTGGATGGCCTGTAGAAGTGCAAAGGCCGGGGAGCTGTCCTCATGTGAGTTCCCGCAAACCATCCTGACATATCTCCAGAAAGATGAAATATTATTGGTGCCTGCTACTTTACTCTCAAATCTATCCAGTATCTATTTATAGTCAGAAATTCGCAGATGCCCTTGAACCAAAGGTAGACCAAGATAATCCATTGATAGTGAACCACATGTGTAATGAAGAATGGAGCTTGCCTCAGTGATCTTTGCCTCTGTGAGCCTGAAAGGTGCGAAAACCAACTTCTCCCTGTTTAGTTGCAGACTCGAAATGTCACCAAAATATCCAGAATGTAAGCTGCATGCTGTAGTTGTCTGGCCTCACCCACGAGAAGATCACGGTGTCATCAACGTACTGAAGAGTGAAGAATAGGTATAGAGATGTCATCTTCGCTGTATCTAGGGCAAAAACCGACCTCAAACCCCAATCTCATCGTAATAGTCAAGGCATCTGCTGCAATCATGAAGAGGAGAGTTGTCAAGGGGCATCACTGATGTATGGCTCGTCGTGGTTGAAAATACCCCCCTTAGGGCATCCATTTACAAGCACTGCGTAAGAGGCCGCAATAATGCATCTTTTCGTCCTAGAGATCCATCTATCGAAAAGCCACGTCGTCATAAAGATGCCCATAGGAAGCACCAATCTATGCAATTATAAGCTTTGTAGAAGTCAACTTTCCACATAAATCCTTTTTCTTGTACGCATTTCTAATCAAGCACCATCTCAAAAACTAAAATCCAACCATCAGCCATTTGCCTATCAGGTACAAAAGCGGGTTGCTTCGGGGAAATAATGTTATTGTGGGTCCCTTTCAATCGGTTCGCCATAGTCTTGGCAATAATCCGATAAATTGCATTGGTCGCTATGGGTCGAAAGTCATTAACGCTAGCGGGAACCTCCCTCTTAGGAAGCAAAAATAAGAGAGACTTGTTCAACCGATCGAAACCCAAATTCCCTTCCATGAACTCCTGCATTGCTGCCGTCACATTCTCCTTCACCACATCATAAAATTCCTTGGAAAAAAGCTGGAAAACCATCATGGTTGGAACGCCGTCCGCATTCAGCTGTCAAACCACCTTCTTCACTTCATCCTCAAGGAGGGGGGCAACAAGAGAGTCAATATCATACGGTGTAATCTCATCAATTCCCCTTCCCCTCCAACCCCAACCCATGCATCTAAATCTCCTGTTTAATGCCTAAAAATGTGCATGTAGCGCATTTCCCACCTCAAGATCCCCCCTGCACCTATACCCCATCCACATCCACATCGATAGAGTAGATGTAGTTCCCGTATCTTCTTCTAGAAGCCACATAGTGAAAACAATTCATATTTGCATCCCCTTTCTGGAGCTACTGCTGTCGTGATCTCTGTCTCCATTCTGTTTACCTCTTTCTATCCTCCTCGTATAGCAAATTCAGCTGGCTGGATCTCTCATCGATTTCCTCAAATGTCAGCTTATGCTTGTCCTCTATGGAGCCCAGTCGGCACACCGCATCCTGTGCCATGTTCCGTCTGATTCAGCATTGTTCCTTGACATGCTTGTTGAACGTCTGAAGCTGTCTGCATAATAGGGACAACTTGATCCCCATTCTGGCCGCGGTTGACCTAGGTAGTTGGTTCTCACTCCAGAAATCCATAACCACAAAACCCTCCTCCAGCAACCATGCTTGCTCAAACCTAAAAAATGATCTCGGTTGCGCATCTGCGCCTGAGGACCACAATATCGTAGTATGATCTGAGTGAGCGCATGGAAGGGCCTAAGCACACACAAGAGGTGCAAGTTGTAGCATCTCAGTAGACACCAAGAACTGATCGAGCCACGATCTCGATATGGCAATCCACCATGTGTAGCAGCAACCACCCGCATCAACAATCGTGAATCCAAGCTCATGGATCAGGGAGAGAAGAGCCTCCGAGCCGGTATTATTCCCCCCTCGCATACCCAAGCGGTCATTAGGCCGGAGAGTGACATTAAATCACCACCCACCGGCCATGCCTCAGAGGGATACTTTAATCACTCATTCTGAAGTATGTCGGCAAGATCCGAGATGCCCACACCATTAGGCTGTCCATACAAGTTTGTAATCACAAGTCGTGAGTCATCTGCCTTTCTTGGCAAAAGCATCGACATAGAGCGACTGCCCCTTATTTTCGGCTCCAGCATTATGAATCTGTCACCATTCCAACCAGTGGCAAGCCCTTCTTATGCCCCCTCAGAGTCGATCATATGGAACTCTGATAAGAATGACCCACCAATAGATTTCCACATGTCTCCAATGCCCTGTGCCAATTTTATTTTATGTAAAAGAATCACACCCACTTTCTCTGCTGCACACAGCTCTCACACATCCATCCTTTTCTCAGGTATCCCAAGACCCCTAATATTCTAGGACAAGATATTCATTCATCAATTGTCTTAACTCCTTGGGGTAGAACCCCCAAGCACTCCACCAGACTTGCGTTGACACCGATCATCTGGTTTTCTATAGTGCCCATCGGGTTTTCTTTATCCACAGGCCCTGGGAGTCTCTACCCGTGCACATTAAGTTTGCAGCGACTCCCTGAGCTTTACCGGTCTGATCCACCGCCTTGTAGATTGCATGTTGAAAACACCTCTACCTCTCCCGCTTTGAGAGCCTTGAATAACTTCTGCCGAATCGCCAGGAAGGCGAGAGCCAAAGAGATATAAATACCCAATCCCCATACGGTGATGCAGAGTTTCCCGCTGACCTCTGGGCAACCCCTTCAATCACCGACTCTCCTCTCACCCTCGGAGGCCCCTCCACTTGAAGCACCTCACCAGAAGATGGAGTGTTTCTCGAAGTAGCGGTAGGAAGAGGACCCAGTAGGGCACCGCCCATGTCGCTCCCCATTTCCACGATGCTGTCGAGGAGTGGTCCCTGCGGTTCTAACCTCGAACTCGCCGCAAGACCAATAAAAAATGTTTCATGGGTCACTTTCAGTTCCACCCCACCCAAGGAGAGGATCCAATGGAGAGTGGCCTAACCCGATTGGGGTCCAAGGGGAGCCCCACTGATGCAGCGTGAAATGAATAAATAGGGCCGCATTTTTTCTATTTTTTATCCGTTAATTTTATTTACATTTATTTGAGTCGTCGTAATTTTAATTAAATAAAAGAGATCGCCTGTGATCTCAAAATAGTTGGTTAGAGATTTGAATTTATTTCAAATCAATTAGTTGGTCAAATTAGGTGTCATTTTTGAATTTGAATTCGATTTCTATTTTTGTAATCACATCCCTCCTATATAAAGGGGTGAAGGGCTATTGTTTTAGTTAGTTCAATTATTATAAAATTTGAGATTTCTCTCTCTCTCTCCTCTCCCTTCTCCTTCTCCCTGGCCATGGTCTTCACGTTTTCTCCATCCCCTCGTAATCCCGACGAGCTTCTCTTCTCAATCCCTCCAATTTCTTCTCCATAAAAAAAATCCACCCTCAAATTATTTTCATCAACGTCGCGCCGATTTCCATTTGCATCAATTGGTATCAGAGCATGGCATCTAGGTCGTCCTCACGATCTGGCGATCCCTCTCGTCATTCACGCAGAAAGTCCAACGGATCTCACCCCAACGACCGTGCATGGCGTGCCGAGGTTAGACAAGCATTATCGAATATGCTCCAAGTTTGTGCCGATATGCAAGTTTTGGCGTTCCAGATGCGAGAGCCACAGAATATTGAAGCAATAACACACCAACTAGAGGAAAACGTCGCCAAATCAAAGTCTCCAACCACCGAAGCCGATTTTGATGAAGGAAAACAAGAAAAAGAGAGCGTAGACGACGAAACGACCGCTGTCCAGCCCATTTCAGAGGAAAAAGAGGCCGTCAAGGATGATTTACTCGCTGTCCACGCCATTCCAGAAGAAAAAAGTGACGAAACACTTGCTGTCCAGGTATGTTCCGATTCGCAAAAGCCGCCGGAATCGATCTTCTGCCCCTCCGTGACCCTCTCACGGACCCCTCCACCATCCTCACACCTCCAGACCCCCCTCTCGTTGCATCCGCATCCCCAGCCCCAGCCATAACACCTCCCGATACCTCTGCATCCCATGCCGCATACCCTCCAGTCCCAAACTTCCCTCCCGTCGCAACCCTCGTCCCCTCAGCACCCCTTTCCACCTTTCCCCCCGCAGCCCCTGAAACCTCTACGGCACCCTCTGCTGCCCCACCCCTGCTGCCAGCCCCGCGGGCGCCTCCACCCCCACCCGATACCTTCACACCCCCGCCGCCACCAACCCCTTCTCTCTCCCCGACGCTCGGCCATCTTCCCCCCTCCCCTCGCACGCCAGTACCCTTCGGCCCTCCCTCTCACCACTCCGCCGCCAAGGCCCCTCTTCCCCTTCGCCCAACCCATCCTCCCGACGCCCCCGTACCTATCATACTCCCACCGCAACCCCCTCCCACCCCCCAAAACCCATCGCCACCGCTCCCGTTACGACACCCTCGCCTCCGCCAGTCCTATTCCGGCCCCCCTATTGCCCTGTGTCGCCCCCGCGTGCGTCCTGCGCATCGCCGCCGCTCGCACCGGCTTCCCCACAGGCTCCATCGTCCGTTGCTCCCATCTAGCGTCCGCCGCCGCTACTGCCAGAGAAGGAAACGCAGAACCCTAACAAGGGGCCCGATATCTAAGGGGTTCGAATCCCATGGAGCTTGGGATAAGAAACTAATTTGGAATATTTGCAGGAAGACCCCCCCTCCCAAAAGTTTTTATCAACAGGGTTATTTGGAGGATAGAATATGCTATGGATTTTATTTAAGTGAAGGGGTACGAAATTTGCATTCCAACTCCCTGGAGCAGAATTATTTTAAAAGAAGGGTTGAAAGAGAGAAATATGGAAGGCCTCCTTATCCAAATAGGATTAGGATCACGGGCTCCATCTATTTAAAGGCCCCCTGGCTTAATTCATTGGCCACATCTCATCTACTCTCCTTGTGCTATTGCTTTGCTATGGACTCTCCAATGGCCGAGTTGATCGTCATGAAGATGCCCCATCAATTCTTTGAGCACCATGTCAAAGGGATGAAATCCGGATGGGCGCCCGCCTGTGCGCCACACCTGCTCTTCCGTCACAAAGCCAACGTCGCCAACACTCGCGCCACGCACGCATGGATTCCACCATTTGCTCCACACCAGTTCTTCCATGAGATGATCGAGAACGCTGATTCGAATTTATCCACCTCCAAGCCTGCAGTTCCAGCAATTCGTCGGGAGACGAATTTTTCAAGCGAAGGCGAATTGATGCAGCGTGAAATGAATAAATAGGGCCGCATTTTTTCTATTTTTTATCCGTTAATTTTATTTACGTTTATTTGAGTCGTTGTAATTTTGATTAAATAAAAGAGATCGCCTGTGATCTCAAAATAGTTGGTTAAAGATTTGAATTTATTTCAAATCAATTAGTTGGTCAAACTAGGATCAGTCATTTTTGAATTTGAATTTGATTTCTATTTTGTAATCACATCCCTCCTATATAAATGGGTGAAGGGCTATTGTTTTAGTCAGTTCGGTTATTATAAAATTTGAGATTTATCTCTCTCTCTCCTCTCCCTTCTCCTTCTCCCTGGCTGTGGTCTTCACGTTTTCTCCATCCCCTCGTCTTCCCGACGAGCTTTTCTTCTCAATCCCTCCAATTTCGTCTCCATCAAAAAAATCCACCCTCAAATTATTTTCATCAACGTCGCGCTGATTTCCATTTGCATCACCCACCAACATTGTGACAAGATCTAGGAAGATCCGGATATGATTTGTAAGGTCCAATAATGGAGAGGTGCAACTTTGAGAAACATGTGAAATCGCTGGATCCTTCGTCACCGTTAGGGCGAAACTGTTCGTGAGAAAAGGGCATGGGAATCTCAAGCGTCGTAACTCTTCGGCTACCACATGATCTCGTCAACTTGTCGGGTGTCGCTGACTCACCGGAGTACCTCCGATCTTCGCTACCCTCGGTGTGTATGATTCAATAACTTTGATGCGGAACGACACCTTCCCCACCCAGAGCCACAAATCCGAAGGCACAAACTTACCCTTGATCATTGCCTCCATTGTGACATGGATATCAGATCCTTTGGAGAGGCTATCCGCCAGAATGGAGATGACCATACCATAGTCCACCAAGAGACCCTCAATCGTGTCCCAGTCTCTCACATGTAGGGGAAGCCCCTTCAAGACGAGGACATTATTATAAAGCGATTGCGATGTATCATCACGAAGCACGTGGCATCGCCGGATAAGTAGCTTGATCATTGGGTTCTGCAGAGAAGCAATTCATCTGAATTTGTGGGATTGATGTACCCAATTTAAGCCACCTTCCCTTTCTTTCAACATTAGGTTTGTAATTCTTTCCCATTGGGGGCCGTGGCTACAAATTTTCTACCCCTTTGCTCAAGTAAAGCATTCTCATCCCATTTCCTCCATGTTTAATATGTGTGTAAATAACTTTGGGATGGGGGATTTCTTTGCAATTCTTCCGGGAGATATTTGCCTCACTTTTCTTAGGGGATACAAAACCCATTCTAGAGATCCCCTTCTTTCTTAAAGGGACACTTGCTAGGGTTTGCTCTCTCCCAATTAGGGACACAAACGAATTCAGTTATATTCGTATTCGTTTTTAAGAGGATATGGTTCTTGTTTTTGTAAAACAGGCGAATATAAATACGAATACGAATATTCTAAATGAATTTTTCGTGGATATGAATCCGAATACGAATCTTGGATTAATGAATACGAATGCGAATACGAAAAAAAAACGAATCCGAGTTCGAATATGAATATTCGTTTTATATATTAAATATTTTAAAATATACTTATTAGTTTAGGGTTTATTGCAACCCACTTAATGGTCTAATGGTAGTACAGTGTGTCTACCACACAAAAGACCAGGGTTCAAATCCCACTCTTGCAGTGGTTGCGTTAGGTAGTCGACAGCCAGCGTAAAAATAGTCGAATCTTTCAACATGGATTTGAGCAAGAATTCATGTAGCCGACCCTACTTATAGTGGGATAAGGCTGAGTACTTTTATTAGTTTAGGGTTTATTCATCCCCAAATCACCCCTCGCCGCCCACCCCCCACCCCACCCCAACGCCCCACCCCAACGCCCCCTTCCCTCTCCCCAGGCTGCCACCCACTGCCTCCTCCTGCGGCCACCCCTGCTCTGCCAGCCACATCCTCCTCCTACGACCCCGTTGTCGCCCACCACCCCCCTTGCGACCCCTCTGCAGACAACCATCACTGTCTCCTCCTTGCGGCCCCGTTGCCACCCATCGCCCACCACCCAACACCGCCTCCTTCTGCGGCCCCCCGCCCCTGCTGCATCCCCCGTGCCAACCATCTCCTCCCCCCTACGGCTTCGCTTCCGCCCCCTGCTGCCCATTGCCCTCTTGCAACCCTCTGCCGCCATCCCCACCCAGTGCCGACCATCTCCTGATTCTCCTCCCTCTGCGGCCCTGTTGCCGCCTCGTTGCAGCCCCCCAGCCGCCCGCTGCCCCCTTGCAGCCCCCCGTCGTCAGCCCCACCCTCGTGCCAACCATCTCCTCTCCCTTCGCTGCAGCCGCTACCTCACCTCGCCTGCCCTCTTACCTTCGTTGCAACCGATATGGTATAACATCTTTATCTTATATGTTCATTCCATTCTACCATTTTTATGTGATTGCACAAGAGGATCTCTGATATTATGGTATATAATGTAGATTTTATACACCACATACTGCTTGTTTGAATCATGGAATGTGGTTAAACAAAAGACGGAAGTTACACGGAAGTGGTCACCAAATAATCTAGGTACATTTTTATTTATAATTTAATATTCATGTTAAAGTCAACATTCGTTTAATATTCGTATTCATTCGTAAAAGATTCATTTCGTATTCGTATTCGTATTTTGAGGATATGGATCTTGAGTTTTTACATTCGTGTAACATTCGTATTTGTATTCGTATTCGTAAAATAATATGGATATGGTTATGGTATGACCTAAATTTGCATTCGTATTCGTTCGTTTGCATCCCTACTCCCAATCCATCGACGATGGCGGCGACAGAAGTTATGGTGGATCCTGCGTGGGCAAAGTGTCAGATGACGACTATGGATCTCGTTCTTGCAGATCCACGCATGGTGGAGAACCCAATGGAGTCAGTGACGATGGTTTCTAAAGCGGGATCGACGTCAGGTGTTGTGGGTGGCGCTGCAGGAGTTGGGAGTTGTGAATAGAGGCGTCAGGACTTGTGAAGGTGGTGATTCCGATGGTGGTGGTTTTTGAAAGGGTGATAGTTTGGGGAAGGTGGCGGTGATAGCGGATCTGAAGCAGGGGGTGGCAGGGGCATTTTGGTGGTTGAGGGGGGCTGCTACGAGGCTGGTGGCGTTGGTGGATGGATTGGGGTAGTACGAGGTGTTGGAGAAGTGATGCAGATAGAAAATTTGCAACGTTGATGAAAAAATAATTTGATTGTGGTTTTTTGGTGAAGAAGACAATGGATGGGTTGAGAGGAGAAGACTCGTCGGAGAACGAGGGATTTTTGGAGAAGAGAATCGTGGAGATCGCGTGGGGAAGGAGAGAGACGAGAGAGAGAGGGAGAGAGAGATAAAATCTCAATTAATATTCAACTTCAACTGTCTTCAAATAATAGACTACCATTCCCTTTATACATGAGGGATGAGATTACAAGATTAGAAAGAAATTCAAATTTAAATTGACTCTAATTGATTTGAATTAAAATTCAAACCTACCTTATCCTAATTTGATTCTAACTAATTAAATTCGATATTCAAATTGAAATCCGACTAACTAATTTGAGATCACATGCGATCTCTTTTATTTAAAAAGAAATTGCAACGACTCGATTAAACGTAAATAGAATTAAACTCTAATTAATAAATAAAGCTCTATTTATTAATTTCGCGCTGCATCAGTTCTCCTCCGCTTGAAAAATTCGTCTCCCGAGGAATTGCTTGATCTTCGGGTTGTTGATGGAGAATTTCCACATGGCTTGTTGGTCGAATCTCCCAATTTCGCTTCTTTTCCGCGTTACGTTTATAATTCTTTCTCACTGAGGGGTATGGTTGCAAAAGTTCTACCCCTTCACTTAAAAAGATTCCATAGCATAATATATCCTCTAATTGACCCTTTTGATAAATTTTTTTGAGAGGAGCGGTACTCCTGCAAATATTCCAAACTAAGTTTCCATCCCAAATTTCTTGAGATTCGAATCGTATATATAAAGGGCCCCTCGTTAGGGTTCTTCCCTTCAAGCTGCGGCGACAGGGACTGCGAGTAAGTCGACGCGGGCGGCGGCTGCACGTAAGGCACGTGTGGTGGTGGCGGTGGGTGATCGCACAATGAGGGCAGCGACCTGTCAGGTTGAGACGGGGACACGGGGTCTCCCAATGGCGACGATGGTTCGTGGGAGGCGGGCAGGGCTGGCCAAGGCCTTAAAAGTCGGATTTCGGTTTTGTTTCGGTGAGGGACCGAAACGAAATTTCGACCGAATTTCGGTCATTTCGGTGGTTTTTTGAACTAGACTCCCCCAAATTTCGACCGATATAGCCATTTCGGCCGAATTTCGGTCACCTACCGAAACCGAAAATCGACCGAAATTCGGCCGAATTTCGACGAAATTTAAGGCCATGGGGCTGGCGATGGTGAATGGTGCGATGTTGTGCTAGTGAGGTGTGGTGAGTGCGGTGCCTTCGGGTAGGGAGGGAGAGGTTGGCGGTGCGAGTCGTGGGGAGGGGGTTGGAAAGAGGATCCGGAAGTGGTGTGGGGCCGACGGGGAGGGGGTGATAGCGAGGAGAGGTGGTAGGAGGGGGCGTTGGCGGTGGTGCAGGAAGTGCGAGGGTGGCGGCAGGAGGGGGTAAGGGCGATGGGGCTGGGGGTTTCGCTGGGGGTGTGGTGTTAGTGGGAGGAGGCGGTGGCGGCGAGGGGATCGTCGGTGGAGATGGGGTAAGAGGTTTTGCCGGGGGTGCGTGGGCAGCGGGTGGCAGTGGCGGCGTCAATGGGGCTGGGGTTGGGGTTGCAGGTGCAGCGGGAGGGGGCGTTGGGGCTGAGAGGGATGCCGAGGTAGCGGATATGGGTTGCGGGAGAGGCGGTGGGGCAGTTTGGAAGACGGCAGGGGGCTGCAACTGGGCGAGTGGGGGTGCCGGAGGTGCTGGGGCTGCAGCGGAGGTCGCGAGAGGGCCGCGGGTGGGCTGTATATCAATTTCTGCGGCATTTGCAAGTCTGAATATACCTGGACAGCAAGCAGAGCGATGTTTTTTTCCTTTTGAAATGGTCTGGACTGCGAGCAAATCGTTGTTGATGACAAGTTTTTCTTGCTTTTCTTCTTGGAAAACCTAGACAACGGCTTCATGGGCACGAGGTAGTGTTTCACCGGCCCTTTTGGCCGTGATTTTAGCAGCATTCTCTTCTAGTTGGCGCGTCAATGCCTCGACATTCCGTGGCTCTCGTATTTGTGACGCCAAAGCTTGCATATCGGCACAAATTTGGAGCATATTAGATAGTGCTTGTCTAACCTCAGCACGCGATGCACGGTCGTTGGAGCGAGATCCTTTGAACTTTTCGCGTGAACGATGGGAGGGATCGCCAGATCGTGAGGACGATCTAGATGCCATGCTCTGATACCAATTGATGCAGATAGAAAATTTGCAACGTTGATGAAAAAATAATTTGATTGTGGATTTTTGGTGAAGAAGAAAATGGAGGGGTTGAGAGGAAAATGCTCGTCGGAGAACGAGGGATTTTTGGAGAAGAGAATCGCGGAGATCGCGTGGGGAAGGAGAGAGACGAGAGAGAGAGAGAGGGAGAGAGATAAAATCTCAATTAATATTCAACTTCAACTGTCTTCAAACAATAGACTACCATTCCCTTTATATAGGAGGGATGGTATTATAAGATTGAAAAGAAGTTCAAAATTTCAAATTTAAATTGACTCTAATTGATTTGAATTAAAATTCAAACCTACCTTATCCTAATTTGATTCTAACTAATTAAATTCGAAATTCAAATTGAAAACTGACTAACTAATTTGAGATCACATGCGATCTCTTTTATTTAAAAAGAAATTGCAATGACTCGATTAAACGTAAATAAAATTAAACTCTAATTAATAATGCATCAGTTCTCCTCCGCTTGAAAAATTCGTCTCCCGAGGAATTGCTTGATCTTCGGGTTGTTGATGGAGAATTTCCACATGGCTTGTTGGTCGAATCTCCCAATTTCGCTCCTTTTCCACGTTACGTTTATAATTCTTTCTCACTGAGGGGTATGGTCGCAAAAGTTCTACCCCTTCACTTAAAAAGATTCCATAACATAATATATCATCTAATTGACCCTTCTGATAAAATTTCTTGAGAGGAGGGGTATTCCTGCAAATATTCCAAACTAGTTTTCCATCTCAAATTTCATGGGATTCGAATCGTATAGATAAAGGGCCCCTCGTCAGGGTTTTTCAAGAAGGCTTCAAAAGTGGTGGATGGAGGTCTGAAATTACCTGGACATCAGCCTGGAACAAGGCCAGAGTGTCGTAGTGGTTGTCTTTTTTTATTCTCCTCTGTATCCCATGGAGAACAGGTCTAACACTTTATACTATTCATTCGTAGGACCTTCGTCGAAGATTGGTCATGTTTCTTCCTTGTCTTCTTGCACAGGAATTGTAACAGAGAAATCATCATTTTGAACGAATATATTTTCATCGAACTTTTGTTGTATTGACGTTTTCTTCATCGTCATTGAGTGTATCTTCGTCTTGCCATGAATCCAGTCATAGTTGCACCTTGATGCTCGATAGTATGCGAGTCTCGAATCTTTTATCGGGATCGTGAGCTTTGGCCAAAACGACTCAAGTTGAACATCGTTTTCCAATGCTCGACAAGTTCGTCGAATTGTCGGAGTGATTCGTACTCCATGCTCTGATACCAATTGATGCTATCTTGAATTAGGAAAGAATTCTTAAGGGGTGAGAAGAGAAGAAATTGGGGTAAGGCAGTCGGGAGGAGCACACTAATCTGCGTGAAAGGGAGAAGATAAGGGAGGAGAACTGGATTGAAGTAATTGAGAGGAGAAAGAAATTCGAAGGGAAAGGAGGATAAAGCCAATGACTAATCAACTTTTACTTCATTCATGTTCCTATTACAAATGGGTGAGTGCTTTATATAGGGATTTAACCTATTAAGAAAAGCAACCTTTCGCCCAACCTTTACAACAAAACCATGTTCTGTACTGCGTCAACACAACCTTGGGACTGTGAGCAAGTGCCTATTAAAATTCCATCCAAAGGTGATATGGGCCATTGCAGAGCTTTTGGCAACCGCAAGACCTGCTTCCGATGCTCATCCTGTTGCTATTTCTGATCAGTCTTTGAACCTCACTGATGGGTGCATGTCCAACGATGATGGCTGATGCCTCCGTATGCGAAACAAGTGGTGGCGTTATGGCAATTGAAAGCGAAGTGCCCAGATTCCCTACTACACTTGTAGCACCTCCCATCTCTCCCCTTTGACGACGTCGATCGTGAGAGACTTGGTTGTGGGCCCCATTCCTTCAACTGGAACATGCTGCGCATTCGCCTTCTGGCCGGTAACTGGAACATGAGCAGCATGTCGGTTTCGGTTACCGGCCCTAAATGTCGGTTTCGGTTTCGGTTCTGGCCAGATGAGCAACTGGAACATGAGCAGGGGAAGAGGGATACCGGTGTGATTTATTTTTTGGGTCCAAGTTGGGCTCAATTTAAAAAAATGTGTGTGGTTGTTTTTTTAAAAAAAGGCGCATACAAAAGAAAAGTCGTACGCGAAAAAAAATATGAGAAGAAAGCCACAGAAAATATAACGGCTCAAAAAATGATGAATTAGATAAATGTGTGAGAAGAAAAGCCGAAAAAATAGAGACGATTATTAAAAAAAGGAATTGTTCTGTTTATCCTCATCTTCATTTGTCTTCTCCCAACTTGGTCGACGCCATGGTTATTAAGGCGGCAAGGCGACAAGGCGTTAAACCTGGGCCCGAGAAACCCTTTTTTATATCATTATTTAATTATCAGTCTAATATATAAGTTTTTTGTAATTCTATTATGATCATTGGAACATGTTAGTTTAAAGAAATGTTTTAGACTTGTGAAATGTAAAGCTTACATATAATTATAATGAATTGTCTTATCCATATATATATATTATTAGATATAAATTTTAGATTTGTAATGGCAAATTATAATGGATATTATTATAAAAGAGTAAGAAAGTTATAATATCTAAAAAATGGGAAAGGGAAATGTGTCAGATAAATGAAACTTTCGAGAAAGGGTCAAAAATTATTTATGAGGATTACAAAGGTAATATACCTGAATGGAACTAAAAAATAGCATATATTTAGTATAAAATAAGGAGGATCATAAACAATATTTTTTCACAATACTCATGTTATTACTTCCTTAAATTACGGTAGCCTTTAACAACTGAAAACTAAAGAAGAGATATTTGTTATAAATATCACAAAATTATAACAAAGTTGCAAATGTCAAGACAAGGCATTATACCTGGCCTAGGCGCCCAGGCGGCCCAAGGCGTACACCTTTTTTGATAAAAGCAAGGCGCTTTTTCAAGGCGCATGGCCTGGGGCGCCTGGGCGCCTAGGCGGCCGCCTAGGCGTGCGCCTTAACATCTATGATCGACGCCATTGCTTTTTGACAAGTATGGGAGAAAGGGAGAGTATTATGTAGAGTTCTACATGCCAAATCTCAGATTCCAGTTTAGATTCAGATTCTCCAATCTAGATGCATGGTCAGGATTCAGACTCTACAGTTCTTCAGATGTTCAGACTCGACGATTGTTTCCGAGTCTTCTTTTTGATGCACCATGTATGCATTCATTAGTTGTGTGGCCCCCATCTTTTTTTTGGTCTCAAAGTTTTCATGTGATCCATAGGGACTCCAGAGTAGAGATCCCATTCCTTATGCCATGTGGGCTAGGGTTTTCATGTGGTTTCATAGGGACTCCAGAGTAGATATTCCATTCTCTGAGCCAGTATGGGAGACCCAATTCTCCGACGAGGAGACTTTTCAGACTCCATTCTCCAGCGACCGTTGACTCCGACGAGGATGTTTTCCACAGCTTTTTCAGTTCGGCCCTTCAGAGATGGAGCAGTTGTCCACATGGTTGTGGAAGGCTAGAGTACTCTGACATTGAGACTCATTCAATTTCAGTGGCTCTGACATGCGCGGTACAGAGGACACTCAGTTTGACTCACACTCTAGTCTGTTTGTTCCTCCTAACCTGCACGGCATGAGAAGCAACGTCCTCGACAACAACCTACGGTTGTGTTTGCGTTGAGTTGATATTGTCCGTAATGTCTTGCAGTGTGAGTTTGAGATTTCTTTCTGTTTGTCCAAGCTGAGCATTGCATACTCCAGCTTGAGGGGGGGTGTTGGAGTATATGTGCATCAAGTGTAGAGGGGTTAATGGATCCCTCCAGGATCCATTTACCACATTCAGTGTTTAGTCCCACATCTACTAGTGGTGGGACTTGGAGGGTCTGTGGAGGCTATATAAGAAGCACCCGACCTACTGTATCAGATGAGAAAGTTCAATGAACAAATCAATCCTTTGAGGCGTTCTCCCGTGGTTTCATCCCGCTCCTTAAAGAGTAGGGTTCCATGTAAAATCTTGAGTGTCCATGTTTCATATTTCTTTATTTTATTGCTATGTTTATCAATTCGCTTCCGCATTCTTGATTTTCTAACAACCACATCTGAGATAGCCCTTTCCACTATTAGATGCAGCTTGCGCTAATACCGTTTGTAATGTTCCTCTAGACCCGAACCGTTTTTGAGGAAAACGGATCCTGCCAGCTTATTGGGTTAGAGTTCTATTAGACCCGTTCACAACCATCCAAAATGCTTAAGCATGAGTTTTGAAATAGTAATCCCTCTCTTGTAATCCACTCTCACACTTTGTGAGTTCTAGATGCAGGATTATGTTTGAGATGTTTAAATACTTTGTCAGTAAATCAAGTAATTATCTCTTGGAGTTTGGAATGACCCTTATCCTTGAACCCTTGAGCAAGTTCTTTCATTATCCATCTGGCTAGACAACGCAAATAGGAATTCAGCTTGACGGCTGTGGCCGCTGGGTTATGGTTACTGTGTGCTTGGGTTTCTGAAGGTCGAATATTATTTATCATTGCTAAATATGCGTTTTTTCGTTTCATTGATATCATTTTTTTTGTATTTTTTTATCGATATCAAGTATTTTTTGTATATTTTTTTTGATGAAGCATGCTTTTTTTCCTACTTTTTTGTTGCAGGACCAAACAGCTCGTAACAAAGCTGGCGGTCAATCTAATTATGGCGGAGGAAACTTCATCTCTGTTGTAAGCCTTACAATGTTTCTACTTTGAAATCTTTAATATTTATTTTAATGCAACCTAAAAAAATTCAATTTATAGAATATTGATTGATATTAAGATTATCTTATTCTTATCTGGCAACATGAACTTTCGAACCATGTCTAATTTTTCTACATATTAAAAATACAAAGATATCAATCAATACAAATCAATATTCCATTTCCCTCTTATACAGGGATTTTTTTGTTTATTAGGGCATCTTCTCCTTTGCATTCTGTCTCTCCTCTTCTACTCTATTTCTCTGTAAACCTCTCCTTTTCAGTAGAAGTCGTCCAGTGTGATATTAAAGACAGTCTGCTACTAATCAATATTCTACTCCTTAAAGTAAATTGCAAACCCAGACAGATCAATATTATATTACCTGCCACCTGTCCGCCGCTCGAAGGACCCTCAGGAGGTGCTCATTTCTTTGGCTATAATAATTATGTTTATCTGTAATTTTCTTTTTGTTAAGGACCTTAAAAAGAAGGAGAGGGATCTTCAAGCCAAAGAGGAAGAACTGAACAGGAGGGAACAGGTGCTCATTGGCAATATTTTTCTTTGAAACTGTGATTCTTATATGCTCATTTTCCCTCTAACTAGTTGCTATTACCCTTTTGGACAATGTCTTTGTTTACTATTTACTGTAGTTGGATACTGCTGAATTTCGAGATATGTGCTATAACAACCGGATATTTAAACTTTTCATGCTTTCTGGGATCAGGCCTTACGGATTGACTTATCATTATGGTGATGTGGAAGGAGAAAAATGAAAGATGTTATTCTTCAAAGCCCTAGAGCTCTCTTATATAGGAGAAAATCTCTATGGGAAAATTACATAAGATAGACTGGAGAAATAACAAATAGAAATAAAGACCAAGAGATACAAGAATCTCAACACTCCCCCTCAAGCTGGAGCATATATGTCTATCATGCTCAGCTTGTAACAACAACTGTGAAATGGACCCCTCGCAAGAGCTTTGGTAAACATGTCTGCAATCTGATCGTCTGAAGCAACATGAGAGGTGGAAATCAGCCCATTATGGATCAAATCACGAGTGTAGTGGCAATCGACTTCAATGTGCTTTGTTCTCTCATGAAAGGCTGGATTATTAGCTATGAATAGTGCTGCCTGATTATCACATTCGAGGTGCATAGGAAGATGCACCTCAATAGTTAGGTCAGTCAGAACAGACTTGACCCACATCATCTTTGTACTCCCTTGTGCCATAGTTCTATATTCAGATTCAACGCTGGACCGAGCAACAACAGTTTGTTTCTTACTTTTCCATGAGACCAGCGAGCTACCAACAAATACAATGAAGCCCGAGGTGGACTTCCTGTCCTTGGGACACCCAGCATAATCCGCATCTGCACATCCAGAAATAGTAAGAGATGTATCTCTTTTGAATAACAAACCTGCACATGGAGAAGACTTCAGATATCTCAAAATCATAAAAACTGTATCCATGTGAACCTGTCTGGACTGCTCCATAAACGGGCTGACTCTGCTCACCACAAATGATATATAAGGCCTGGTGATAGTAACATATAACAACTTCCCTACCAACTCTCTGTATCTTCTTTTATCCACCTCTTCAGAGTCATCATCATAAAGCCAAACATTAGGATCCATTGGTGTAGTGACAGGTCTGCATCCTGTCACGTCTGTCTCAGATAGCATATCAATAACATATTTCCTTTGCATCATAACTATGCCCTTCTGATTTCGTGCAAACTCTAAGCCAAGGAAGTAACGTAGTGTGCCAAGGTCCTTGGTTACAAACTGTTGTCCAAGAAAATATTTGGCTGCCTGAATACCGTGTTCATCGCTGCCAGTAACAATGATATCATCAACATAAACTAGAATAACAACGATACCTTTCTGAGTTTTCTTAATAAAAAAAGAATGATCTGCAGTAGATCTGACAAAACCCTTCTATTCAATCAACTCTGAGAGCTTCTGAAACCAAGCCCTTGGACTCTGCTTAAAGCCATATATAGCCTTGTGAAGTTGGCACACCATGCTAGACTCTCCCTCAACAGCAAACCCCGGTGGCTGCTGCATGTAAACTTCCTCCTGCAGATCACCATACAAGAAGGCATTCTTCACATCTAATTAAAACAACACCAGTCATTAACCACATCAACAACAATAAGAATCCTCATAGTAGAGTGACGTGCAACTGGAGAGAAGGTGTCATGGTAATCCACCCCATACGTTTGGGTGAACTCACGAGCAACTAATATGGCCTTATATCTATCCATAACTCCATCAGCACGATGTTTCACAATGAAAACCCACTTGCTGCCAACAATAGACACAACTGGTGGAGCTTGTACAATGCTCCGTGTCCCACGAGACTAGAGGGCTGCCATTTCCTCCTCCATGACCAGATGCCACTGGCTATTTTGCAACGCGTCCTGGTAGGTCCGCGGTATTTCCACAACAGACAACCTCACAACAAACTTCTGAAAGTGCTTGGAAAGATGGTCCAAGGAAACATGTAAAGCAAGTGGATGCATAATACATGCCCTCTTCTGTCTCCGAAGAGCAATAGGTACATCCAGATCGTCAGAACGTGCATAAAGTGAATCATCCAAGCCATCCTGTACCGTAGTCTGTTCATTCAAATCACTAGTTCCATTAGAAGAACTCAATGTTCAGAACATACCTTGGGCGTGCTGGATGATGGAGGAGGCACGTGAACTTGGGGCCGCCGCTGGTAAACCTGCGGATATAAAATGGGTGGTGGTGGAGGCGACGGCGGTGGTGGTGGAGGTGATGTAGGAGGTGATGGTGGAATGGAGATCGGAGGTAGAGGCATATAGACCTTTTCTCCATCCTCTGAAGGAATAAGCTTGTCACATGTGGGGGAAAAGTACATAATGGACTCAAAGAAGGTGACATCTGCACTGACGTAGTACCTTCGTCGAACCGGGTCGAAGCAACGATATCCCTTTTAGGTCTTGGAATACCTAATAAACACACATTTGACAGCTCTGGGAGAGAACTTGTCAAGATCAGGAGACATCTAATGAAAAAAGCTACCGAACTGAAAACACGAGGCGTAAGTGAGTAAAGATCCGTCTCGGGACACACAATCAAGAATGGAATCTTCTTCCCCAAAATCGAAGAGGGCATACGATTTACCAGGTAGCAAGCGGTTAGGACCGCATCCTCTCAGTATGAATGAGGGGCACGACTCTGAATCAAAGGAGTTTTGGTAACATCCAAAAGATGGCGGTGTTTTCGTTCAGCCATCCCATTCTGTTGAGAAGTATATGCACAGGATGTCTGATGAATAATACCATGAGATCTAAGGAACTGAGAAAGCTGAGTATTGCAAAACTCTAGTGCATTATCTGACCGGATAAATTTGACTTTTGCTGAAAAATGTTCTTTATTTAATTAATAAAAGACTAAATAACATGACTAGCATCAGATTTGTTCTTAAGAAGAAAAACCCAAGACAACCTTGAAAACTCATCAACTGCAACAAGATAAAACCTATGTCCCTGATGATCTGGGACACGACTGGGACCCCAAATATCAAAATGAATTATCTCAAACAGACTATGACTACTACGATCCTGACGATTCTGAAAGGTAGAGCGATGATGCTTCCCAAGCTGGCAGGCCTCGCACTGAAAGGTAGAACGAGGAGAAATCTGTGGAAGAACGTGGCACAGCTTTTGCAGAGGAAGATGACCAAATCGAAGGTGCCACATATAGGGAGAAACATATCCAGTGCGAAGGGAAGAGACACCATCATAAGGAGACTGCACTAGTCTGTAGAGACCCCCTTGCTCACAGCCAGTTCCAATCACTCTGTCTGTTAGTATATCCTGAAACACAAGAGTAGATGGATCAAATATGGCACGACAATGTAAATCCTTGGTGATTTGACTAATTGAAAGTAGATTCATAGAAAATTCAGGAGCATAAAGAACATTCTGAAGCCTCATTGCGGGGGTTAACTGCACCTCCCCCTGACCGGTGATGGGAGAGTGTGTCCCATCTACTATCACAACAGATCATCCGGGTTGAGTCGGACGAAAAATACTAAACTGGCCTCTGTCACCGCAGAGATGATGGGAAGCTCCTGAATCCATGATCCATTCTGACAAATCTGCCCTGTAACAAGTAGTAAAGGCATATACTATACCTGAAGTACACGCTGATGCTGAGGCAACCGTCTCTAAGGATCCTGAAGGAGAGGTAGTTGACTCAGTAGTAGGCATAATCTCCATCACTGTTGTAAAAGTCGACCGACTAGGCCGGTGGTCGAGTCGGGGGGTAGCCGACTCGACTAGGCCTAGTCGGCCATTAGTCGGTCAACCCGACTAATCGGGCCGACTAGTCGGCCTAGTCGACTGACTACTCGGCCGACTTTTACATAGAGGTTTTTTTATTTTTTTTATTTTTTACTTTTTTTTAAATCAAACCTATGCTTAATGTTATATTTAAAGTCAATTACTCCTTTTGTTTCATTATAATAATATAGAAAATATTCAAATCTATGCAAATATATAAGAATATATGCATAAAAATGATTTATATTACAAATATATAAGAATGTATGTATAAAAAATGATTTGTATATTAAAAATAAATAAAAAATTCAAAACCGACTAATGACCGACTAAATTCGATTAGTCGCCCGACTGTCGATTAATCCTCAGTCAGTGACCCCACCGACCGAGTACCGACTATCGATTTCTGCAACCTTGATCTCCATGAGTCGAGCTACAAGTTCATCAAACCTCTGATCAGAAATAGGTGAAGGACTCCCAACCTGCTGTGTCTGCTCTGCAACCCGAGATTAAGCAGGAAATCCATGCTTAGAATAGCATGTTTCCTCAAAGTGGCCAGATCTATGGCAATAGGTGCAAGGCTGACGGTGTCGACCACCCCCTCCTCTGCCATGACTAGAGCCCCCCCTACCGCGATATGATGTAGGGCTTCCCCTACCTCGAGACGCGACCATAGCAGAGGATGTCTGAGACTGAAGAGTTACTACCAGTGAATATAGAAAGTCAGCTCAATCTACGATACGCCTCCTCCATCGGAGGTATAGTAGCATCGAGAATCTGGGCTCAAGTTGCATCATACTCAGGATCAAGAGCGGCTAGAAAAACCCCAATCGTCACAGAGTCCCTGTACGCCTTGAGCTGCTCTGGAGTAGCAGTCAAGGGAATGTAACTTCTCAAACATACCCCTCAAAGAAGTATAGAGGGTATCAAGGGGACGACCATTATGCTTCGATGTGAAGATATCGTGCTGTAGCTGCAGTATCTTCGACTCATTCTTCGCCAGAGAATATGTAGCAGCAAGAATATCCCACATAGCCTTCGCAATAGGCTGACTCAAAATATCATTGGCTATCTCTGTGGACACAGTCCCAGGTAGCCATACGCGTGCATAGGCATCATCTGCCTCCCATGAGGCGTTTGTCCCAGTCTTGTCACGTGGCTCCTCCGTCGTGAGGATATGCTTCTTGCCATGGCATTGCATTAAACTCATGAACTGCATGGCCCACAGTTCATAGTTTGTTCCATCTATTTTGACGATGGGTGCTGGACCTTTGAATGCACCTAAGGATGGAACGTCAGCTTTGTTGTCAGACATGATGACAACGATCTCCAAGACTGGGTCAACAACAAGAAAGACTTGCACCACTGCCATACAGGAAGATGGTTGTGGGTGTAGACTCATACCACAACCTCTTCCATTCTTTTGAAAACTTCTTTGGGTAACCTAGAGTATTTTAGGTAATGATGTCACACCATAAGAACCCAAACACACAGCGTTGGCAACGAGGCGCATGAGGGCAGGAGGTCGCAGCCCTCACCGGCTGGGGAGCCGTGGTCCGTGGACAGCCCGAGTAGGCGGCGCTAGCGGCTTCGACTGGAGGCCGCGATGAAGCGTCACAGATTGGCGACGTGTGGGGCGGACGACGTGGAGTGACGATGCGTGGAGCGGATAGGCGGAGGCTTCGCGTGGGCTAGGGTTTTGGTAGGGTAGGTCTCTAGGGCACTGGCTTCGGTCTAGGACCGTCGCTCTGATACCATGTGAAAGGAGAAAAATGAAGATATTATTCCTCAAAGCCTTAGAGCTCTCTTATATAGGAGAAAAGCTCTAGGAAAAATTACATAAGATAGATTGGAGTGATAACAAATTAGAAATAAAGATCAAGAGATACAAGAATCTCAACATTTATGGTGAATTAGTATTTCTTTGAGCATTCAGAACGCTATGCTTGTGATGCAAACTGCAATTGGCACTCTTTTAGCAAAGATTCAAGGTGACCTTTTTTCTGATAGAAAACTTGAAGTGGATTATTCACTCGTGACCATTTTTTTGTTAGTTTTGGCTAGAAAGAATGACATGCAAAATGCATAAATCCTTCACTTGTGAGACCTTCAACGTACTTTTATCTGTTGTAGTTCCGCCGCACTTCATATCATTGACTTCACAGCCGTGATTGCCACTCTGATTCTTTAGCAAAAATCGTTTTTGGGAGAACTTTTGAATTGGATTATAGAAATCCTCAAATATTTTTAAATTTTAGCTGGAAATATTGCCATGCAAAAAAGCGCAAATCCTTCACTCATGGCTGCACGAGTGCTTTTATTTGTTGTAGTTCAACTTCAATCTTTGACAACGGCTACTAATAAAAAATGGCAAAGTCTTCTCCCACTTTAAGTAGGGTTGGCTATATGGATTCTTGATCAAATCCATGTTGAAAGATGTTAGAATACTGAGATGATTATTCCATAGAGCCCTTGGGTCTCTTATATAGGGAGAGAGCCCTTGGGTAAATTACATGAAAGGTACGAAAAGAAACTAAAATAATAAATAACATCAAAGACTAATAACTATCTCTACACTCCCCCTCAAGATGGAGCATAGATATCTATCATGCTCAGCTTGGAAGAACATCTCTGGAAAGGTCCTCTGAGCAATGGCTTTGTGAATATGTCTGCTGTCTGGTCCTCTGAACTGACATGGGACGTGGAGATGAAGCCCTTCTGAATCATGTCCCTAGTGTAATGACAATCCACCTCTATATGTTTTGTTCTCTCATGGAAGGCTGGATTGTTGGCAATGAATAACGCTGCCTGATTGTCACATTGCAGATTCATAGGCAAGGGAACTTCAACATTCAGATCTTCTAGGACTGCTCTAACCCACATCATTTCTGTGCTTGCCTGTGCCATGGCCCTGTACTCGGATTCGGCACTGGATCTCGCCACAACAGTCTGCTTCTTGCTTTTCCAGGAGACTAAAGAGCTTCCTACAAAGATAGCAAATCCAGAAGTAGACTTACGATCCCGTGGACATCCTGCATAATCCGCATCTGCGCAGGCTGAAATAGACAAATCTGTGGCTTTCTTGAACAGCAACCCTGTGCCTGGGGAAGACTTCAGATATCTCAATATCATGTACAATGCATCCATATGTACTTGCCTCGGCTGCTCCATAAATTGACTCACCCGGTTTACTGCAAGTGCAATATCCGGTCGAGTTATAGTCATGTATAAGAGCTTGCCCACCATTTCTCTGTACCTTCTCTTGTCCACCTCCTCAGTGTCATCATCGTACAGCTTCATACTCGGGTCCATAGGTGTACTTGAAGGTCTGCATCCAGTCATTCCTGTTTCAACCAGCAAATCTGTGACATATTTTCTCTGAGTCATCACCATTCCTTGTGCATTTCTTGCAAATTCTATCCCCAGAAAATACCGTATTGTACCTAGATCCTTTGTAATGAACTGACTGCCCAACATAGACTTGGTTATCTCAACCCCCTGTGCATCATCTCCAGTAACCAATATATCATCAACATATACCATAACAACGATGGTACCTCTAGGAGTCTTCCGGACGAACAGTGAGTGGTCCGCATTAGATCTTCTGAACCCCTGTCGTTCAATAAGCTGGGAGAGCTTTTGGAACCATGCTCGAGGACTCTGTTTAAGGCCGTAGATAGCCTTATGAAGTCTGCACACCTTCTGATTCTCCCCCTCAGCAGCAAACCCAGGTGGCTGCTGCATGTAGACTTCCTCCTGTAGATCACCGTACAAGAAAGCATTCTTAACATCAAGCTGGAATATGGTCCAGTCACGTACCACTGCAACTGATAGAAGAATACGAAGTGTAGAGTGCCTCGCCACCGGTGAAAAAGTGTCCAAGTAATCGACACCATATGTCTGTGTAAACCCTCTTGCGACGAGCCTGGCCTTGTATCTGTCAAGACGACCATCTGCATAATATTTGACCGTAAATACCCACTTACAACTCACCACAGATGCACCTGGAGGGATAGGGACAAGAGACCAAGTCCCTCTAGACTGCAAGGCACGCATCTCCTCTTCCATCGCTAAACGCCAGCATTCAATCTTCATGGCATCCTGATAAGTCCGAGGTATCTCTACTGACGACACAGCAGCGGCAAACTTCTGGAAATCCCCAGTGAGATGATGAAAGGAGACCTGAGAGGCCAGGGGATATGATGCACACTGTCTTCGCTGCTTCCGATGAGCAATAGGCCGGTCCAAGTCATCTAACACAGTGCTGACTGGTTGGTCCTCCTCCTGTGGTAAAAGCTCCTGCACAGGTGCATTATTTAACCCATCATTAGTGTTATCATCAGTATGTACCTGAGGCGTGTTGGATGGTTGACACGTAGCTTGAGCAGGGCCTGTCCGTCTCGTGTAGACCTTAGGGAACTGGACAACTGGAGGTGGTGGCGGAGGAGGAGGAGGTGGTGGTGGTGGTGGTGGTGGCGGAGGAGGAGGTGGTGTTGTCGGTTGAGTAGAAGATGGACCCAGGCTTGGAGGTGGTGGAACAAAGACATTGGAATCTGATGATGTGGAGGAGACCAATCTGTCACCAGCAGGGGAGAAATACATGACAGGCTCGAAAAATGTAACATCTGCACTCACATAGTACTTGTCATGGACCGGGTCATAGCAACGGTATCCTTTCTGAGTCCTCGAATAACCCACAAAAACACACTTGATAGCCCTAGGGGATAGCTTATCAAGCCCCGGAGATAAGCGGTGAACAAACGCAACGGTACCAAAAACCCGAGGTGTCAGTGTAAACAAATCTCTGTCAGGAAAAAGAACAGAGATAGGAGATTTTTCCCCTAGAACAGTTGTAGGCATTCGATTGACTAAATAACATGCAGTAAGAATGGCATCCCCCCAAAACGTTAAGGGAGCACAACTCTGAATAAGTAAAGTGCGAGCAATATCAAGGAAGTGGCGATGTTTTCGTTCTGCAACCCCATTTTGTTGAGAGGTATAGGCACATGTGGTTTGGTGAATAATGCCTTTGGAGGAAAGGAAGCTAGCAAGAGAGCGAGTGCAGAACTCCAATGCATTGTCAGTACGCACATACTTAACAGTAGATGAAAAAACATTTTGAACTTCATTAATTAGATTTTGAAGAACATGTCCTGCTTCAGATTTATTCTTAAGAAGAAAAGTCCACGACACTCTAGAGAAATCGTCAACGACAACTAAATAAAACCTGTGCCCCTGATGATCCGGGACACGACTTGGACCCCAAATATCAATATGAAATAGTTCAAACGGAGAGCTACTGCTCCGACTCTGACGACCGGGGAAGCTAGACCGATGGTGCTTCCCTAACTGACATGCTTCACATCGAAACGAGGAACTCGGAGATATCTGAGGCAGGAGGTGACGCATCTTTTGAAGCGGCAGATGATCGAACCGAAGATGCCAGGTGTACGGAGAAACAGAGGCCTGGGAATGCAAGAAGACGCCAGCATAGGAGTTACGAACTAGACGATAAAGGCCATTGTGCTCAGAACCACAACCAATCACCCTGCCCGTCAGTATGTCCTGAAAGATAACAGACGATGGATCAAAAATAGCACGACAGTGCAAATCACGAGTAATCTGACTAATAGATAAGAGGTTCATAGAGAATTCTGGAGCATGTAGCACATTCTGTAAGTGCATAGATGGTAGTAAAGCTGTCTCCCCCTGACCAATGATAGGAGACTGAGTGCCATCAGCAATGAGTACAGAGCGACCTGGCTGAACGGCTCTGTATGACTGCAGAATATCTTTCTCACGACATAGGTGATGGGTAGCTCCAGAGTCAACAATCCATCCTGTTAGGTCATGACTATGAAATGAGGCTGAAGGACTACCTGAGGCACTGGCTGAGGCTGACGTACTGGCTGATGCCGAAGCCGCAACATCAGAGACGTCCGCACCCTCTGACGAAGATTGTGGCATAATGTCCCGAAGTCGTGCCACCAACTCTTCGAACCTGTGATCTGTGGCTGGAGCTGAAGGACCCTGAACATGATCCGCGACACGTGCAGAAGGGGGAAAACCGTGCTTGGAATAGCACGTATCCTCCGAATGACCAGTACGACGGCAAAAAGAACACGTGGAACGTATGCGACCTCCACGTCCACGTCCACCATTTCCTCTGCCACGAAACGAGGACGAACCACCACGTCCCCTGGAAACTGCCATTGCAGACGGGGGTGCATTTGTTGTAGCGGATGGAACAGGTACACGACTGAGTCTCCTGTATACCTCTTCCATTGGCGGGATAGTGGCATCTGCTAAGATCTGAGAGCGTGCTGCCTCGTACTCCGGGTCTAGGGCAGCGAGTAATACGCCAACCATAGTGGCGTTGCGGAACGTCTTCTGCTGGTCCGGTGTGGCTGTAAGCGGAATGGTGCTATAGAGCTTCTCGAACATGCCACGAAGCGACGTGTACAGTGAATGGAGAGGCCTCCCATTCTGCTTCGTGGTAAATATGTCATGCTGCAACTGGAGCATCTTCGTCTCATTGCGGACCTGAGAGTACGTCATAGCCAAAATATCCCACATCGCCTTAGCGGTGGGCTGGTGAAGGACATCATTTGCTATCTCCGTCGTGAGCGTACCTGAGAGCCACACCTTGGCGTACGCATCATCCGCCTCCCATGAGGCATAGATCCCTGTCTGCTCCGGCGGTTCATCCTCGGTAAGAATATGCTTCTTACCACACGACTTCATGAGACTGAGGAACTGCATCACCCACAGTTCGTAGTTCGTCCCGTCCATCTTGACGATTGGTGCCGAACCTTTGAAGGCACCTATGGCGGGCATATCTAGCTTCTGATCTGACATGATGCCGGAGAGGAACGACTAATGATAACCAAGAATATACTGTCTACCGGAACTTTGTAGGATCCAAGTGCATAGGTAGACGATTATGCACTTGAATCAAACATAACTTCGAGTCCTAGGAAGAACTCGGAACACCGGCAACAAGTAGAGGCGGTGGGAGCCTCTACCTCGCCAAAATAGCGACTGAGAAGGGTCGGTCAGGGGCTGGACAGCAAGTGCAGGGGCCCGGCGTCGGTTGGTGGGGGGCCCGGCGGGGTTGAGGATGCCCTACAGGGGCTGGCGGTAGGTAGAAGAGGGCTGGCTGCGGCGAGGATGCTCTACAGCAGCGGCGTGGGAGGCCCGAAAGGGGCTGGCGGCGGCGTGGGAGGCCCGAAAGGGGGCTGGTGGCGATGGAGTGCCCGGCAGGGGCTGTCGGCGGCGGTGGGAGGGGCCCCGATGAGGGTGAGAGACCCCGGCGGCGGCGTTGGAGGCTGGGAGCCTGGGAGGGAGGCGGCGAAACCCTAGAGGGGAGGGGGGGGGGCGGCGGTGGAAACCCTAGGTTAGGGTCATGGCTCTGATACCATGTTAGAATACTGAGATGATTATTCCATAGAGCCCTTGGGTCTCTTATATAGGGAGAGAGCCCTTGGGTAAATTACATGAAAGGTACGAAAAGAAACTAAAATAATAAATAACATCAAAGACTAATAACTATCTCTACAAAAGATCCGACTATTTTATATGTTGGTTGTCGGCTACCTAACCCAACCCTCATAAGGGGGGATTTGAACCCTGATCTTTTTGGTTGGCACACTGTACTACCACCAGACCATTAAAGTGTACTAATGGAAGCTGATATTTTGCTGGTAGGTTGAGTTTCTTTCTATGAATATAGTGTTCTAGATTGAATAATTATATGTATCTTACATGAACTGGATAGTTTTGACTAATTCTTGGCTTTTTGTATCAATGGATACTGCTCACTATACTGATACTTGCAGGAAGTCAAGCGCAAAGAAGAGGCTGCAGCTCGAGGTTATTTTGCACCTTTTTTGATCTGTAGCTCTATTTTGATACAGCATTCCAGATTGGCATATCATAGAGTTTTCTTGAGAATTAAGTTATGCTTATTACTCTTTTGCAGCTGGAATTGTGTTGGAGGTCAAAAACTGGCCTCCCTTTTTCCCCATCATACATCATGATATTTCTAATGAAATACCTATCCATCTTCAGAGGCTTCAGTATTTTGCGTTCTCCTCATTCCTAGGTATATTTCACTTTTCTCTGTTCTATTTGAAATTGATGAGGTGAGAGTACTGAAAGTGGCCAGTCTTTAAACTTTAAATAAGAGTTGTGTATATTCGTCTCTTGGGAGAAAAATTCGACATTGTTTTGTTTCTAGATGAGATATAAGTCAACATTAGACATCCAGCAGACTATATCATCAATTCTATAAAAAAAAGAAGCCGGGAGAAATATCATACTATAATACCATTACAAGCACAAAGAAAACTATCACATTTCTATCCCCTTACAGAGAGCCCATTGAACAACCAGTGGTACGCTTGCTCTCAGGTTCAGAAGACTCTTCTGTACATGTGGTTGCCACTACCTGTCCTCATGCTTCGAAGCTCGTTCATGACTCATCTGATCCACTCACATCCCCTCATGCAATCATCATTTCTACCCATTCAGAACACATGGATATGCAAAGAGCATGTGGTCACATTCTCCTCATGAACACTAAATAGATAGGTTTTGTTTGCATCGTTCACCATTGGCTTCTTGACACCTTGATAACCAACCTCTTGTGCCTTACCAACATGCATGCATTGTCACCTTCATGGGTGCCTTTGCCTTCCGAACCATATGACAAACCAAAATGAACTTAGATCAGGGATTGACACATGCTCGATCCTTTAGGCCCTTGCCATGAAGATATCCTCTCCCTCCCACTTGCATGCATTAAACGCTTCCTCCACTATCACTAATCTATCCAACAACAAGATCAACAAGACGAACTCGTGAAATCTCTACTTCAACAACATCCCAACCCAACACTATATCATCACGGTTTGAAAAAACTAGCCTCGAGGCGAGGCGGTGCTATTTAACCTCGAGTTGTATGCCTTGGTCTAGTCCACTAAGGTGTGTACCTCAGGTGGCCCAGGCATAGCCACGAGGCATTCTGCCTCAAGGTGGTCGTGGTATTTTGTGAGGCATTTTTGCTTTTATGAAGAGTTTTTTAATGATTTTAATGGTTTACTTGTAGTTTGAGAAGCTTATAAATATCTGCTTGTTTAGGATAATGAATATACAAGATAAATGCCTAAATGTGATGATTCTTTCTTGTCCATAACTTCATATTTACTATTAATTGTGTCCAACTATTTCGGCGAACTCTTACTATTGTAGTTCAATTTTAGCTGCAAATCATCTTCTTTCCCTCCACGGGGTCCATTTGCTTGTGCTTCTCCTCCTCTTTGTTCTCTCGATCTCCCTCAGCTCTAATAACATCTCTTAGAAGGTGGCCTGAGCTTCAACTTGTGCAGTCAACTATGTCTGACTCGCCTATATGGAGGCGAGGCATCTGAGTGTTCACTTCATTTTGCTCAACTTTGTGTGCCTTCTCTTTTGAAATCATCTCTGAATCAGACTCGAATGAAACAAAGCTCTGATCGATCTGCAGAATGCATGAGGAAATGCGTCTTGATCAGACTGGAAATATGCACTAGATGTAGAGAAGAGTTTGGAATCATGGTCAATTCCGAACATTATTGGATTGTGCAATGTGTATGGAGACATCAATCTCCATCCACAAAGAAGGAATTTCGGGACAAGAGTGATCATGTTTATTTGAGATAAAAAATACGAGGAATCTTGAGAGTGGTTCGCAAAATCCAAACAGGTCTCTCTGGATTGCCTCGAATTATTGGAGATTACGGAGTCTGGAATATGCCATCCAAGACTTGGCATCTTAAGAAACAAAAGGAGTAGAGATGAGGAATAATGAGCATGAAGATTCACAAGGAATAAAATGAACAGAAAATGAGAAAAGGCTCAAATGAGCAAAGATAAAAGACGAGTCATAAAAAGAAGTGTAAAGAAATGGTACAGGTGCGTGGGACTGTAATCTTTGACCTAAACTAGATTCAAAACAAACATCAAAGCAATTGGGTTCACCAACTCAACACAGGGGAAGCCGTAATAGCTCGGCTATTTATCTTGTCAATTTTTTTATTGTTTTAGGTAATCTTATCAATCTTAGTCCTTAGCGCTACCCCTATAAGCGAGTGAGTACTACCAGACAAGCATCCCATACTTCTCACTGCCTTTGTAACCAGTTGTCTACACTTTTTAGAGGTCCTTGATATCGGATCTGGACCCGTTACTCAGCCAAAGAATTAGAGAGAGGAAGCTGATATAGTGAATTAATTACTTTCCCCTTGCGGGGTACTCGGACGTGGAACGATGAGACAAGGATCCGTTGTTGCACTTCCCATATGATCAAGTAATTCAGACTAAGCTCGCAAGAAGACTTAGCCCTACTCATCCACACATCGATAGAACTGCTATTACTTCACAGACCCATTCGATAATCAAGGCAGCCACAGACTGGGATTTGGGGTTTAATCCTTAAGGGTCACACCTCACTCAGTTTGGAGGGTACCTGAAGAAAATGTAGGCTTTATGGAACAAATACAATGAAGTCCATTACATATTTTAATTAGAGTCAAAGTTTATTTAGCAGCCCCCTTGTTTTAGTTTTTGTTTTCAATTTTTTTAGTATTTTTCAAATAAATTTCTCCTAATAAAATTTCTGATTTCCTTTTTATTTAAATCCAAGAAAACTAGAGGAAAAGTCGGAAAAGCTGGTGCACGCCAAATCAATGAATGCATGCAGAGTTAGAAATGCGTACCTTGCTCCAGTACTCTACACGCAAGGTGATCCACACATATAATTAAAATTAATCTATATATTATGCAACAATGATATCACCCTAGGTACAGGAACCGCTATTAGTATGAATAATTAATTTGATTTGACTAAGTCCAAGCGTGAGAACTATATGTACATGCAAATAATTAGGCTTTGGACCTAGTTTACCGAGTAAGCAATCCTAATTATCTAAGGTCTCAATCAACAAATACATAAAATATAAAAAAGTCAGAAAACACAAATCACGAGAAAAAAATAAGGAGAGTGATAGGGATGATAAAAAGTAGAAAGCGATGAAAACACGAGAAAAACCGACAGGTCTCCAAGTGAACAATCACTTGGTAAAATAAACCTGTAATGTTCGAGTGTCCAGAGTCTTGTCCTGTATTATTACAAATTAATAATGAGTCTCTCTCTCACCAAAAATAAAATAAAACTATGCTATGCTAAGCCGATCTCCTGTTTGTCTTCGCAGTCTCCTGTTCTTCTTTGCTGCTCTCTCCTATCGGATTGTGAAGAGAAAGCCGATCTCCGCCTCATTAGGGTGCTCCGGCTCTCCTAAGAAAGCCACCCTCACTCCGCGGGCCCTCGCAACAAATTCAAATAAGAAATGTGAACAGATAGACAATTATTAAATAAAAAGAAATAGCAGGAAATGAAACAAAAAAGTAGTTAGCTATGTACAAACTACACTAAGTTGCTCCCTGAAAACAACGTCATTTGTTTAACCGATTAGCCGGTCTATCGATCTAACAAGCTAGATCAATAATCGCGTTGTTGACTAACTATCAATTAAGCAACAATTAATCCACAATTAATGATAAATCAATAAAATGCAAATGTGAGCTAAAATTTATTATAGCCCAGATAAATATGTGTGTATTGATATAAGTAATCTGAGTATTGAACACTGGGAGCAAACAGTAGAGTAGGATAATTAGTAATAATTATTTCTAATAAATAATAATTGTTTTTGTATTTTTCTTGTTTTTTCTTATTTTATGTGTGTTTTTAATTATATTTATTTTTTTATGGATTTTTAATTGTTTTTATTTTTCATGTTTTAAATTTTATATTTTCTTTTAATTTTGCAAAATTTTAATTTCTTTTAGATTTTTAATATAATATATATAATATTTTATGTATTATATAATTAATATTTTTATAATATATAATATAGATATATTATTTTTATTTAATCAAAATATAATATAAATACATCAAATAAAATATTTTTGTGATTTTTACATTTTAATCTGTTTCTAGTGATTTTTATAGATTTTACTAACTTTTTGACATTTTTAAAATAATAAATATGCAAAATAGTGAACATAATTATCCGAAATTGTTTTAGGTTTAATAAATATAAATAAGTCCAAAATAATCTAAAATCATTTTTAATATTTACTATGTATAATATAGAAAATTCAGAAACATAAAGATATATTTTCTGGTTTCTAAATATTTTTTGCTAATTTTTATATTGATTTTAGGGTTTTATGATTTTTAAGTTTAATATATTTTTTAGGGATTTTTTGATATGTGATAGACTATATTATAATATAGCTAATATTTTTTTAATTTTTGGAGAAGGTTTTATTATGAGTTTTTATGCTAAACAGGGAAAATGCATGTTTCTGTAATTTCACTAAATATGAAAATGCATTAAAATGCCAAATAAAAATTAAGCGCGAACAAGCATTTTATGAGACATCTCTTTGAATTTCTTATAATTTTTAGAGTAATAAAAATATTTGAAATGAAAAATATGCACAAATGAAAAATGCTACAGATTTCGGGACCTAATTGTAATTTAAGGAAACATCCACTTCATTTAATAATAGGTCCAGAACAAGGATATAAATGCAATATTCATAGAGCTTCTCGTGTCGCTACACGTAAGGCGGGAGAACTAATTTGTAATTACGCTAAAGCTCAAGGTCCCAAAATAACCTAAATTTTTTACACTTAAGTTAATATTTACAGGACTAATTATAAATACAAAAATGCGGAGGGGAAGTTATGCAATATACTCCAGTGTCAACACGTGCAACACGTGAGACACTATCGGATGACGGAAGAGATGCCACATATACTTCACTTAAATCCCACGGCCCTCAACGGGTACTGTTTCACCTTAATTGGATGACCCAGATTAGATCTGGGCCGTGATCTTCCTCCGACGATTGGGAGGTGGTTTGGAAGAACAGGGAAGAACTTCCCCAGCGAGCTTTGATCTTTGCTTCCTCCATGCTCTGGCGTTGTCCGTTCACGCCAACTTGGCCAGCGACTGTCTCAAAGCCTCCTGCACTGCAGGAGCTCTCAAATTGGTCCAGACCTCGTTGGAGGAGGACTGGAAGGGCAGTTTATTTCAGGTGACGTGGGAATCACCTTTTTCTTTGATCTGAGCTCTAGTTGAGTTCCCAGGTCGTGTCCTACATAAAAAGATTCACGACACGAGGGCTTCCTCCTCGATCCTTGGATTAAAACTTATAGCTCAAAGATGAAGGTGAACGACAAACCTCCAGTTAGCGGCGGAACTAAGATCTGATTCGCCGATTTAGGACATATCGGGTTGGTTTTGGATGCGGGGAAGAGATGCAGAAATGATGAGGAAGATGGTGGGACACTTTGCGGGTCGATTGGACGATCGAATAGTGAACAAAGTGGCCGGAGCCTAGTGCTCCGGCGAACTACGGATCTCAGATTTAAACTAAAACTCAATGAAATTACACTAAACTAAAATTAACACTATGCTAAGGAAGTGAAATGCTATCTAATTAACCTAACTAGCAGCTTAGCATGGTGTTATACCTGGAGCAGAAGAGCCTCGTCGAAGGTCTCTGACTATGGTTGGATCAACTTCCTCTGGCCACCTTTGTCCTCGCTGACACCAGTAGGACCTCGTTGCTGTCACCAGGAGGCACATTCAGATCTGGATTGGGGTTACAAGATGCTAGAAGAGGATTAAAATCAAAAAGGGAGGCGGAGGTGTTTTTTATAGACGAGGTAGTTGGCGACTTTTATGTAGAGATGGCGTGGAGATGGAGAAAGGTAGGTGGAGGCTATACACATATGTGGGAGTGGGTGATGGAGGCTGCATGTGGGTTGCTCGAGGAAGAATAAAGCATGGAGGAAGAGTAGAAAAATGGAGAAGAATGGAGTCTCGTGAGTTCTAACAGGAATCAGAGGTGAGAGAAGGACAGTTGACCCGAGGTCAACAGTCCTTGGCTTCTCATTGGTCCAAGTAGGACCAGATGAGACAAAACAGAAAAAAGAAACTATATTAATTCAATAATAATTAATAAATGATTTTATTAATTAAAATAAAAACATGACAAATGCTAATTGTTTTTCAAACTATTTTCTGTGATTTTTATTTATTTTTACAATATTATTTGTTAGGTGTTAATTTTGACATGTATAAATATAGATATATTTATATGTATTTGGTGTATTTTATTTTTATGTTGTATTTTTAATACTTAATATTATATTTACATGTTTTATATATTTAGAACCTTATTTAATACATATTTTCATATCTTTGTTTTATTTTTATGATTTTATTTACATACATAAATAAATACATGTATCTATATCAAGGTTCAGAAAGTCGGTATGCGATATTCGTTCAGTCAGGTGGTCTGGAGTGAGTAAACTGGTAGGGAGAAGTATACGCGGATTATGCAGTTTCTATTATTTTAAATAAAAAATAGTTAAAAATATAATAATAATTTCAAACATTAGATATTTATGTTTAAAAAAATATAACATGGAAGAAATATGAGTGAAGACTTTTTTGTACAATGTGATATCAACCAAAACATTTTCAAAAGCCATCCATTTCCAAAAGATAAAGATGTTAATGGTGGAGAGAATAAACATTGTTGTAAATTGATTGAAGATAGAAAAAATGGTAGATATCCTTATTGAAATTGGAAGGCAATCTTTTTTTTGGAAGTGTAAACTGGTTAGTAAACACAACCATGAACCTTCGTACTTTAGTAAATGGTGTATTTGTCTACTCAAAGTCAAGTATTAAAAAATTCAACCTTTAAATTAAATATATGTAATTTGTCCTGTGCAGTTATAAAATTCCATGCAAATTCGACATCTATATTCATTTTATCCTTAAAAAGATCTAAGATAAATACATGTAATTTATTCTATATTCATGCAATTATGAGATAATGTAAAAAATAGAGTTGTTGCTGGAGAATCTAAAAAATAGAGAGTTGCTGTTGAATCTAAAAAATAGAGAGATTTAAGGCTAAATAGAATAATCAGCTAACCTTGGCAAATGAGAAAAAGATGGTGGAGCAACAACCCATGTGGAAGTCAAGAAGGTGGCAGAGGAGCAGAGAGTTACCTCTATTTAATATGCAGCCGTATATGCGGATTACGCGGTCAAGTACACCCCATAACCTGCATATTGAGCAAGTATAACATATTCAATGCGGTAGGGGGACCGACTACGCATATGTGGCCGCCTGGGCTGACTTTCCGAACACTGATCTATTTATAGGTATACTATACCTATATATTATAATATATTATTTATTTTAATGTCTTTTTAATGATTTTATTTTGTGTTTATGTTTTTAATATGTTTCAAATAATATATACAATTATTAAAAAATATAAGGAGAGTAAACAAATACAGAATAATATATGCATATTATATACATATATATAGTACAAAGGTACCCCAGAAAGCTAGCTTTTGTATCTTAGCTTCATTTTTAACGAATCTTTCATTAGATAGATAGTTTGATTTTGAATATAATGGAGGTGAATTTGATTCAATTTGAATATGTATGGAGAAGATATTGATATGTGAACAAGTTGTACTATGCTTTATTTTTATTCGCAATTATTTTTATAATTTTCCCTATATTTATATGTACAAGTTTCGTGCAGGACATTTTGTTATTTGAGATGTGTAAAATAAAGAATAAAATGGTGAAAAAGGGCTATTTACAGAGCATGAAATTAGGATTTTTGTACAGTGTATTGACCCTTTCGACCACGAGGTTTAGGATCATTTAGTATCTTTGATACTTCTTTTATTTTTCTTTTCTTTATTCTTTTATTTTGGATTTAAGTACATATGTTTATACATTAATTACAGATGAATGATGCATGTTAATTTGTACAAGTTATTGATATTTTCAGGTGTTTTGACAGGGATTTAAATATAAAATGGAAAAATAAAGATAGATGAATGACTATTCATCAGTTGATAAATTAGATTCATCTAATTCAATAAATTAATTGATGATTAATTGAATTGTCTTAGTCAAAGGTGGGAAATCTTAGTCACAATTTTATCTCCATTAAGATTGATGGGCACCTACCCTCTTTATAAAGAGAGGGTGGCCCACCTTTCCTCCTAAATCTAGGGGTCTTAAAACCCTCGTCGACACTCCATCTCTACTCTCTCTGATCGTCCCTTCTCTCCGCACCTCGCTCCCGTGTTAATACTCCTAAATGTTGAAGGGAAAGCTGTATGCTAGCCTTCGTGCGTATGTTGTAGAGATGGAATTTGTGTGATGACATCCGCCACAAGGAGGACAATGAAATCCCCAAGGACCCCCTTGGACTTGTAGGAGGAGAAGAGAAGGATCTTAGATTCATGAGCGATACATGCTTAATCACCAAGCCAATGAGTGCAACAATCTTGGATCATACCTACGATAGGAGGCTTCTCATCTTAGAGGCTCTCGCATCTATGAAGCTATAGATCTTAAACTTTTTGGGGGTGTGACGTTTGGTGTATAGCCCCAAGAACAAGGGCGCTATTCCCCTCCCCTCCCTCTCTTTCTTCGTATGGCTATTTCTCCTATACATCTCTCTCTACCCTTATTCCACTTTATTCCACCTTACCTACTATTATTTCACCTTATTCCACCTTATTCTTATCCTTCTAGTCGAACAGGAATAGTACTTTATTCCAGCTTATTCCTCACCCTTATTCCTGCTTATTCTTGAACCGAACACACCACTATGGTGCATACAACAAGAGAGAATTGTTCAATCGTCATGTGATTCCTTCACAATTGTTGTTATTCACCTATATGATGTGTATTCTTTTTCAGATTTAATCCATTTTCCCTTATCTATGTGATGCGCGAGATTTGACCTCCATTAAATCTAAGCTTGATATCACAATGTTTAAAAGAAATAAATGGGTACATATATAGATGTGAACTAATCCTTCGAAAACCTTAACAACATCTCGTTATCAAAACAAATAAAAGAAATCGTGGCCATTACGAACAGACAATGCAATAGAACACCAAAACATACAAAACTTCTAACAAATTCAATAATTTTTAAAGAAACAGCACCTTACAAATGCCTTAACCAATGCAAGAACAAAAAGCGACAACAATAACAACATGACCGATATATGAAGAAAATGGTTGATATTGGTCATATCAACAAAAAGGTGGCAATTTTATGTATAAAACACTACATTTTTAACTAATATATTGAGATCAGTGTTGCAAACGTTATTCGATATTCAGTCAAAATGTCACAAATTAAGAATAAACGGTATTCAGTTGATTGATCAGAAATGTTTTGGTTAGGTATTATTCATTAGCGTGTATGCTCATTAATTAACACGATAAAAGTATTAATTGAAATTACAGTCAAACTATTCATATATAACTTCCACTATATATTTAAGAAAATTATAGAAAGAAAATCTATAATAATAATAATAATAAATATTATTTTTTCATTAGTAGGCCGATTAGTAATTTCGAGCTATTCTCTTTGCTCTCTCCACCGAATAGAGAGGTCTCGTCAACTACTCAGTCCAATCAGGTGTCTATCGCAAGGTGTCCATAGCAACATTGATTGCATGGTTCAATCTCTGGAAAAATTGAAGAATTGACTAGAGTTCTCTTTCTAGTTGCCAGACCCCTCTTAAATAGTTGCTGTTTGTGGTTCACGGTGAGACTACAGAGCTTTAGAAGGAAGAAAGTCGGTGTTGGACCATTGGAAGTTATTGAATTGCCAATTTAGATGGACAACGTATTTGGATGATGATCAAATACATCACAATGTTCTTGAATGAAATTTATTGTTAGGAAATGTATTGGGTACTCTCGATCCTTCAAAAATCATGTTATTACCCTTGGGAAGATTATAATGGCAATCAATGATTCTTGTACCCACCTAGGCTAATGCTGGACGATGCTTTTTTCGGGTACTTTTGTTGCCATAGTGCACGTGGATGGATTTGCACGTGGAGGTTGTTATGTTTATTAACATCGAATATGATATCTTTAGGAAATAATTAAGACCTCCCAAGTGTATTATTGTGTATAGTGTGAGCTTTGCAAGACGTAAAATTAGCTTTATGTATCGACTACTCAAAGCAGAAGTTTTTTTTAAATAATGTGGACATGAAGGTTGGAGATATTTCTTACGACTTATGAATTTGTATAAAAGATTATTTCTATTTATTATTTTGTATTCTGAAATGTTGTATGCTGTGCACTCTGTTATATTATCTGTAACTGTAAGTTATTTGTATGGTAGAAGTTTCTAACGAAATAGCACAACATTCTTATATAAAAAAAGCTTTGTGATCCTATCTCTTAGTCGATATATATCATAATCAATTTTTTTACGTTTGTTCAGGATTGACTGCATGCCTGCTGTGGAATATCGTAGCAGTTACAACTGCTTGGATTAAAGGGGAGGGTAAAGAAACACTAATACACACTAATCGATTTTTTGCTGCACTTTTGTGCTCCGAATTAATCATTTTTCTCTTTATTTGGTACTAACTTTATTAATATATGCATGACTTGTCAACATGTTTATATTTGTAGGTGTGAAAATCTGGCTTCTTGCTCTTATTTACTTTATATCTGGGGTCCCTGGGGCATACGTATTGTGGTATCGTCCCCTTTACAATGCCATGCGGTAAATCCTGCCCTTTTCAGTTCTGATGATATTACTACATGAATATCTCAGTGAAGATTCTTATTGGAGAATAACTTGTTAATTGCGTCATCATACCCGTTCTATGATTTAATAGTGGAAAAACGAGACATGCTGTCCGCAGGGAGAAAATACATGTGGAAAAAACTAAGAGAAAAACAACTCAGGGTTCCTCATGTAATTCACGCTTATGTGGGGTTATGAATGCTATTGCGAAATTACTCAGGGTTATGGGTGTAAAAATTCCTATACTTAATCTTCTCCTGTTATCCTTATATAAGGCTTATCAACATATACGAAAAGTAGTATGGGGAATAAATGAGTCCAAATACTCTCTCATCAGTCGATTTTGTGTGTTCTGATCTCACTCTCATATTCGGACAGAGAGCACTATTAGGGGTGAAGAGTGAAGCCTCTTGAAGAATGATGAGAGTAAGAGGAGAGTAGGTGAGGGATAGGGAAGGGAGGGACGTTGAGGGGGGCCATAGGGAGGACTTGAATGGGGAGTGGCTGAAGGTGAGAAGGAAGTGAGGAAGTAGTTGGGAATGGATGGGAGATTGAGAAGTTGAGGAGATCCAATTTGGGTTAGGTGATGGCTAGACTATGGATGATAACAAAGAACTGATACTTATGATGCTTCCTCTGCATGGAAAGAGAGCATTTTGCGATGCTACGCAGAGACACCATGGTTTTCTTTCTAGGCATAAATGTTGGACTTTTTAGGGATGTGTGCATCAATTGTGTGTGGGTGAAGGCGAAGGCAGTGGAAGAGGGGGGCATTATGTGCCTGATGGTGGTAGACATGTGCTTGGCAGATGAGTGGTCAGACATTGAAGGAGGCGTCGTGGAGTCATTTGATCATATTGGCAATGTGCTTGGCAGTGTGTCGGAAAATTGTTTTTGAGGTGATTTCATACATCCGGATGGGTTATTATGGTGCATTCACATGTATTGGAAGAAGAGATGTTTCTGTTCGTAGAGCACAATGATGGTTTAAAGATTGGAGTGGGGGTACATGAGTATTATGTAGAGCAACAACAAAGAATACATTCTAACATAACTCGAGCCGGTGGGCATGGCATGCACAAACACTTCATCAAAGCGGGACAACACATAGGTACGTGTTTGCTCAACAATATCCCACATTAACCTACCACAAAGGTGATGTGGGATATTCTTGCCCAAGGTTGCAGAAGTCGGCAGTCGGTACTTGATCGACCGGGTCACTGACTAATGATTAGTCGGTAGTCAGACAACTAATTGGATTTAGTCGGGCATTAGTCGGTTTTGAATTTTTTTATTGTTTTAAATATATAAGTTATTTTTTATACATATACTTAATCATACATTTAGCAATTTTTAATTTTATAAGAGCTAAAAAAGAAGCAATTGAAAGAAAAAAGTAGCAATTTAAGAACAAATGTTGGCAATATGACATTAGCTAATATTCACAAACAGTTACAACATGTCAAAACAAAAATAATTCAAGTAACAAGTAAAAAGTCATTCATCTTCATCAAGGCCATCATCCAAATCAATATCTTCTTTTTCTTCATCCTCATCATCGTCTTCTTCATCATCATCTATATCTTCAGGTAGAAATTCCTCCTCTTCTTCATTTATAGGTGCAACGTTTGAGCTCGAAGATGAAGCTCCCTTGCCATGTTCACCTCTTTGGTTTCTTCTCAGCTCCAAATTCTCTTCAGCACCACTTGCATGAGCCACTGCACCCCGAGTCAATCCGGAACCTGGAAAGACCTCCTCATCTTGAGCTTGTACATTGACCTCTCTAGTCCATTCACCTAAGAGTGCACGATCACAAGAGGAAAGGGGATCTTTTCCTTTCTCAAGCCAACGTTCCATCAGGTTGGAATTGAAACGAACGTACACAAGATCATTTAATCTCTTTGTCTCCAACTTGCCTCTCTTCTTGGTATGGATCTGTAAGCAACATTACAAAAACTATGACTAATGACGATATCAATTATTAGTTTACTACTAATATTTCTATTAGGCAGGTCACTAGAGTCATTATCGAGTCAAACGTACTCCAGTTGCGCTTACATCTAGAAAATGCAGAAGTCAAGCTCAAAATCTTGATGGCCATGTCTTTCAAATGTGGGGTGTCATCTCCTTGATTGTACAACAATTAGTTAATAAAATAGAGAATTGGTTAAGTCAATGAAATCAAAGATGATCCGAATGACATTGATTGTAAATAATGCTTGAGATACCTGGATCAAAATTTTTGTCATTTCTCGCCCTCTGTCTCACGGCTAATGGCTTCCCAAATGCCCCACGACCATGTCTGTAATCAAGAAGCTCCTTTGTGGTGATGGCATCTTGTATATCCAAATCTGGATAAAATCTTTCCATGCAATGCATAAAACCTCTCTTCAGCACAATATATGCATCACCACCACACTTCGTGTAAAAGAAGTATGGGTTCAAAAGGTAAGCCGCTAGATGCAATGGAGTGTCAAGCTTGCCCTTGGTCTTGGAGCTAATAACGTTCACAAAAAACTTGTAAGATGACTCCGCACTATTAAAAGTTGCAACTATCTTTCTCTTTGCCTCTTCAAGCCCTCCATGAACGAAGCCCATGGATGGGCACCGATCCGCATCAATCACACGCAATAGACGAACCAAATGTGTAAAAATTTTGATTGCAAATGTAGCGTGATTCCAAAAAGTAACGCTGAAGTTCGTTCTTGTTTCATAGATTATTTTATTTAGTTGGTGTTGCTGGAAAATCTATTAAATCTCTATTTTGCAGTAAATATTGCATCTAAGTTCTTGCACTTTTGAATAGGATAGCTGGGTATTTAGGATTGCATCAAGTGGTATTAGATCGAAAAAATCTGATTTGTTTTCATTGGCTTGCATTCCACCAAAAAAAAATCATATTGCATTTGTTGCGTCCCTTCGCCACCCTGATCTACACTCCATGGCACGATTGGAAGCTTTGATAGCAACCTTAAGCGATGAAATCCGTCGCACAAACACCCATCTAGAAAACATAGAGAGGACAATGGACAACAACACCCAACAGTTGGAGGTCCTGAATTTTTATAGAATGGATAGAGAATACAGATGGGACCACAATAGAATGGGCATTAGCTGGTCTTCAACTTCAAGTATGCTGGATCTGTGGATCATAACCCTCGTAATCACCGACATCGCGGACATGACCCAATTGCCTTTGACCCTAGTTCTGAAAGTGAGGCTAGTGATGAGCCATTCCTACATCTGGAGTCACCGTCACCCTTGGGCGACGAGGAGGGTGATAAACAACTACCCCATAGACGACGTCCGAAAGAGCAAGATAAAAGGAGAGAGTCTGAGCCGCACGGTCGACACCAAAACCAATTTCAAGATTCTAATTGGGATCGTGGGATAAGGATTGATGTTGCTAACTTTGATGGATGACGCGACCCAAACATCTTCCTTGATTGGATGGATCAATCGAAACATTTCTTTGTTTGGAAGGATCTGTCGAGTGAATGGAGAGTTCAGTTTACCGCGTTGAAACTGAGAGTATATGCTTTACTTTGGTGGAAACGTCTTTAGGAAGAACATTACCGCCAAGGGAAAGAGCGCATTCGTTCCTGGACAAGAATGCTGCAGAAACTTTGAGACAAATTCCTACCAGGGAAATATTGACAGAATTTGTACAACCGCCTTCAAAACCTTCGTCAAGGGACACACACCGTTAAGGAATACACTAAAGAATTTCAAGTTTTGATAGCTCGAAATAACTTAAAAGGAAAACGACTCTCAACCGGTGGCTCGATACACACATGGATTACGAACAAACATCCAAAATGAATTGTACATGTGTGATTGTCGAACAATGGATGCCGTCCATGATAGAGCTGAGAGGGCTGAAGCCAAGTTATCAAGGAAAATCAGATGATGCACGATGATCACAACTGCATCTGCTCCTTCCACCCCTGCACCAAACATCTCTACTGGTCAAACTAGGGTGAACAAACAATCAACCTTCAAGTCAATTGTCCATGTACCTTGCACTACTCCTGAAAGTACGAGTGCTCAACCCTGACCCACTCATGCCGGGTCTGGAATTCTCGGGGTTCGACCTATTGTGGGACCTGGCACCTGCTTCAGGTGCCTTCAGAAGGGGTACCGAGCAACAGAATGTCCCAACCCACGTGTGGCAGGTGCACAGTGCATGAAGAACCTGATAATGAGACAACCCCTACTGAGGAGAATGAACTGGAAATGGTGGTTGGCTACACCTACACCAATGAGGATTACGAAGATGTTGAAGTTGATGCAGAGACCCATGGACCCTTCCTTTTGATTGAATATGATAACTCTGGACGAGAAGATGATGCACCTACCGAAACATTGGAACATCTTATGCTTGCACCAATAGTTGAGAGCGACGATGTTTGGCTAAGGAGAAGCATCTTCCCTACCACTTACACATCCAATAGTCATCGTTGTTCTTTACTCACTGATGGTGGAAAACTTTGTAGCCCAAGCGATGGTGGATAAGTTAGGATTGCAAACACAACATTGGATCGACCATATAATGTGACTTGGTTTAAGGGTGGTACCCAAATTCCAATCCAATGTTAGTGTCTTGTCAAATTTTCTATTCGACCGGCCTATATAGATGAGGTATAGTGTCATGTTGCAGCGATGGATGCGTGTCACATCTTATTGGGACAACCGTGACAGTATGACCGAGATACAAACCATAAGGGTAGGAAGACCGCCTACACATTTTTTATTGACAAAATACGAATTACCCTTTGTCCACAACGGGATGCCCCTAGTCCCAGGCAAACAATAACCACTTCTCACAAAGGTACATCGATTGATCATCAAAACTCTGTGATCGCCCAGATGCCACCACACTCATGTAAGTCGCTTGTGGTTCTCTAAACATCTCCCTTCCAATGCCAACTCCAAGAATCGTAGGTTATCTTTGCCCTTATTGGAAAGGAGGTTGGGAGTGATATTGTGAATTTGGATAAAGTAGACCCAGAAGTCGCTCTGATCCTAGAAGAGTATGCAGATGTTATGTTAGACGACCTCCTCGAAGGACTTCCACCATTAAGGGACATACAATACCATATTGACCTTATCCCCGGAGCTGGCTTGCCCAACCTGCCACACTACCGAATGAGCCTGAAGGAACATGAAGAGATGCAACGACAGGTAGTAGAGCTTTTGAGCAAAGGATATGTACACGAAAGTATGAGTCCTGCCGCTGTTCCTACCCTCTTAACACCAGGAAAGGACGAAACTTGGAGAATATGCATGGACAATCGATCCATCAATAAGATCACAATAAAGTACCGTCTTCCGATTCTTCGACTGGATGACATGCTGGATATGTTGACTGTGGCATACATATTCTCTAAGATGGACTTGCGAAGTGGTTACCACCAGATCATAATCAGACCTGGAGATGAGTGCAAAACAACCTTTAAAACTTGTGAGGGACTGTATGAGTGGTTAGTAATGTCCTTTGGCCTATACAGTGCTCCTATCACCTTTATGCACATAATGAACCATGTTTTGAGACTTCTTATTGGGAAGTTTGTGGTTATTTATTTTGATGACATCCAAATCTATTGTGGCAACCAGAGCGAACACTTGAGCCATCTATGTCAGGTGCTTACCATCCTGAGAGCACATAAGCTCTTTGTTAACCTCAAGAAGTGTGCCTTCCTTATTGACTCAGTTAACTTCTTGGGTTACATTATCTCTGCTGACGGTATAAAGGTCGACCCAATTAAGATTGAAGCCATTAGAAGTTGGCAATCCTCGAAGACCTTTACGGAAATTCACAGTTTTTTAGGCTTAGATTCCTTCTATCGACGATTTATGAAGAACTTCAGCAGTCAAGCGGGTGCAATTTTAAATTGCTTACGTAGGGGAAAATTTTCATGGACTCTGGAAGCTGAAAGGGGTTTCCACAAACTCAAAGATCATCTGACTCATGCCCCTACGTTGGTTCTACCGGATTTCAACAAAGTGTTCGAAGTTGATTGTGATGCCTCCTACATTGGTATCAGCGCCTTCCTTAGCTAGGAGGGATGATCAATTGCTTATTTCAACGAGAAACTGAATGATGCACGCTCACGTTATTCCATGGATGATGTTCCTCTAGTTCGACCTCGGCGAGCAAGTTTTACTGCAGACAAGTTGGTTGATCATATCCACCGACTCCACCAAGAAATCCATACCAAACTCCAAGATACCTCCACCAAATATCAAACCCAAGCCAATACCCACATGAGGGAAGCTGAGTTCAATGAAGGGGATTTGGTCATAGCTCATTTTCAGATTGAACGTTTCCCTGAGAGAACCCACCACAAACTAAGTCCGAAGAAATTTGGTCTTTTCAAAATCACCAAGAAGATTGGTTCGGATGCCTATGTTTTGAACCTACCGCCAGAATTCAGTACTTCGCCTATATTTAACATATCTGATTTGTATTATATTTTGAGAAAGATGTAGCTAGTCCAGAGATTCAACCAATGAGCCCTACATCGACAACCACTGTGACCGTCCCATCTCCAGATGCTATTGATGATATCTTGGATGTCTGTGACTTGGCAACACGCCACGAAATTGCTTGACGTTTCTTGGTACGATGGATCGGGCGCCACTTGGAGGATAGCTCGTGGATTGAAGAGCATGAATTAGAGAAGGTTCGTTCTGATCTTTTGCAGAACTACTACAACATAATCTTATCAAAGCAAGATTCTCTCCAAACAAGGGAGAATTGATGCAGTTCGTGCCTAGTTTGAGGGACTAAACAGAATTTTGCCATGAAAAAAAGAACTACAGAATTTTGCCATGAAAGAAAGAACTACATGGATCCTTTTGCAATTTGTCTTTATTTATCATGTAATTTTTCTTTTTTTTTTGAGTTCATAGTTTAGGGTTTTGGGCATGACTCCTTTTTGTTATAAAGGAGGCTTTGTGGAAAGAGACAGTGACTTTTTGGAAGAAAACACAAACCCTACGGGCCCTACCCTCTCCCCTTCTAAATCCCATGCCTCCCTCTTCTCCAATTCCTGTTTTCCCCTTTCTCTTCTTCCTCTCCATCTAAGCCTAACCCTCCTTTTCCCTGTCTTTTCTCCTCCACTCCCCTACCGTAGCTGACCACTCCCCTTCTCCTCTCCTCCCCTACCGTCACTGACTACCCCCTTCCAACTCCACCGAGCGAGTAGCCACAGCCTGCAGCCACCATCCCTCCACCTTGACTGCCGTCAACAGCCTACTGCCGCTCATTCTCTTGCCGTCAACCCCAACCACTGCCGCCGAACCCCATCTCCTCCTACTCACGTCATTGCTGCTCCGCCACTACCGCCAACCTTCCCACACATCCGTTCATCCGCTGCGAATACTGCCCTATATTGCTGCCCTCCTAGAGCTCTGGGTTCGTTCTTGTTTCATAGGTTATTTTATTTAGTTGGTGTTGGCTTCGGGTCCAGTCTGCTACTATTTAACTTTTGCAACTCTCCTGTTTCAACACGGTCAGTTCTATTTATTCGAGTATTTCTTTAAGTTTATTTATTCTAGCATTCTCATTTATTCCAACAATCTCAATCTCAATCTCAATATTGTTTTGCTGGAAAAATCGTCCAGCAACAGTCCTGGAAGAATTGGAAGAATGATCTGAGCCCTTTATTTCCTGTTGAATAGCCGTTTGTATTTATCATGTCTATTCACATCTGCAATCATCCTGTTTATTTATTTTGTTATCATTGTGCGTACAATGAATAAGCACTGAGATCTGAATATTATTACAGTCATGGCCTCAAATTTCAGCGAAATTCGATCGAATATCGGTATCCTGTAGAAATTGAAATTCGATCGAAATGGCCGAAATGACCGAAATATGAGGGCCCTAGTACAAAAAATGGCCGAAATGATCGAAATTTCGATCGAATTTCGACCGAAATTCTACCGAAATTCTGTTTCGGTCGGTCACCGAAATGGTGATCGAAACCGACATTTTGGGCCTTGATTACAGTTTGGCCGTTTATGGGGTCTTATCTGTGCCTTGACCTGTAATGTTAGTTGCTGGAAAGTCTATTAAATCTATATTTTGCAGTAAAATATTGCATTTAGTTTTTTGCACTTTTGAATAGGATAGTTGGGTATCTAGGATTGCATCATGTTAGAGTAAAACTCTTAGATAGTATTCCACATAGCCCTAGGGTCTCTTATATAGAGAGAAAACCCTTGGGTAAATTACATAGATAGCCCTGAGGAAAATAAAAAATACAAAAAGATACATCATGACATAACGTAAACCTCTACACTCCCCCTCAAGATGGAGCATAGATATCTATCATGCTCAGCTTGGAAGAACATTTCTGGAAAGGTCCTCTGAGCAACGACTTGGTAAATATATCAGCAGTCTGGTCCTCAGAATTGACGTGTGACGTGGAGATAAAGCCCTTCTGGATCATGTCTCTAGTGTAATGGCAATCTACCTCGATATGCTTCGTCCTTTCGTGAAACGCTGGATTATTGGCAATGAACGACGCTGCTTGATTGTCACACTGAAGCTGCATGGGTAAAGAGACATTCACATTCAAGTCTTCCAAGACTGCTCGAACCCACATCATTTCTGTGCTTGCTTGTGCCATGGCCCTATATTCAGATTCAACACTCGATCTTGCCACAACAGTTTGTTTCTTGCTTTTCCAAGAAACCAGAGAGCTTCCTATAAAGATAGCAAAACCTGAAGTAGACTTACGATCCTTTGGGCACCCTGCATAGTCTGCATCTGCACAAGCGGAAATGGACAAATCCGTGTCCTTTCTGAATAGCAAACCTGAGCCTGGAGAAGATTTTAGATATCCCAGTATCATGTATAGTGCTTCCATATGGACTTGCCTAGGCTGCTCCATAAACTGACTCACACAGCTTACAACAAAAGCAATATCAAGTCTAGTTATGGTGATGTACAGAAGCTTACCCACCATCTCTCTGTATCTTCTTTTGTCCACCTCTTCAGTATCATTGTCATACAATTTCATACTTGGGTCCATGGGGGTGCTCGATGGTCTGCACCCAATCATTCCTGTTTCAACAAGCAAGTCGGTAACACACTTCCTTTGGGTCATCACCATCCCTTGTGCATTTCTTGCAAATTCTATCCCCATAAAGTATCGAATGGTACCCAGATCCTTCGTAACAAACTGACTACCCAAGAGGGCTTTAGTCATCTCGACTCCCTGAGCATCATCTCCTGTAACCAGAATATCATCAACATATATCATGACAACAACTGTACCTTTGAGAGTCTTCTGAATAAACAACGAATGGTCCGCATTTGATCTCTTGAACCCCTGTCGTTCGATCAACTGAGATAGCTTTTGGAACCATGCCCTTGGACTCTGTTTAAGGCCATAAATCGCCTTATGAAATCTACACACCATGTGAGTCTCCCCCTCAGCAGTAAAACGTGGTGGCTGCTACATGTAGACTTCCTCCTGTAGGTCTCCATACAGAAACGCATTCTTGACATCAAGCTGAAAAATGGGCCATTCGCGTACCGCAACTACGGATAAGAGGATGCGAAGCGTCGAATGGCGAGCCACCAGTGAAAAAGTGTCCAAGTAGTCAACACCATATGTTTGGGTAAAACCGCGTGCAACAAGTCTTGCCTTGTATCGATCAAGACGGCCATCTGCATGATATTTAACTGTGAACACCCATTTGTAGCTAACCACAGACGCACCTGATGGAATAGGAACAAGGGTCCAAGTCCCTCTAGACTGTAAAGCACGCATCTCCTCCTCCATGGCCAACTTCCAGCACTCACTCTTCATGGCCTCCTGATAAGTCCGTGGTATCTCCACTGAAGAAACAACTGCTGCAAACCTCTGGAAATCACCAGTAAGACGATGAAAGGACACCTGCGACGCAGATAGGACACACATTTCCTCTTTGGCCTTCGATGTGCAATAGGAATATCAATATCATTATCCACTGTGCTGACTGGGGGATCCGCCTTCTGTAGCAAAGAGTCTTGCAATGGTACGTTATCTAACCCATCATTAGTAGCCGTATCGGAGCATACCTGAGGCGTGGTGGATGGTTGACTTGTAGCTTGAGCAGGCCCTGACCGTCGTGTGTAGACCTTAGGGAATGGTGGAATGGGGTAAGATTGAGGTATTGGTGATGATGGTGGTGGTGGTGACGGCGTAGTTGAGATGGGTTGACCCATATTTGGTGGTGGAGGAACATAGACATGATTATCTGAAGGCGTGGAGGAAGATACCAATCTATCACCTGCAGGGGAGAAGTACATAACAAGCTCAAAAAATGTAACATCTGCACTGACATAGTACTTGTCATGGATTGGATCATAACATCGATAGCCCTTCTGTGTCCTCGAATAACCTACAAAGACACACTTGACAGCTCTAGGAGAGAGCTTGTTAAGTCCCGGAGACAAACAGTGAACAAAGACAACTGAACCAAATACACGAGGAGTAAGTGAAAATAAGTCCTTATCCGGGAAAAGAACAGAAATTGGAGATTTCTCCCCAAGAACGGAAGAAGGCATGCGATTGACCAGATAACATGCTGTAAGTATAGCATCTCCCCAAAAAGCCAACGGCGCACAACTCTGAATAAGTAATGTCCGCGCAATATCAAGAAAGTGACGATGTTTCTTTTCGGCAACTCCATTTTGTTGTGAGGTGTAGGCGCAAGATGTTTGGTGAATAATGCCTTTAGATGAAAGGAAGTGAGAGAGAGAACGAGTACAGAACTCTAACGCATTATCTGTGCGGACATAATTAACACTAGATGAAAAAACATTCTGCACTTCATTGATGAGATTCTTGATAACATTCCCTGCTTCAGATTTATTCTTAAGTAGAAAAGTCCAAGAGACACGAGAGAAATCATCAACTACAACCAGATAAAACCTGTGTCCCTGATGGTCAAGGACACGACTAGGACCCCAAATATCTATATGAAATAACTCAAACGGAGAGCTACTGCTCTGACTCTGATGACTTGGGAAGCTAGAACGATGGTGCTTCCCTAATTGACAAGCTTCGCAACGAAATGAAGTAGAAGAGATCTGAGGCAGGAGATGTCGCATTTTCTGAAGTGGAAGGTGCCCAAACCGAAGATGCCACGTATACGGTGAGACCGATCCCTGTGAGTGAAGAGAGACTCCAGCAAAGGAATTCCGGACCAGACGATATAAGCCATTACGCTCAGAGCCACAACCAATTACCCTGCCCGTTAGTATGTCCTGAAAAATGAGAGATGATGGGTCAAATATAGCACGACAATGCAGGTCTTTTGTAATCTGACTAATTGACAATAAATTCATGGAAAATTCAGGTGCATGTAGAACATTCTGTAGGTGCATGGAGGGTGTCAAGGAGATCTCCCCCTGTCCAACAATAGGGGAATGAGTGCCATCAGCTATAAGCACATAGCGACCTGAAGAGATATCCCTGTAGGACTCAAGTTTGTCTCTGTCACGACACAGAGGATGGGTGGCTCCGAAATCGATAATCCAACCAGATAGATCATGCAACGGAGGACCGACAGTAGTACTACCTGAGGTACTGGCAGCAGCAGAGGTACTGGCTGATGCCGATGCTGCAACATCTGAGGTAATCGCATCATCTGATGATGACTTTGGCATAATGTCTCGAAGTCTCGCCACAATCTCCTCGAACATGTGATATGGAGTAGACGCTGAAGAAGGCTAAACATGTTCAGCTACACGTGCCGAAGGTGGAAACCCTTGCTTAGAATAGCATGTGTCCTCTGAGTGACCAGTGCGATGACAATACGAGCTCGTCCTTGGAATACGACCTCCACAACCACGTGTACCACGGCCACGAAAGGAAGACGAGCCACCTCTCCCACGCGATACTACCATCGCCGAAGGAGGTGGAGTAGATGTGCTGGACGAAACGGGGATACGACTGAGCCTCCTGTAGACTTCCTCCATAGGAGGAATAGTGGCATCGACAAGAATCTGGGAGCGGACAGCCTCGTACTCAGGATCGAGAGCGGCAAGTAGAATTCCCACCATGGTAGCATTGGAGAAAGTCTTCTGTTGTTCTGGAGTGGCTGTGAGCGGGATGGTACTGTATAACTTCTCAAACATCCCTCGCAATGACGTGTACAGAGAATGAAGTGGCCGTCCATTCTGTTTCATCGTGAAAATATCATGCTGCAGCTGCAGCATCTTAGTCTCGTTCCGCACCTGAGAATATGTAGTGGCAAGAATGTCCCACATCGCCTTGGCGGTGGGCTGATGGAGGACGTCATTTGCAATCTCCATCGAAAGCGTCCCTGATAGCCATACCTTGGCATATGCATCGTCAGCCTCCCACGAGGCATATATTCCCGTCTTCTCTGCCGGTTCATCTTCGGTAAGAATGTGCTTCTTACCACCTGACTTCATTAAACTCATGAACTGCATCAACCACAGCTCATAGTTTGTCCCGTCCATTTTGACGATTGGCGCCGAACCCTTAAAGGCACCGATGGAGGGCATATCAACCTTTTGTTCTGACATATCGCCGAAGAAGAAGACAGGGGATGATAGACACAAGAACTGGTATCTACAAAGACCTGGTTGGATTCAAGTGCATATGTAGACTTTATGCACTTGAACCCATGTTGAAATCGGCGCCGAGCGGAGAAGGAGAAGCCCGGAGAGGGGCTTTGTCGACGGCTGGAGAACCCGCTTGCACGGGCAGGTAACGGCGGCGGGTGAGGGTGGCGGGGGCCTCGGCGGCAGGTGAGGGTGGCGGGGAAGAGCGGGCGAGGGCGGGAGGGGGGGGGGTGGCCTCGGCGATGAGGGTGGGCGGCGGCCGAAAGAGAGGAGAGGCGGCGGTTGGAGATGGGGGGGTGGAGAGAAAACCCTAGATTAGGGTTTTGGCTATGATACCATGTTAGAGTAAAACTCTTAGATAGTATTCCACATAGCCCTAGGGTCTCTTATATAGAGAGAACCCTTGGGTAAATTACATAGATAGACCTGAGGAAAATAAGAAATACGAAAAGATACATCATGACATAACGTAAACCTCTACACATCATGTATGTTATTCGCTGATAATATTGTGTTTGATTGATGAGACTAGAGATGGAGTAAATGAGAAGTTTGAGGTTTGGAGACATGCATTAGAGACTAAAGGGTTTTGTATAAGTAGGGCTACCACTGAATATCGCTTGTGTTGAGGAGAAGAGATCGGTTGTGTTGTAAAAACTGCAAAGTAATCCCAGGAGAGAGTTTGACAGCCCAACATCGCTTGTTAGTCTTGGATGTACAAATAAAAGGGCTGGTAATGAAAAGGAGGGTTCCTAAGATCACTAGAATTAGATGGTGGAATCTTCCATTAAAGCAATCAAGCTTCAGGGAGAAGGTTTTAGAAGACTTATCTTGGGATTGTAGCGGAAGTGCAAACGGGATGTGAGAGACAGTAGCATCTTGTATCCGAAAGGTAGCCAAAGAGATACTAGGTGAGTCAAAGGGAGGAACTCCAGATCAAAAGGAGGCTTGGTGGTGGAATGAAGGGGTGCAAGAGAAGCTAAAAATTAAAAGAACATGCTTTAAAGCTATGTTTAAGGAGAGAACAACGGAAACTGTCACAAACTACAAAATATCGAAGAAGGAATCAAAGAAGGCTGTAAGCGAATCTAAGTCAAAAGCTTATGATTTTTTTTATAAAAATCTCGACTCTAGGGAGGGTGAGGAGATATATTCAGGTTGGCCAAAATAAGAGAAAGAAAAACCAAAGACCTTTGTCAAGTGAGATGCATTAAGGACGAGGAAAGTCGCGCGCTTGTTACTCAGAAGGACATAGATACTAGATGGGAGCCGTATTTCCATAAACTTTTCATTGGGGAAGGAAATAGAGAGATCACTTTGGGTGACCTAGCTAGTAGTAAAAGTTACTTGAATCGTGCAAGCTATAGATAAATACAAAGAAAGGAAGTAGAGGAGGCTTTGAAGGTTATGAGACCTGGGAAAGGTGTAGGACCGGATGACATCCCTGTAGAAGTATGGAGAGTTTTAGGTGAGCACGGTTTGACTTGGCTTATGAATCTATTCAATGTTATTTGGCGAAGCAAGAAAATCCTGAAGATTGGAGGAGTATCGTGGCACCTCTTTATAAGAATAAAGGAGACATTCAAAATTGTTCAAATTACAGAGGTATGGCAGGTATCAAGATGAGTCACACTATGAAAATTTGGGAACGTGTGATCGAAACAAGGCTGAAGCAATTTTCCAACGTAAAAGAAAACCAATTCTGATTAATGCCATGTCGACTCAACTATTGAAGCCATCCATTTGCTGAGGAGAAAAATGGATATTTATAAAGCCAAAAGGAAGAACCTCCATATGGTCTTTATTGATTTGGAGAAGGCTTATGATTCTGTCCCACGAGAGATATTGTGGAGAGTTTTGGAGAAGAGACAAGTACCTGTCCTATACATTAACCTCATAAAGGACATGCATGATAGGGCTATATCTTGTGTAAGGACCCCATCTGGGAAGACTGACTATTTTGACATCAACATTGGTTTATATCAGTATTCATCTTTGAGTCCATTTCTTTTTACTTTGATTATGGACGTGTTGACAAGTCACATTGAGGATGAGTTACCTTGGTGTATGCTATTTGCTGATGATATTGTGTTGATTGACGAGACAAGAGATGGAGTAAATGAGAAGCTTGAGGTATGGAGACATGCATTGTAGACTAAAGGATTTCGTATAAGTAGGGCTAAGACAAAATATATGGAGTGCACCTTTGATGGAAGCAATGGTGAAGGAATTGAGGTGAAGATTGGTGACAATAACATTCAGAAGAGAGATTCTTTTAGATATCTGGGATCTATTTTGCAACAGGATGGGGAAATTGATTGAGATGTTACTAATAGAATAAATGCAGGCTGGTTAAAGTGGAGAGGAGCCTCTGTTGTTCTATGTGATAAGAAAATTCCTTTAAAAATTAAAGGAAGGTTTTACAAAGCAGCCGTGAGACCTGCTATGCTATATGGATCTGAATGTTGGCCCGTGAACCATAGACATGTGCAGAGAATGGCTGTAGCAGAAATGAAAATGCTAAGATGGATGCACGGACACACACATGTAAAGATCGGATTCGGAATGATGCAATCAGAAAGAAAGTTGGTGTACCTCCGATCGAGGATAAGATGCGAGAAAACCGCTCAAGATGGTTTGGTCATTTGCAAAGATCAACGGATGCACCAGTTAGGGGATGCGGGTGTTGGGATGTTGAGCCAGCTAAGAGAGGGCAAGGACGACCTAAGAAGTGTTGGAAAGAGACTATACGAAGGGATCTTAGTTTTTTGGATATAAGCCCAAGATTGACCCAAGATAGATCTGAATGGAGACGAAGAATCCATGTAGCCGATCCTACTTAATTATGGAAAAGGCTTTGTTGTTGTTGTTTGTTGTGTAGGGCTACCACTGAATATAAGTGCACTTTGGGTGGAAGCACTGGTGAAGGAACTGAGATGAAGATTGGTGATGATAACATTCATAAGATAGATTCTTTTAGACAGTTGGGATCTATTTTGCAAAATGATGGGGAAATTGATGGTGATGTTACTCGTAGAATAAATGCTAGTTGGCTAAAGTAGAGATGGGCCTCTATTGTTCTATGTGATAAGAAAATTCCTTTGAAAATTAAAGGAAAATTTTACAAAGAAGCCATGAGACCTGCTAAGCTCTTTGGATCTAAATGTTGGTCTGTGAACCATAGACATGTGCAGAGAATGACAATATCAGAAACGAAAATGCTAAAGTGGATGTGTGGACATACATGTAAATATCGGATTCGGAATAATGCAATCAGAATTAAAGTTGGTGTAGCTCCGATCGAGAATAAGATGAGAGAAAATCGCTTAAGATGGTTTGGTCATTTGCAAAGGAGGTCGGCTGATGCACCATTTAGGAGATGCGAGTTTTGGGGTGTTGAGCCGGCTAAGAGATGACGAGGAAGGCCCAAGAAGTGTTGGAATGCGACTATCCGAAGGGATCTTAATTTTTTGGATCTAAGCCGGAGAACGACCCAAGATAGATTTGAATGGAGGCAAAAAAAATACATGTAGCTGACCCTACTTAATATGGGAAAAAGGCTTCGTTTTTGTTGTTGTGTTCAAGGAAAACATCGACATAGGAATAATAGTCTTTCTCAACCATGGTCCTAGCACTAAAGGAAACTGGCATTCTGGATGTATATTGCTTGGGTTATCTTGGGAAAGCAACATGTTAAAGGGCATTCTCATTGACATTCCCACTTTCTCGTGTAAAGATGTTTCTTTATTGCATTTTCCGTAGGGCGTGACAATGAACTCCATTTGTCCTGTCCTCGTGAGAAATCAAGTAGTCAGTGCATAAGACGGTTACCTCATATTTGCAACCTTATCTACACGCTGTTCGTTGGAAACATGAGTTTGAACTTGACCTGATTTATATGAACTTCCTACAATTGATGTGATCTGCATTTCTTGATGCATTTATCTTTTTTCAAATCATATTTTTATATAAAAATTCTCAGTTTTTAATATATCTCTAAATCCTTTGCAGAACTGACAGCGCATTGAAGTTTGGATGGTTTTTCCTTTTCTATCTAGTATGCATTCCAACTATAATGGATTTGATATGCACTCATTTTTTAAAGACGCTGGAATGAGAGGTTGTATTTTTCTTGATTTTTTTTTCAGCTTCATATTGGATTTGTCATCTTCTCTGCTGTTGCTCCCCCCGTTATCTTCCATGGAAAGTCCTTAGCGTAAGTTTTATTAAATGTTATGGCTATCCAAACATAGCAAACATGCATTGTTTGTTAATATACTAAGCTGAGACGAACAGCTCCAAAGCCCTTTTTAATGTGTTGGAAACGGCATATGTAGAAGAATACACACATAATCACCATATGCACTAATTAAAGGTAGATTTTGATGAATAATATTTTGCAAAGTGCAATAAGTATTTTATGTCTGTAGGTATGGAAAATTGTGTTATGTACACACACATATATCATGGTTCTGAAACCATAGAAATCCACAAGGGTTCATTTTGGTCTTTTTAGAGTTAGTAGGGGGTCTTGATGTCATTAAATGTGTGTGGCAGGAGACTATATATATGTGATTGCTGATGCTTTTTTATGAAACAATTAGTAAGTAAAATAGTTTTTTTCAAGTAAACAGTTTACATGCGATACAAAAAATCAAGTCAATCTGCAAAATTTTTTCTCTAGAAGATTGGAAAATTGCAGCCTGGGTTTATACAGGGGTGAGATGGAAGTGCTAGAGTTGAGAATAAAATATTGTCATGTTCTTTCTGTTAGAAAATAGGAATGCGGAAGCGAAAGAGATAAACATAGCATAAAGAACAGAAAGATAAACATGAACACCAAGATTTTACGTGGACTCCTACTCTCTAAGGAGCGGGATGAAACCACGGGAGAAGGCCTCAAAGGGTTATATGTTGCATTGCACTTTCTCAATAGATACAAGAGGTCTGGGGCTCTTTATATAGCCTCCACAGAGCCTCCAAGTGTCACCACTGGTAGATGCGGGACTAAACACATGGATGTGGTAAATGGATCCTGCCCTCCTATTACATAAGTGACACATGTTCCAAATAATTTAAAAATTCCCCTCAAGCTGGAGCATGCAATGCTCAGCTTGGACAAACAGAAAGAAACTCAACTCATATAGACAATATCAACTCAACACGCACAACTGTAAGCTGTTGTCGAGGATGTTGCTTCTTGTGACGTGCATGTGAGGATGACGAACGGGCTGGAGTGTGAGTCAACTATATCTTCTCGTCGGAGAGCATGTGCTCTGTACTGCGCCTGTCAGAGTCACTGCAACTGAAAATGAGTCTCCTCATTGGAGTACTCTGGCCCGCCACAACATGTGGACAACTGCTACATCTCTGAAAAAGGACTGAACTGAAAAAGGGTCGTGGAGTGCAATCCTCGTCGGAGTCCACGGTCGCTGGAGAATGTAGTCTGAAGAAGTCTCCTCATCGGAGAACTGGGTCTCTCCCATTTGGCACAGAGAATGGTACTCTACTATGGAGTCCCTATGATACCATATCGAAACCCTTGCCAACATGGCATAGGGAATGATCCTCTACTCTGGAGTCCCTATGACTCACATGAAAACTCTGGCCGATACATAAAAGATGGGGACCACACAAAAGATGGCATACATGTGCTCATTTGAAAGAAGATCACATACATGTGCGTGTCTGAGACTGAAGACTCGAAAACAACCTGGATGTAGAGTTTGAACTACTGAACGGCCTGGAGTCTGGAGAATTTGGATCTGACTCGAACATGTAACTCTACACCATACTTCCTCTTTCTCCCGTACTTGTCGGAAACAATGACATCGACAATGTAACGAGAAGACAGGAAAAAATGGGGAAAATCACGAACTTGCGGGTTTTTTTGTCAACATATATTTTTTAAATAGCCACCGTGAATTTTTTTTAACATAAGCCGTTCACATTTTTTTATCGGCATTTCAAATCATTTTTACAGCTTTTTCTTCTCACATTTTTTTAAATTTTTTTCGCAAACATGCATACGCCTTTTTACTTGTACGTACCTTTTTTGGAAAATAGATTTTTTTTAACATTCCATTGGCCCACTTGGGCCCAACTCTCTCTCTCTCTCTCCCTTTTAAACGGGCCCCTTTGTTTTTTTTCCAGATGGCCTTTTTAAATGGACCCAACAACTCACGACCAAACAAAATTTCCTTTTTTTATACGACCTTCACCCTCTATTTAGGGTTCCCTTCGTGGGAACCCCTTTCGTCAAAACACGAGGCCACCGCCCCCATGGTGGCCTTGCTGCTGTTGCTGGAAGATGGAGTCATTGCCTCAACTAGAGGGAGGCGTTGTGCAAGCTTCCATCAATTGGAGGCTGGAGATAGCGCTCGCGCGGGGGGCTTCGGGGGCTTAGATGCGACGAGAGAAGCGCCTCCGGGGTGTTTCTTCATATCGCTGTTGGGGTTTGCGCGAAGGAGGGTTGCCGCCCGATAGTGTTCTCGATCACAGGTCCATCACCGCTTGAGAAGATGCGGCAAGGGCTGCGCCACCCATAGATGTCAAGGCGCACGCCTAGGCGGTCGCCCAGGCGCCCTAGGCCGTGCACGTAGAAAGAACGCCTTGCTTTTGTAGAAAATGGCGTACGCCTTGGGTCGCCTGGGCACCTAGGCGACTATTTTTTATGCGTACTACACATATATCGCATTTTGAAAATGCGATATACGTAGCTCATTTACAAAATGCGATATATATAGGACATTTGAGACATGCGACATCCATTTACAAAATGCGATATACATAGCGCATTTACAAAATGCGATAATAACTGATGTCGCATATCCAAAATGCGGCATGTGCTTAAAATAATAGAAAAATGATGTCGCATTTGAGACATGCGACATCCATATGCTTTAAATAACTATATGTCGCATGTCTCAAATGCGATACGTAGGACACACTTTGCGCCTAGGCGTACATGCGCCCAGATTTAATGCCATGTCGCCTTAATAACCTTGGTGCCACCTGATCCGAAAGAGGGTGAGCAACTTGTTCGCGAAGGGGAAGGGTGCACTGGAGGTGGTTGTGTGAGAAGGTGCGGCACACTTGGGGAGTTGGGACTTTCCTGCCAAGGCCTTAAATGTCGGATTTCGGTTTCGTTTCGGTGACTGACCGAAACGACATTTCGGCCGAATTTTGGTCGAAATTCGACCGAAATTTCAGTCATTTCGGTCGTTTTTTGAACTAAGGCCCCCAAATTTCGGCCGATATAGGCCATTTCGGTCACATTTCGGTGACCCACCGAAACCGAAATTCGACCGAAATTCGGTCGAATTTCGGCGAAATTTGAGGTCATGTTTCCTGCAGGATTTCCTGCAGGACCTTGCATGAGTCGCACCCCCACGCTGTCACAGGAGCCTCCGCCCTGGAGAAGGTCGCAAGGCAATGGAGGGGTCGCTTGGACATCTCGCGCGCCGCCTGCGCGCTTGGACTTCAGATGGAGCATGAAACATGGAAGGAAATATCGTGATATATCGTCGATATATTGCCGATATATCGATATCGAGATGAGATCGATATGGGTACCGATATGGCGATATTTCCTCCTTTTCAGGCATTTCCTTCACAAAAGTGCGTCAATATGGGCGATATTTCGACGATATATTGTCGAAATATCGTATCGACACGATATCGAAACGATAACGAAATCGATATGACCTTCCATGGCATGAAAGGGCTCCGCAACATAGGGGAAACACTGCCACAACCGTCGCTTGCCGCCTTGTACATGCTGGAGCGGCTAGAGGCTCGGTCAAGGAGACACGGCTTCGTTAGATGCCCGTGGAGGTGCGCGAGGGCTGAGGCACACATGTGAGCCAGCTGAACAGAAGACGGGTGCGCCTGTTGGAGATGGAGCTGTAACACAACCTTGTAGAGGTATGCTGCCTAGAAGGCCTCGATGAGATGTGATGCACATCTTCTTCTGGAACAGGACTTGAATAGATATGATCTTCGTTGACGATTGTTGCACTGATGCACGAGAATCTCCAAGATATACATGAATTAGGGTTTCATGAAACCCAGAACTCTTGAACATATCTCAAATCAGAATCTCGAAAAATCAAGAAGAAATCCTCGAGAATTGAACCCGCTATGATAGCATGTTAGGAAATAGGAATGCAGAAGCGAAAAAGATAAACATAGCATAAAGAATAGAAAGATAAACATGAACACCAAGATTTTACGTGAAACCTTACTCTTTAAGGAGCGAGATGGAACCCCGGGAGAAGGCCTTAAAGGGCCATTTGTTGCATTGCACTTTGTCAATGGATACAGGAGGTCTAAGGCTCTTTATATAGCCTCCACAGAGCCTCCAAGTTCCACCACTGGTAGATGTGGGACTAAACACATGGATGGAGACATAAGTGACACATGCTCCAAATACTCTAACACTTCCTTCAGGAATGCAGCTCTCTATTCAAGAGAAGCTGCTAGCTGATTACAAGTATACCCTTAAGTAAAAAAATATCAGAATGACCAGAAAGAAAAAAGTGAGACATCGCTCTATACTTTCCCTTTAACTGGTGCTTAGATGTCTATCACCTAGAAAAAAAAAGTGAGACATCCCTCCTCCTTTCCCTTTAATTGGTGTCAATCACGCTCAATTTAAGGCCAATGGAAGGATGAAACAAGTGCCTTGGTAAACACACATGATGCATGATCTTAGAACCGACCTGTTAAGTGCAAGTATGACCTTTATGAATCAGCTCAAGAATGTTGTACCAATCTTCTCCATGCTTTGCTATATTGTGAAAAATATGAGTTTTGTCCATAAATAAGCTGCATCACTAACCCAGTTTCAGCTCCATTTATACGAGAACAAGATGGAGATCCTCCATGGCTTGTGGCCACATTAGATCAAGGTGATCGTCATGATACACGGTTGGTACATTTATAGCGGATAATGCGCATACGAACTACCTATATATTATGTGAGTCTGGCCTTGGAAATAGCATTTAGAATGCGTATTCTTGTGTTACCTAGGGGAACTGGAAGATCAAGATCATCATATCCCTATTCAACTTTGCTTGGAAATGACATCTAGAATGCATGTCCGATATCTTTACTTGGGCAATGGGAAGATCAAGATCACCATACCCTTGTTCATCTTTGCTAACACATTTCGGGCATATGGTTCTCCCTTTGCTAGATGGAGGCACGCTAGACATATCTTCAGTAACCGGTCCTCCTCTGCTCTCAAGGAAATCATTTTTGAAAAGGCATTTGCATGATCAGAAATAGGGGTTACCTTGAGTACGGACGAAGGTGTAAGCTATGAAGAGGATCTGCTTCAGGTCTTGAATGTGGAAAATGCATCAGTTTGAACCTGTTAACATGATGACTTCTGCGCGTGGTCAGGTTCAGAAGTCACAGATATGGATGAACAAATATGTGATCTGTGATTGCAGATGCATCTGGTGGTTAAAAACTCCTATAAAAGTTAAGGTCATGTTGTAGATACTAAAAGGATAAGATAGGTCGCTATGATGTGTTCGTGAGTCAGGGACACAATTGAGTCAGGTCACCATTATGTGTTCGTGAGTCAATGTACAATTGAGCCCCATGCTATATGCTCCTTCTGTGAGCTCTAGCAGATAGACAAAAAGGATAAGATATTTATGTCACTATAATGTGTTCGTAAGTCGAGGGTTAATTGAATCAGGTCACTATGATGTGTGCATGAGTGTATGGACAATTGGGCCCATGCTATTTGCTCCTTTTGTGAGCTCTTGTAGACAGACACGAACCACCTTTTTTTATTGTTCTTCCCTGCAGGTTTGGTTCAGTGCTTCTACAGTTCGTCTCTCTTTGATTTGTTATGGAAATCTTTCAGAATGGGCCATCAGTTTGGGGGAGCACCTTTTTTGGTCAAAGGACTCTTTAGGGTCGTAGGTGCAGAAGTGTTGAAAATGTGGTGGCCTCCAACCTAATTTTATGCAGCATGGATTGTACACTGACTGATTAATATGCTATAATTGGACATGTACAAGTAACGTGGTTGGACGACTACTAACTTCTAGTAGCTATCCTTTTGACTTTTCTTTTTTAAAGCATAACCCAATTGACCATGGATTAATAAGGGAGGGGAAGGAATAACTCACTCTCACAATTGGAAACAACACATGAGTCGAGTGCAGCATAAGGTGTTAGGATTAGGGTCATATTAGGAATAAGAATTCTTAAGGGATTGGACTCCTAATCCTAATAGTAGTTTAGCTGCATTCTATGTGTAATCCTAACGTGAATAGGACTATGGGTTTGTAATTGGGTTATATATAAAAGGGGGAATGTTCCCATCCACACCACAACAATAGAGAACACCACAAGAGAAAAAGAGAGTGTATGAGAGGAGAGAAGGGAGAGAGAAAGGGTGAATGGTAAGAGTTGTACTCATTCTACTTAGTGATTTTCTTCGACGATGGTCGTGAGAGGTAACCGACCACCATCATATCGCAGTCTTATTATTATTCTTCACGTGCTTCTGCGGTAGTGGTTGATTGCGGCATCGGCTTTCGTGTTCGGGAGTTCATCTCCAACAACTGGTATCTGAGCGAAGATGACACTAGGTCATGACCCAATGGGTATCAGAGCATGCTTCTATGACATTGGGGGATATGATGTGGCTGATCAAAGCGAGGTTCCACGTCGACAAGGTGACGCGATGTAACAGGTGCGCACTCATAAGACCTTATGAAGAACCGACGATTATGGTCAACCGTTGAGATCAGGAGCATCCAAAATCCGATTGAGGTGATCCATGAGTCCACGTAGGGTTTTTGCATGCTCCAGACGAGTTGGACGATTTGGATCCGGAGCATTCTGCTCTGATTTTTCCTATTGTGTAAGGAGATACGATAACACATCGGATGGCAAAGTTCACATCAAGGGATGCATCATTCTCCGTGGAACCCTTCCATAGTTAGATTGACTTCGTCTTATGGCAACAACGGGTGAAGAATATACTCACACGAGGACTTGCCAAAGCTCTCTAAGATAAAAAAAGAAGCCATAGAAGATGAAAGAGGAAGAGTAGAAGGAGATATGGGATCTCATGAACAATACAATACAATTGTTCTTGACGAATAACACTTTTCGTGAAATCATTAGCCTGGAGGATCCAACGAAGATTTAGATGAAGCTCAAGGGATGATACGAGTCCAAATCTCTGACAAACCAATTGTTGACAAGGAAGATGCTACGTGGTATAAAGATGACTGACGGGATAAAGCTCGAGGTGCACTTGGATGAATTCAATAAGATTCTTGCAGATGTGCTTACAATCGAGGAGAAGAATGCAAAAGGAGAATCTCTCTTCAAGGAGAAGAATAAGGTAGTGATCTTGCTGAGTTCTCTTCCATCTTCCGACGATCATATTATGACGATGTTACTCTATGAGAAATAGATAATCATATTGGACGTGATAGTTGCTTTACTGCTTATGAATGACTTTCGACGAAGGTCGACAATGAGGCAACGAATGATAAAGGTCATGCGCTGGCAATCGAGGGTAGACGTTCAAGATCAGGGAGATAAGATTCAGAGGTCCATCCAGGTCACGAGGTCCAATCGGATATTTCTATTATGACAAGACAGACAACAACAACAACAACAAAGCCTTTTCCCACAATTAAGTAGGGTCAGCTACATTGATTCTTTGCCTCCATTCAGATCTATCTTGGGTCAATCTCGGGCTTATATCCAAAAAACTAAGATCCCTTCGTATAGTCTCTTTCCAACACTTCTTGGGCCGTCCTCACCCTCTCTTAGCCGGCTCAACATCCCAACACTCGCATCTCCTAACTGGTGCATCTGCTGATCTTCTTTGCAAATGACCAAACCATCTTAAGTGGTTTTCTTGCATCTTATCCTCGATCAGAGCTACACCAACTTTCTTTCTGATTGCATCATTCCGAATCCGATCTTTACGTGTGTGTCCACACATTCACCTTAGCATTTTTATTTCTGCTACAACCATTCTCTGCACATGTCTATCGTTCACAGGCCAACATTCAGATCCATAAAGCATAGCAGGTCTCACGATTGCTTTGTAAAACTTTCCTTTAATTTTTAAAGGAATTTTCTTATCACAGAGAATAACAGAGTCTCCTCTTCTCTTTAGCCAGCCTGTATTTATTCTATTAGTAACATCGCCATCAATTTCCCCATCCTGTTGCAAAATAGATCCCAGATATTTAAAAGAATCTCTCTTTCGAATGTTATTATCACTAATCTTCACCTCAATTCCTTCACCATTGCTTCCATCAAAGATGCACTCCATATATTCCATCTTAGCCCTACTTATACGAAATCCTTTAGTCTCCAACGCATGTCTCCAGACCTCAAGCTTCTCATTTATTCCATCTCTAGTCTCGTCAATATCATCAGCAAATAACATACACCAAGGTAACTCATCCTGAATGTGACTTGTCAGCTCGTCCATAATCAAAGTAAAAAGAAATGGACTCAAAGCTGAACCTTGATGTAAACCAATGTTGATGTCGAAATAGTCAGTCTTCCCAGACGGGGTCCTTACACAAGATAAAGCCCTATCATACATGTCCTTTATGAGGTTAATGTATAGGACAGGTACTTGTCTCTTCTCCAAAACTCTCCACAATATCTCTCGTAGGACAGAATAATAAGCCTTCTTCAAATCAATGAAGATCATAAGGAGGTTCTTCCTTTTAGCTTTATAAATCTCCATTTTTCTCCTCAGCAAGTGGATGGCTTCAATAGTTGAGCGACCAGGCATGAATACGAATTAGTTTTCTTTTACGTTGGAAACTTGCCTCAGCCTTCTTTCGATCACATGTTCCCTAATTTTCATAGTGTGACTCATCAGCTTGATACCCCTGTAATTTGAACAATTTTGAATGTCTTCTTTATTCTTATAAAGATGCACCACGATACTCCTCCAATCTTCAGGCATTTTCTTGCTTCGCCAAGTAACATTGAATGGATTCGTAAGCCAAGTCACTCTGCGCTCACCTAAAACTTCCATACTTCTACAGGGATGTCATCTGGTTCTACACCTTTCCCAGGTCTTATAACCTTCAAAGCCTCCTCTACTTCCTTTCTTTGTATTCATCTATAGCTTGCACGATTCAAGTAACTTTCATTACTAACTAGATTACCCAAAGTGATCTCTCTATTTCCTTCCCCAATGGAAAGTGTATGGAAGTACTGCTCCCATCTAGTCTCTATGTCCTTCGGAGTAACAAGCACGTGACCTTCCTCGTCCTTAATGCATCTCACTTGAGAAAGGTGTTTGATCTTTCTTTCTCTTGCTTTGGCCAACATGAATATATCTTTCTGGCCCTCCTTAGAGTCGAGATTTTTATAAAAAACTTCATAAACTTTTGACTTAGCTTCGCTACAGCCTTCTTTGCTTCCTTCTTCAATATTCTGTTGTTTGTGACAGGTTTGTTCTATCCTTAGGCATATTGTAGTGATGCGTCAGAAGGCACACTGTTGAGTTGTGCGAGCATCCCCAAGAGGGGGTACATCGAGGGCACCCACCGATGAGTGTGTCACCTTGAGGCTGTGATTTCTTGCTAACGAGACCTGCAGATGACGGACCCTATGCAGACTCAAGATGATGATGAGATCATGATGGAATTCAACTCAAGGGCGAGATTGTTAGGATTGGGGTAATTAAGAATAGGATTCCTAAAGGGATTTAACTTCTAATCCTAATAGTAGTTGAGTTGTATTCTATGTGTAGTCCTGATGAGACTAGGACTATGGATTTGTATTTGGGATATATATAGGGGGATGATGCATTGCCTCTACACCACAAGAAGAGGGAATACCACAAGAGAAAAAGAGAGTGGACGAGAGAAGAGAAGGGGGGGAGAGAGAGAATTGTGAGAGTTGCATTCATTATACTTCTTAGTGTTTTCTTTTCTGGTGATCGTGAAAGATGACCGATCACCGTCATTTCATGGTCTTATTCTTCTTCTTCACGTGCTTCCGTGGTAGTGGTTGATTGCGCATCCGCATCCGTATCCGGGGTTTCGTCCCCAAGAAGTGGTATCCGAGTGGAAACTATACCGGGTCATGAGCCTACTGAAGGTTGGTCTTGGTGCACGAGACATTGATGACACATGAACATAACAGTTGCATATGCATCTAATATAAACATAATTGAACTGCAAAATCTTGAATGACAGTTAAAAATACACTGGGTGATTATCACTCAAAACTGTTTACTGAGTTATATGACGAGAATTCATCTTATTTTATGTACTTGTTTTAACTGATCTTTTTGTATCTTTTTTCCAGTGGTATATTGCCAGCAATTGACCTCATTGGTGATCACATATTGGTTGGGGTAAGTTTGCATATGCATCCTCAGATATTCTAGTGTTGGCAGAAGACATTTTAAAGAGGGATAATTTGGATTGTGAAATTCAGTTTGTTGTAATTTTGCTCTGGGCATGCTATATCTTGTTTTTGTATTCTTTGTCACTACGTTGTTGCTTTTATATGACTTGTGCTTAATTTTGACACTTTGTGCAACTGAATGCTCCTAAGATGGGAAGAAGGTTTGGTTTTTGTGGGAGGTAGTTGAGATGATAATTGACCTAGGTAAGGTTATTAAGTGCACTGATAATATTTACACATGGCAAGAAAGTTGAGAAAAATCTACTATTTTGTAGTATTTTATAGATGTCTTGTGTTTGAAAAAAATCCTCACTTGTTACCATTTGTATTTTCTGATATCTGCACATGCAATTCTAGAATCGAATCTTGCAGTATGATCGAATTCAGTGCTGAGAATTCCACTGCTTGTCAGTTTCTTGTGTATGCTCTTGGAGCAATCAAATTAAGGAGCAATATCATCGGATTTGATCCCTCGCATCTGATTGAATCAATAAGTTGTTTAATCTTTTGTTACCACAATCATCTCTGATGTAAACAATCCACTGCTGATTTTAGCATTGAAGCATTAATCCCAACCTTGCAATGCAGTTTATATCCTCAAAAGTTCTGATTTAGTTTTTCTGGAACCATAGACTATATCACCCTTTCCAATTGCAGATCTTCTACTTCGTAGGATTTGGACTTTTCTGTCTGGAATCACTCGTGAGCATTTGGGTCATCCAGGTTATTATCGTATCCAGATATATATATATTTCAATTGGGGTCATATTTTTGCTGCATCCCTTTCTTAGAAGGGGAATCTCATCTGCTGTATGCCAACATGTTATTTCTTCCTGCAGCAAGTGTACATGTATTTCAGAGGAAGTGGAAAGGAAGCAGAGATGAAACGGGAGGCGGCACGAGGTGTCATGAGGGCTGCTGTATAGTTCATCCGAGTGCCGAGTCACTAAACAGAATGGGGTGCTAGGGCTTTGCTGGAAGCAGATATATGGTTGATGGTAGGTGCCACTCACTATGTTTGTCATATATGCTTACATGTTCAGGTCATTTCATTTTTCTGTTGTGATGAGTTCGTCGTGTGTGTGTTTGTTTGTTGTCTTTCACCTAGTGCAACTCATAGTTGTAATTCTTATTGACTTCACTGTACAGTGTCTTGGTCTATCAATTTTTTTGTATTCTACTTGCAATTTTAGCTTTAGATGTGTTTCTTTTCTTCTGATTGTCATCGTGGTTTCTCATGTGTAGGGATGCTATTTGAAGTGAGTATCGTCAAATTCACATTGATCCATTTTGATTCTATCTAAGATTTTTAAATTATAATTGGATTAGAAGGTTCAAATTTGATTTGTTTCCTTCCAAAATTGAAATGTCAAATGTTTCAGTATATGCATTAATTATTTTTGATAAATGCATTTTGCATCGACGAATACAATGTTCAAATAGGTAATAGAGAAATTTAGGATTTAGAGCTACAAATATAAGTATAAAACAACATATTATGCATGGATATGGTTTCTTAATGGCTTATCTACTTATTTTGATTTTTCTTCATCTTGTATTATCTTTGATTAAAAAAGAATGAATTATAATTCGTGAACTATTCTTGATGAATTAGCGGAAATTTCATTGTTGGCTAAATCATTATGTGAAATAGACCAGAAGAGATCTTAGAAATAAAAAAGCAAAGTTTGCATAAGTTTTAGTTGGTATTCAGTCGGTCGGGTATCATATTAATGATTAATGGGCATTTGGGTGACTAATGTGAATTTAATCAGACTTGGTTGGCTTTTTATTTTTTTTATTTTAAATATATAATTCATCTTTACATGTTTTCTTATATGTTTACATAGACTTGCATAGTTTTGGTATTAATGAAATAAAATAAATAATTGAAATCCAGTAAAACGTTAAGCATATTAGATCTTGTTTACTTTTAAAAAAAAATTAAAAACAAAACTTGGGACTGTAGAAAAGAAAGTTGGTTAGCTGGATTTAGTTGATTGGTCGACTGATTGGTTTTTATTCAGTGGGCCACCCCACTGACCAGTAATTAGACATACAATTTGTCCTACTCTGCTGGATTTTTGCAAGCTTCATAAATATCATGTAAATTCTATGGATGCAGAACACTACCAACATACCATTGATTTTTTTCGAGTAAAAAAATCTTTTTTAAAACTTCTGAATTCCATTCATCCTATATACACACTTTAAAAGTAAAGTTATTAATTTGATTTTTCCGCACGGTGAATAAGGTTGCTTTTTTATATAGAAAAATGTATCACATTCCAAAAGATAATCCTGCATCTATTACTCATAAGTCATAACAGTGGAGGATTACGACTTGATATCTAAAGTCTAAGTATTTTACATGGTTGCCAGCAGACTCGATTGGATCCAAATCCAATAAGTTGTAATAATGAGTTATCCTTAATAATTGTAGAGACCGATATTATTATATGTTATGTACCTTTTCATATTTTCCTATTGTTCTTTGGACTACTTTGTATTTTACCCGTGAGGTCTCTCCCTATATAAGAGAGCCTAGGGTTCCCTGGAATAATAAGTTGCTCATTTTTTCCCAACATGGTATCAGAGCCTAAACCCTAGGGCTCTCTCTCTCCACCAGCCGCCCCCACCCCTTCTTCTTCCTCTCTTTCCGCCGTCGCCGTCGCCGCCCTCTCGGGCTCCTCTCTGCCGCCCTCTTCTCGGGCCCCTCTCCGCCGGGCTCATTCCCCGGCCCCCAGCCCCTCGTCGACCCCCAGTCCCGGCCCCCAGTCCCGCCCCCTGGGATCCCGTCGCCAGCCCAAGGGCTTCTGCCTCCACCTCTCGGCCGTGCCCTAGCCGGCTCCCGGTCCCCGCCCTAACCGGCCCCGCCACCCGCCGTCGGCCAGCTTTTGTTCTAGCCGGCACCGCGGCACCTCCTGTCGCCTTGATCGTAGCCGTCTCTTCCTCCAGATCTATGGATTTGGGTGCGTAACGTCTACATACGCACTCGAATCCTATGCAGTTTGTGTAGACATCTGTTACTCTGTCTACAAACCCTAGTTCTTCTCCAGCAACGATATGCCAGAATCCAAGGTTGATATGCCCTCCATAGGCGCGTTCAAAGGTCCCACACCAATAGTAAAGATGGACGGGTCGAACTATGAGCTCTGGGCGATGCAGTTCATGAGTCTCATGAAGTCGAACGGTAAGAAGCACATTCTTACCGAGGATGAGCCAGCAGAGAAGACAGGGATATATGCCTCGTGGGAGGCTGATGATTCGTATGCCAAGGTCTGGTTGTCAGGTACACTGTCGATGGAGATTGCCAATGATGTCCTTTATCAGCCCACTGCCAAGGCAATGTGGGATATTCTGGCTGCAACGTATTCCCAGGTGCGGAATGAGACCAAGATGTTACAGCTTCAGCATGATATATTCACGATGAAGCAGAACGACATACCTCTTCACTCCTTGTACACGTCCCTGAGAGGGATGTTTGAGAAGTTATACAGTACCATTCCACTCACATCGACTCCTGAGCAGCAGACATTTCGGAATGCAACCATGGTGGGCGTTTTACTTGCAGCCCTAGATCCTAAGTATGAGGCCGCCCGCTCTCAGATTTTGGCGGATGCAGTTATTCCTCAAATGGAGGATGTTTACAGGAGGCTCAGTTGCATATCAGTTTCCTCCAGCCCATCTACTCCACCCCCATCGGCGATGGCAGTATCGCGTGGGAGAGGTGGTCAGTCTTCTGGTCGTGGACGTGGACCCCGTGGTAGGGGTGGTCGCTTTCGTCAGCCGTGTTCATACTGTCACCGCACATGCCCCTCGGAGGATACATGCTACTCTAAGCATGGGTTCCCAGCATCGGCGCGTGTAGCCGAGCATACTCTACCCCAATCAGCATCCACCGCAGACAATCGTTTCGAGGAACTTGTGGCACGTCTACGTGATATTATGCCACAATCAACTGGTGATTCTTCTGGTGGACCTTCAGATGTTGCTGCTACAGCGTCTGCCAATTCCTCTACTGCTGCTAATACCTCAGGTAGTGCTACTGCATTTACGTCTTCTCATGATATATCTGATTGGATTATAGATTCTGGTGCCACACATGACCTCTGCCGAGATCGCGACATACTTGAGTCTTACAGGGATATTCCCCATGGCCGTTCGGTACAGATCGCAGATGGTACTCATTCACCCTTTGTTGGACATGGGGAGGTCTTCCTATCTCCTTCTATGAGTCTACAGAATGTTCTACATGCTCCTCAGTTCTCCATGAATCTGTTGTTTATTAGTCAGATTACGAAGGATTTGCACTGTCGTGCTATATTTGACCCCACTTCTCTTATTTTTCAGGACATACTAATGGGCAGGGTGATTGGCTGTGGCTCTGAGCAGAATGGTCTGTATCGGCTGGTCCGGAATTCTTATGCTGGCGTCTCTTCTCATTCCGTCGGACCTGTATCTCGTACATCTGGCATCTTCGCTTTGGTCATCTCCCGCTCTAGAAAATGCGACATGTTCTGCCTCAGATCTCTCCTAGGTCTTCCTTTCGCTGTGAAGCGTGTCAGTTGGGAAAGCATCATCGATCTAGCTTTCCTAGTCGTCAGAGTCGGAGGAGTACTCCCCATTCGAGTTGTTTCATATTGACATTTGGGGTCCAAGTCGTGTACCCGATCATCAGGGACACAGGTTCTATCTAGTTGTAGTGGATGATTTCTCTCGTGTATCTTGGGTCTTTCTTTTAAAGAATAAATTTGAAGCAGGAGATGTGATTAAAAATTTGATTAATGAAGTACAGAATGTTTTTTCTTCTAGTGTCAAATATGTTCGTACAGATAATGCTCTCAAATTCTGCACACGGTCTCTCTCTCACTTTCTCTCGTCGAAGGGCATCATTCACCAAACTACTTGTGCTTACACATCTCAGCAGAACAGTGTGGCAGAAAGAAAGCACCGTCACCTTCTTGACATCACTCGAACTCTCCTTATTCAGAGTTGTGCTCCTATCTCTTTCTGGAGGGATGCTGTTCTTACAGCTTGTTATCTGATCAATCGTATGCCGTCGTCTGTCCTTGGTGAGAAAATTCCTCTTTCTATCATTTTTCCTGATAAGGAATTATTCTCACCAACTCCTCGTGTCTTTGGTACTGTTGCATTTGTTCATCTCCTGACTCTTGGACTTGACAAACTCTCTCCTAGAGTTGTCAAGTGTGTCTTTGTCGGTTACTCTCGAACTCAAAAGGGCTACTGTTGTTATGACTCCGTCAACAAGAAATACTTTGTCAGTGCTGATGTCACGTTCTTTGAGTCTGTTATGTATTTTTCCCCTGCAGGTGACCGACTGGTACCATTACTACCAACGATGATGTCTATGTCCCTCCGCCTCCTAGTTGTTCACCTGAGTCCACTCCAGTTCCAGTTACCACACCATCTTCACCACCACCTCCACCTCCACCACCTCCACCACCACCACCACCTCCACATCCTCCTATTCCACCTTTACCAAAATTCTATACGCGTTGGTCCGGTCCTGCTCAGGCTACACGTCAGCCTCCATCACGCCTCAGGTTTGTTCAAATGATAGTACTACTGACGGGTCAGATATGGTACATGTGCATGATTCTTCATTGCAGGAGGAGACTACCCAATCCAGTACAATGGACGATGACCTTGATATTCCCATTGCTATCAGGAAGCAAAAGCGGACGTGTGCATCTTATCCCTTTGCTTCTCAGGTGTCTTTTCATCACCTCACATGCGACTTTCAGAGGTTTGCCGCAGCTTTGTCATCCGTGGACATCCCACTGACCTATCAGGAAGCTATGAAGATTGATTGCTGGCGAACGGCTATGGAAGACGAGATGCATGCCTTACAGTCTCGTGGCACATGGAGCTTGGTTATTGCTCCTTCTGATGCATCCATTGTTAGCTGTAAATGGGTATTCACAGTGAAATACCACGCTGATGGCAGTCTAGATCGATATAAGGCACGGCTGGTCGCGCGAGGTTTCACACAAACCTATGTCGTGGACTATATGGATACATTTTCTCCGGTGGCCCATCATTCTACTCTTCGCATTCTCTTATCAGTTGCTGTGGTACGTGACTGGACTATATCTCAACTTGATGTCAAGAATGCCTTCTTGTATGGAGATTTGTAGGAGGAAATCTACATGCAACAACCACCAGGGTTCACTGCTGAGGGGGAGAAGCATATGGTGTGTAGACTTCACAAGGCAATTTATGGTCTCAAACAGAGCCCAAGGTCGTGGTTCCAGAAGCTTTCTCATCTGATTGAGCGACATGGATTCAAAAGATCAAATGCAGACCACTCGTTGTTCATTCAGAAGTCTTCTGCAGGTACAGTTGTCATCATGGTCTAGGTTGATGATATTCTGGTTACAGGAGATGATGTTTAGGGAATTGAAAGGGCAAAATCATTTCTAGGATGTCAGTTCGTCACGAAGGATCTTGGAACCCTAAGATACTTTCTGGGGTTGGAATTTGCCAGGAATGCACAGGGTCTGGTGATGACCCAAAGGAAGTACATTACAGACTTTTTGACTGAGACATGCATGGTTGGATGCAAACCGTCGAGTATTCCCATGGATCCAAGCATGAGGCTGTATGATGATGACATTGCTGAAGTAGACAAGAGGAGATATAGAGAAATGGTGGGTAAGCTCCTTTATATTACCATAACTCAACCCGATATTGCCTTTGCAGTAAGCCGGGTGAGTCAATTTATGGAGCAACCAAGACAAGTTCATATGGATGCCATATACATGATACTGAGATATCTAAAGTCTTCTCCAGGTTCAGGGTTACTGTTTCGAAAAGGCACAGATTAATCTATTTCAGCATGTGTAGATGCCGACTATGCAGGATGCCCTAAGGATCGAAAGTCGACCTCAGGATTTGCCGTCTTTGTTGGAGCTATCTGGTTTCTTGGAAAAGCAAGAAACAAACTGTTGTGGCAAGGTCCAGTGCTGAATCAGAATATAGGGCCATGGCGCAAGCAAGCGCTGAAATGATGTGGGTTCGATCTGTGCTAGAGTATTTACATGTAGCCGTACCTTTACCTATGCAGCTTCAGTTTGACAATCAAGCATCATTGTTTATTGCCAACAATCCAGCATTCCATGAAAGGACAAAGCATATTGAAGTTGACTGCCACTACACTAGAGACTTGATCCAGAGAGGCTTGATATCTACATCTCACGTGAGCTCAGGGGATCAGACTGCTGACGTACTCACCCAGCCGTTGCTCAGAGGACCCTTCCAGAGATGTTCTTCCAAGCTGAGCATGATAGACATCTATGCTCCACCTTGAGGGGGAGTGTAGAGACCGATATTATTATATGTTATGTACCTTTTCATATTTTCCTATTGTTCTATTGACTACTTTGTATTTTATCCGTGAGGTCTCTCCCTATATAAGAGAGCCTAGGGTTCCCTGGAATAATAAGTTGCTCATTTTTTTCCCAACAATAATGGTTTGGATTAAGACATGAGAAGTAATAAAATAGTAAAGAGAGCGTTGAATCTGATGAGAAGGAATGAGGTGCAATCAACAACAAAGCTTTTTCTCACAATTAAGTTGGGTTAATTACATGGATTTTTTGCCTCCATTCAGATCTATTTTGGGTAGGAATGAAAATGGTCGGATACGGATATGAATATATGTATAATCTTATCCTTATCCATTTTAAAATATGAACATGAATGCAGATATGAATATTGACGAGTGTGAAAATTGTGTTACCATATCCTTAAAACGAATAAGAATGTGAAGCGAATACGAATCAGATGCAAATAATAACAAACTTATTTAATAGATTAATTAAAATATACATGTTTAGGATGATTTACATATGAAATAGATAAATCATATATATTAATTTCATAACAATTATATCAACAATGGTGAATGCAATCATAAAATATTGTTATGCACATTTATACATAAATCTATGACTATACTTATATATGAAAATGAATATACGAATGCGAATATTAGTGAATGTCGAAATGATATCCATATCCACATCTATTTTAAAACTAATATGAATATGAATGTCAAAATATGTATAAAATGAATATGATAGCGGATCAGATATGAATATATTCACATTCGTTTTCATCCCTAATTTTGGGTCATTCTCGGGCTTAAATCTAAATAACTAAGATACCTTGGGATAATCTCATTCCGACACCTCTTGGACCTTCCTCGCCCTCTCTTAAATGGTTCATCATCCCAAATTTCACATCTTCTAACTTGTGCATCTACTGAACTCATTTGCAAATAGTCAAACCATTTTAAGCGGATTTCTCTCATCTTATCCTCTATTCGAGTTACACCAACTTTCCTTCTGATCGTATCATTTGGAATGCGATCTTTTCATGTATGACCACAAATCTATCTTAGCATTTTCATTTCTGCTATTGTCATTCTCTGCACATGTCAGTGGTTCACATGCCACCATTCTGATCCATAGAGCATAGCAAGTCTCACGACCGCTTTGTAATACTTTTCTTTGACATTAAAAGGGATTTTCTTATCACAAAGAATAGTAAAGGCTCCTCTCCACTTTAGCAAACCTGTATTTATTCTATGAATAACATCTCCATCAATTTCCTCATTTTATTGCCAAATGTTATCGTCTTCAATCTTCATCTGGAGTCCTTCACGACTGTTTCCATCAAATATGCATCCCATATATTCAGTCTTTGCCATACTTATATGAAACCCTTTAGTCTCTAAGGCATGTATCCAAACCTCCAGCTTCTCATTTGCTCCATCTCTTATCTCATTAATCAACACAATATCATCAACGAACAACATAAACCAAGGTATCTCATATTGAATGTGATTAGTCAACTTGTCCATAATCAAAATAAAAAGATATGAACTCAAAGTTGAACCTTGATGCCGATGATGTTGGCGCTAAAATAGTCAGACTTCCCTCCTTATATAAGATGAAGCCCCATCATACATATTTAATGTATATGGCATGTACTTGTCTCTTCTACAAATCTCTCTACAAAATCTCCCTTGGGACTGAATCATAAGCCGTCTTCAAATCAATAAAAATCGTATGGAGGTTCTGTTTAGCTTTATAAATCTGCATTGTTCTCCTCAACAAGTCGGTAGCTTCAATAATTGAGCTTCAAGGCATGAATTCGAATTGGTTTTCAGTTACTTAGAAAACTTGCCTTAACCTTCTTTCGATAACACTCCAAATTTTCATAGTATGACTCATCAGTTCGATACCTCTATAATTCGAATAATTTTGAATACCTTTTTTATTCTTATAAAGAGGCACCATAATGCTTCTCTTCCATTCTTTAAGCATTTTGTCGCTTTGCCCAATAGCATTGAATAAATTTATGAGCCAAGTCAAACTTGTTCACTTATAAATATCCAAACTTCTATAAGAATGTCATCAAGTCCTACCCCTTTTTCAGGTTTCATAAGCTTTAAAACCTCCTCTACTTACTTTGTATCTGTCTATAACTTGCATGATTCATGCATCATTCACTACCAACAAGATCTCCTAAAGTAATATCTTTATTTCCCTCCTCAATGAAAATCTTATGGAAACAATGCTTCCATCTAGTCTCTATACCTTTGAGTAAAAAGCACATGTCTTTTCCTCATCCTCGATGCATCTCACCTGAGAAAGATCTTTAATCTTACTTTCTCTTGCTTTGGCTAATTTGAATATATCATTCTAGCACTTCTTCAAGTTAAGCTTTTTGTACAGAACTTCATAAGCTTTCAACTTGGCTTCATTTACAGCCTTATTCGCTTCCTTCTTTGCTATTTTGTAGTTGTCACAGTCTTCTATGTTCTATCTTTATACGTAGCCTTAAAACAAGCTCTTTTAATTTTAAGCTTTTCTTGCATCTCTTCACTCCACCACCAAGCCTCCTTTTGGCCTAAAACTCCTCCCTTAGACTTGTCTGGCATCTCTTTGGCTACCCTTCGGATATAAGATGTTATCGCCTCCCACATCTCATTTGCGCTTCCGTTACAATCCGAAGATAAGTCTTCTCAAACCTTCTTCTTGAAACTCGATTGGTTCAATTAAAGATTCTGCCATTTAGTTCTATAGATCTTGGGAACCATCATCTTTTTTGCCAGCCCTTTTATTTGCACATCCATGACTAGCAAGTGATATTGAGATGTCAAGATTTCTCATGGGATTACTTTGCAGTCTTTGCAAAACAACGATATCTTCTACTCATTGCAAAGTAATCTATCTGTGCCACTCATAAGTAATTAAATGCTCTTCCCTCTTCTTGAATAGAGTGTTTGTTCTGAAAAGGTCATAACCTGTTACAAAATCCATGATGACTTTTCGCTTTTCATTGCTATCCCGAAGCTATGGCCTACATCAACACTAGCGTACCTTGAAGCATACTTTCTCACATGTCCATTAAGATCTCAACCTAGGTAAACCATCTCTCTATGAGTTTCGTTGCACAATCTTATCTAAATCCTCCTAAAAAGCTTGTTTAGTTATTTCCTCTATACCTAACTTGCAATGCATATGCTGAGATTATATCCGTAACTTCTTCCAGCATCAATTTTAGCAAAATAATCCGATCCCAAAATCTTTGCATATCAATCATACTATTCTTCAAATCCTTATGAACAACCACTTCAACATCATTTCTACTCTCTTGACTTGGATAACATAATTTAAAGCATGTCTTCTCGATCTATCTTGCTTTCTCTCCAACCCATCTTGTCTCTTGGAGAGATAATACCTTAATTTTCCTTCTTTCCATTGTATCTACTATCTCCATCGTTTGCCAGTCAAAGTGCTAATATTCCAATTACCTAACCTCAACTTCTTTTACAACCTCCTATGGACTATCTTCTTTACTCGCATGTGTCTATCACACGAGAATCCTTGTAAATTTTGGGCTGCATCTCGGCGATGGAGTGGAACTAGCTTATTTACTTGCACGTGTTCCTCATGCGAGAACTCTTGCAAAATTTGAACTACATCCGGATATCGATGTAGCAGACATGACTAATTTCTCATTGCATTCGGACGATGCAACACTTCGATAGCAGGGGTGCCCCAACGAAATCTAAATGTTTGTTTAAATCCATCTTGAAAAGATCCGACTGTTTGAGGCAAATTTCTAAATAGAATTTTTTTAAATACTATTTAGGAATTTGTCTCCGACTTTTGCACACCGGTTGTCAGCTATCTAACGCAACCCTCCTCAATTTACCTGATCTTGAGACCGACCATGATTTAGTTTTTCATTGAAGTCCATAATGAAAAATTTTCACGTCAAGACCAAGTCCACAAATTAGGCTAGCTATCAATTTTGTGTTTGATTTTTTGCATTAGCAACGGTGGGTTTGGTCTAGATCCACTTGGAATAGACTAATCCACTTGGAACATAAATAATATTGGACATAATCGTGAATTGTGTGATGCAATACCTAAATAATAGGAATAGGGGATAAGTCAACTTCATATGCTGAACCACCTAAAAAGTGGTTCATCTTTTGTTCTGAATGGAATGAAATGCCATCACTTTAACCATTGAATCGAGAAGCAATAGTTTCCAGTTGCAATTTCAGTTGAAGTGTATGATCTGAAAAGATCGTGCAGAAATGCTACGATTCGATTAATCTGATATGATGCCAAGGAAATTAAATACGTGTTTCCTCGATATTAGCACTGGATTTCGGCCGAAAAAAAACTTGAGGTTCAATTTTATGAGCTACATTACATGATATGTTAGTGCATAATTAAGCTCCATCAATCAATACTCCCGCAGATTTACCAACATTATTTCCAGAACGCCTTTATCCAAAGAAGGATTACATCATTATATGGTGCAGGGGAATCTTTTAATGGATGGTGTTGTTGATGCCACTACGGAAATTTAGCTATTACGATTTCCCACCTGTAAAATAATGCATTGTATAAAATGTCGAAATGCGTATCCCTCAGTGGATAGATTGCTCACAAAGCAGTTGTTACTCTGTTCCTGCAAATTAGGTTGTCGTAATGGTTGAATAATAAACGCATTCGTACAGGCAACGATTTATAGTGGTACCGCATGATGTAGTTACACCCAGTGATTATGCGAGCAGATCCTTTGCTGTACAACACGGATCTGTTGTAAACCCGAACCGTACTCCGGCCCTTCAATCAAGATCGAGCGATTATCACGGAATCCAGGTTTTTGTAGACCCTTACCGTGCGAACCACTCAATCTTGATCGAGCAGCCCGAGCATGGTCCGGGTATACAGCAGATCCTTGCTCCACAGGATCTGCTCTCCACTGATCACAACACTGGACTTTCTTCTTCCTTTCACAAAAATAATATACGGAGCGGGGTGGTTATGAGAAATTACCTTTATGCTCCTGTTACGTTGAGTCTACAAATTTTTTCTTTACATTTTGTAGCTATTTTGTCTTGAAGGTTAAAAAAACCATCCAAAGAATGATAGAATTTTTGGCTTCTAAGTAAAGTAGCTACGACTATCGGATCTAGATAAAATATGACTGATGTATAAAATTATGTTCAGAGATTCAAACTACAGAGTTGGATTTTTCATATGGATTTGCCAAACAAGAGCCCGGAAAATAGGAAAGAACTAACGATATGCGTGCCATCATGCATTATAAAAGTTTAAACTTTTATGGAAATTGCCAATATTAGTTAGTGAAAAAAAGTTGAATTGCTGAAGTAGAAGAAGAAAGCAAGTAAATGAGATCATGTGCAAGGAGGTGACACCTAAAGCTATATGTAAAATTTAATGCTGTGCGAAGATCACGTGCTTTCTTCTTTAGATTTCCAAGTAAGCAACTGGTTGTGATTTGATTCTTCATGTAAACGAGAATCTCCTTCACAATCGATTATGAACTGCCTGTGCCCATTTCGCAGATTCGATCTAGTTGTTTTCTTACCTTTTTGGCGAAATATTCAAAACAATGAGAGATAATACCTCGAAAGGATAAAAATTAGAACCATATCGAACAATTAATCCACCAAAGCTAGCAGTCGCAGGAAGATTAGCAATAAAGATGCGACAGATGCATTGTGTGTGTACATACTCTCCACAAACGTCGATAACAAGTGCAACCCCTGGATTAATCCTTAATAATTACCACTTGCTTAATTACTACCACGATGAATAATTAACCGATGAGCTCAGCAGTAAGCAGTGCACTTCTTGCAGTCCATGGTGCAGCCCCCTCCTCCGCCGTAGTTCCTCCCGGAGACGCTCCACGACTTGAAGCACTTTGCTGGGCATGCGAGCTTCTTCTTGTAGCACCGGCCCCTCTCTCTGCACAGCATCGAGGGGCTCCACGTGCCACTCCATACATGACCGCCGTTCGCGCCGCTGTAGCCCCCACCGTAGCCACCGGGCAGGCCGTTGGGACCTCCGAAGCCTGGGATGCGGGGAATGCCGTAGACACCGGTGAGATCAGGCATGCCGAAGCTGCCGGGGAGGTCACGGGTGGCGGGGGAGAGGAGGGTGGTGGAGAGGAGGAGGAGGAGTGTTAAGGTGGTGGGATAGTTCATCTTCATGGGTTGTTTGGTAGTGTTTGTATTGGTGATTTGTGGTATTGGGTATGGGCTTTATAAAGGGAAAGGGGATGAGTAATATGGGCAATGGACATCATGTGGGGGTTCTTATGAGGTGAGACTTTTGATCCAAGCGCTCATTTATTATAAAAGGTTGAAAGCTTGGGGTCGGTGGTGGTTATCTTTTCTTTTTTAGGGGAAATTAATTCTTGAACTCAAGGACTCATTTAAAATTTATTTATTGCAAACTCGATATAATATGAGTCGAGAAGCTTTTAACATGATACCCTAGTGGAAGTTTACCCCCCTTACTCCATATTTTCTCACTCTTATGTAAGCCTTACTTTATTCTTTTTAAAAAAATTAAATAAATCAATTTTACATTATCAATCATATCAGAAAATAATATATTATACCACCATATCATATACAAATTATAAACTACTCCACTTCTACTCACTTTTCCAAACTTCAATACAATCACATCACAATAACTAGGGGTGTTCAAAATATTTGGGTCAAACAGGTACCCGACCCAACCCAGTTTTTTTGACCCTAAAATCACGGGTACCCGAAAAAAGTATTTGGGTCGGGTACCCATGATAAGCCGACCCGCTCATGATTGGGTACCACGGAAAAATCCATTGGAAAACCCGGGTACCCGGTGGAAACTTTGGCTGCAACCAAATCCAATCGGGCCACCGCGTCCAACCTTTCTGAAGGTCACGACTAGATCTTACTCGGTTCCTCCCCTTAGGCCACGCGAGTGAAGACAAGAGGGAGGAGAGATGCCCAACAGCAGCAGCTACTGTCATACGTGTGTGCGGAGATGGGTGTGGTTGACCCAGCATGGAGAGAAAATTGCTCTGTAGTTGTTGCTAGGGTCGTTGCCAACACGTGAAGGGAGAGGAAAGGAGAGGCAGTTGCCGGGGGGACTGGGGGGCTGTCCGTCGCGAGATAGAGGAGAGGGGACCTGCGATGGTGGCAATTGATTGGGGGAAGGGGAGAACCGTGAAAATGGGGGGAGAAGGGGAACCCGTTGGATGATCTTGATCCAACGGCCCCAATTGCAATTGGGTATAGCAGGGGCTGCAACCTTTTGGAGTTCAGGAGAAGTGGATAACCATTCGATCTTGATTTATCAAATGGTTAAAAAGATTCTTGGGTAGAAATTGGGCCTGCTTTGATAGAAGGGAAGATTCATTTAACCGATGATGGGGTTGCTGGAAAATATTTTTGGACTTTGTCTACGCGCCCTTTATATTTTGATAATTGTAATATATACGATTTCTTGAAACTTTTTATTTGCACTGAGAACTATTATAATTTGCCAATAATATGACTTGTACACAAAATAGAAGACTTAACAAAATCAATAATATGTGACTAGTACACTTGATACAGAAGTGTAAAAAGGTACATGTGATAAAGAATGTCAAAGTTTATCTATTTTAATAAGTTCTACTTTTAATTACGTTGTGGATGTTTGTTGTAGTGACCCGTGGGTACCTGCGGGTACCCGTTACCCATTCATATAATTCTGGTACCCGTTAAAATGGGGTACCCGCTGAAATGGGTCGGGTCGACCCGTTGACCCGGTAGTAATGGGTTGGGGCGGGTCACGATTGAATGGACCGGGTACCCGTCCCATGAACACCCCTAACAATAACTACTCACTTTTTTAGACTTCAATACAATCATATCACAAAAACCCACTTCTAACCCACCCCCAATTTAACCTTCTATCCAAACACCAAAATCCAAAAAATGGATTACCCTCTACCAGTTTAACCCACCTTAACACGCTAACCAAATGCACCCTAAATATATGATATAAAAGTAAAAGGTTTTGCCGAGATAGTCAAAATTTATGATGGGAAAGTTTTTAGCAGGAACCTAAATTTATGATTAGATTATGAAATTATTGTAAGTTTGTGGCATGATTCTAGTGTTAAATTTGAAACAAATTTCGAATTTATGGAATGAGTTTAAACTTGGTAGAAATTTATGAACAATGTCCTAATTTTTAAACATGTTTAAAATACTACCATTTGAAAGAAAAAAAAGTGAAGCTACTCCATGAAGTAGCTAACCTTAACTATTCTATGGATATTTTTCATCATTTTTTTATTTTTTATTTTAGAAAATACAACAGTGTATTTTCATCACTATATCCATCTAACATGTCATTTCAATTTCGTCAGAAATAGATGCTCCTATGCCCTCCATCCAGAACATGTAATTTTAGCGGGGATGGAGGGCATAGGAGTTTCGATTTCTGACGAAATTGGAATGACATATTAGATGGAAATAGTGATGAAAATACAGAGTAGCTAGTTTTGTTCTTAAAAAATAACGAAAAATATTCATGAAGTAGCTTCTCTTTCCTCTGTTTATATATACGGAATTTTGAGCATGATAAAATATATCCTAGAAAATTACAAGTCATGTTGCCGGTCTGTAGCCAATTTAGAGTATAACGCTAAATGTTTTTTCTCCATGTTACTCTCAACATAAAGATATAATACCATCTAAATATAACTGATATAGATGATCATGTCTGCTGCCAAATTAGCTTAGATAATCGTTTCGATAACTACAAACATGTACTTTTATTTTGTAACTAAAAAAAGTTAGATCTCATGAATACTTCAAACTTTGTTTTTATTACATTTATATATGGTCAATTGGTCAAATAATGTAATATAAATCATGATTCACGCCTCATAATTATCATTTTTAAGAGAGAGATGACGCCTTCAAATTCAAGAAAAAAGAAGAGTCACATCGGATAAACAAAATAAAGGAGGAAGATAAAGCAACTTTAGTTGGGATCTAATTGTGAAAAGCATAGCACGCTATCGACGACCTAACACTTTGATAATTATGGTTTCTCTCTCTAAGTTTGTGCGCTCATATTCGCATGGCATTCGGGCCCTCTCCTTGATATTATGGATGAATTCGAAAGGAGAGCACTCACAACATGTATCAAGGTCTTAGAAATCGAATCGAACCGGTCGGTTAAATCGGTTAAATTAAGAATCGGAGGAAAAACGGTCCAACTATTCAGTTTTTATTCAGAAAATAAAAATCAATCAAAATCGGTCAAAATCCAGTTGGACCGCTTAAACCCAGTTGAACCAATTGAACCAAACCATCGATTCAACCATCCATTTTTTTGACAAAAAATAATATCTAATAAATTAATAAAATACAAACTTTTTTAGAAATATTCATAATCTAGTCTCATTGTAACCCATATTATAGTACCCGTTTTTCTCTTCTCCACATTTGCCAATGACTCATTATTGCTTGTCCATTCATTTCATATAAGAATTGCCTATCTCTTCTCACATTGTGTATGAGGTTGTCCACTTATAACAATAACAAACGACGAAGACGTCATAGTTATACTATAAGAAGCAACAAATTAACAACACTTATGTATGTATATAAATTTTACGAAATATTATTATCATGCACTTTCGAGTTTTTTAAGAGCATTTATACCCCTAACTTTTAAGCAATTTCACTTGTACTCATATATTTTCTTAAAAAATTCACAATATCATCCTTATGTTGCTATAAAATGGGAATACAAATGTACTAATAAAATGCTACTACTATTGATTTTGTAAAAATACATGGGACACATGCAATTATATTGAAAATAGGGGTATAAGTGTTCTTGAAAAAACTTGGAAGGATAAGGGTAAACACATTCTCGAAAGATATAATGTAACATTTTTCATATTTATTTGTATGATACCGGTCTAACTCGGTTCGACCCGATTGAACTGTACGAACCAACCCAACAACACAACGGTTGATTTTTTCCGGTGTCTTTGAACTGCTGACATCATCACCGGTTCGACCAGCCGATCCCATTGGTCTGATAATAAAAACCAAAAATCGATACATGCCCGATTTGTTATCCGGTTTGATTTTTAAAGCCTTACCATATATAAACATAAACTTGTGGGTACTTTCTCAAGCTTGAGGTATCATTGACAAACTACGATGTTGACGACTTATTGTATTTTGTTCTTATTAGATTTAGGAATCCCATCCAAAATACTTAAATAAGGTTAGATGGTAATTCCCATATCATAAGCTACACTCACTTCTTTTACTTGCAGTGCATGTGTAACTTTTCTTCCAGATATGATCATGGCTTAGGTCTACGGATCGTTATCAAGGAAAAGTGACCCCTGACAACTTATTGGGTTTGAGCTTTATATGGATCGGTTGACGACCACCTTAAATACTTAAGTTCAGTTTGAAGGATATGGTGAGATACTTAAGCGCATCACGGAAGCGTGGAGATCGCATTGAATGCAATCGGGAGCGACTAGTCACACTAGTTGCTCGAGGCAGTAGAAATTAATTTTTTTTTCATATGATGAAATCACATGATCCAAGAACACTTCTCGGATCGTTTCATCTAAACCATAAATAAGTATTAGGGTTACCTCTTGAAGCATGATTGTGATCGAGTCTCTAAACGAAGAGACCTCCTGTCTCAAGTCCGATCCGACGGAGGAGACGCTTGCAAGCGTGTTGATGAAACACATGCACCTCGCAATCCATGTTGATGATCCAAGTGATGAATCTCATGATCGCGACACACGAAATCCGATGTATTTTTCACGAGCGAAGTGCACCGAAGGACACGGAGATCCGCGAGCAAATAATCCGACAACATAGCGACGACGCTGTGGCGATGGAAACTCTCTCTAGGGCATCCATGGTGGACGACCATATGAGAGAAAGAGGGTGTGTAGAGAATGTGTGTGGGAGAGAGAGAGTCTTATGTTCTCATTGTGTAAAGAAGAGCAAAGGGGGTGCCTCTCCTTTTATAATATTTTGGGATCCATGGATCTCAATCCATGGACAACACAAATCCTATGGCTCACATTGATTTGTATTTCTTTTAATGGCTAAGATTTTATTGGTAAAAACCAACGACAATTAATTTAATTTAGATTAAATATTTATCGATAAATCAATATGATTTAATCCCAAATTAAATCAATCAAGCATGAAGATTTATGGAATGAAGATTGCCTCCTTCCATAATATGAGATTTGGAGGCAATTTCATGTAATCTCATGAGATCTCATGAGATTACATTATTCCATGGAAATGTCCAAGATTTACAACAATACTTGTCGTAAATTATTCTACAAAAATAATTCATAATTATTTTGTGAATGCAATCTTGCCATTGGAAATTTGTGAATCAAATTCATAATCCAAAATAAAATATAAATTACATTTTTAATTTCATGTCCAATGTGAATCCAATTCACATCCACATTTAATTAACAAATGTAAATTACAAATAGCCCTCTCTTATATATCATAAATCACATTTATAATATATATGATTAATATGGATACTGCTATCCTCATTTATTCATATCCATGATAACTAAATCACATAATCATCTTGGGTATCTATTCTCATGTGCCCAAATAATATGAATCACATTCACATTATTCACATCTTTGATAATCAAATCACATTTAATTATCTAAGATAACTCTCTCTATAAGTATTATTCATGATAATTAAATCACATTTGATTATCTAAGATAATCCCCTTATAACATTAATCAAATTCATATTATTCATGACAATTAAATCCTATTTAATTATCTATTTTCTCAATGCTCGTATACATATATCAACAGTGAAATTATCCTGAATTCTTTCAAGGATAACATGCTTTCTCTGCGGATATTTGGATATAAGGACGAGATGATTGTATTGTTCTACGTATAGTGACTTGGATATTGAGATTACATTTGCAATCCAGATCTTGCGGACCTTCCATAGATGCTTGATTAAATCAAGACTGCAAATCTAATCTTCTCATTGCATCTGAATCACATTCATATCAATGTCCAACATTTAGACCAAGATCAGATTACTTTTCTACTGAGAGGAGTCACTAAAATCCACACTTGTTTCATTACTCCCTAGGAATGGAAGTGTCATGGTTATACAATCGTTTATGATCACATCACCCTTAGGTGGAAGACCCAGAATAAACCCGAAGTATAAGATCAATTTTACACTGTCTACTTCAGAGTTTTATCATTAAGTTTCTCATTCGACTATTGAGAGTTGGCATCGATCATATACTTTCCAAAAGCATATATCATCCCCGGGTGTTGATCTTATACTTTCCCAAAAGCAAATATCAAACCTACGAATTCAGTCAAGCTTTCAAAGTGAGACGACCACACACGAAATTTGATTCTTCCCAATATCTCATGAGTGAGCTCATGTCTTCCAGTTCTGTAATGAACCTATATGATCTCTTTGAGAGATCGTATTACTCATATGCCTTTATATGCACACCAGCACGCTGGTGTCTAGACCTTGATTAGGTCATCAACCTATTGGTTTGCCAAATGTACATACTCAGATATATAGTAATATATCTATCTCCGGTCAGAGGATGCGTGCCTATATTGTGACAATATACGACATATGACTTTGGTTATCTCGATCTCGTTAAATCAACTCTTTGACCTAACTAATCTGACACCTCTGAATCTCTATTCCTATGCAGAGGACCTACATCAACAGGTCGGTCAGATATCAACCTTTAAAGAAAGGATTGCCATCTCCTTCTCAGGCCGGAGATCCTCTCTTAATAATCACTTGATGGTGCTTGATGAGTCCTCAATCTAACTCTTTAGATATTCATCCAAGCACCATCCTCTATGATTCAATAATTGAATCAACAACTGTATGATCATTAAGATGGCCATGCTACATAACCCTAATTGTACTAAGGGACCTATTATGAAAATTATTTGTTCTTCATTTCAGATCAGGGAATGATATTCGCAATAACATTTATTGCATAATGGCTCGCCGTGGGCTCGCATGTCAAATAATCTCCCACTAGCCCAAAGAGCCATTAATGGGCTAATAATTAAACCCGTACTAATGTGACAATCATGGGCTATTCAGAAAAATAGCTAGGTAAGTTGATCAGTCACTCTATTCCCAAGAGACTACGCCAAGTCCTTTTACGGCATTTGCATATCTCCGAGTAACAGTTCTCACATTCAATACGAAAGTTGCATCTTATGCAACCAATACTCAATATTGTTAGTTTTGGGGTCATTGACACTACAACTCAATAATTATTATAACCAGTATGTAATTTCTATTATCCTTATCAGACTACCCTTAAGGTATCCGCAGTTAAGACCCTTTTAGATCACCATCTATAAAATCTTAAGAAGATAAGACTTTGAGATCATTATCACAAAAAGTCTTGTCATCTTTGAAGATATTATTATTACTACAATCAAGTATTTTATCTCCATAGTAGAATTAGTAACAATTTACTACTCCCACTGCTTGGTAGACATCTGGTTTTTGTACATATATAGCATACACTTGGCTTCTCCTAACTGATGCACAAGGGCAAGTGGTTTTAGCATTCAACTCCTCAACTCCTTGAGGTGCTATCCCCTTAGAAAGGTCAGTACAATATCTTGAGGGAAAAAAGCCTTTCTTGGAATTTTACAGAAAATAGAAATGTCCAAGGTATACCACTAATGTGACAGTTTCAATACACTATTTTCTTTGCTTCTGAACAACTTTAGAACTAAGATCTAAGAGGTATCATTGAGATCATATCTCGAGGTATGGAACAACCAGATTATAAAACACTTATTATTATCATCCTTATATTATTTCAAAGATTAGGATATTATCTACATTTAGCAAGATGAACACAATGGTACTCCCATTAAGCTTCACATGGTTCATCAAGATTCTATCTAAAATTATAACATCTATAATTTCTTCAAATATGATGTCTCAATCTACAAGAAGTTTATTTGAGTCCATAGATGGAGTTTCTTTAGTTTGCACGTCTTGATTTCCTCAACCATGAAGCCCTGGGGCTACTTCATGTGAATATCCTCGGAGAGGTATTCATAGAGGAATGCAATCTTGACTTCCATCTTAATGATGTCAAAGTCAAGTTGTGTATCTATAGTTAGTAATATCGCGATGGTTTTAAGATGGTCATTGAAGAGCAAGTCTCATCGCAAGCGATATCTTCTCTTCGGTGTGTAGCTCATGGCTATGAACCGTGCTTTGAAGGTCTCTACCTTCTCATCAGGTTCCCTCTTTCTCTTGAAGATCCATTTACACCATAATGGGTCTTACCCATATAGGTGGATCCTTGAGGGCCCATATACAACATTTTTATACGAAGTCTACTTTAGACTTTATTGCTAGCATCCATTTTTCCATGCTATGATCTTCATAAGCTTCATCACATGAAGTCAGATCATTGTCAACTCAACTGTCACATGGAATCCATCCTCAAACTTATTTGAAGAGGTATTAGTGTTTCATCTTTAATTATCTTTTTAGTTTCCGATTTCAGGAGCCTCATTATCTTCTAAGATTAAATGAAAACCTTCACATCATTTTCATCTTGATTCTCAAGAGTCTCATCATCTAAGAATCACATTCTCATAGATGAGATCGTTTAAGAATCTCAAGGTCATAAAGTAGATATCCAGTACCATCCTTTATTTTCCTAATGAAGTAGCACTCTCAGGTGCTAAATTCCAGCTTACTTGCTTGGAACCTTATTGAGGATATATATTGTAGTTTCTACTACATATATACCTGGAAACTAAGAGGTCATTATGCTAAAAATCATCATTAATAAAATCATGTCATACATGATCCAATTGTATCTCCCTACAACTCTATTGAGTTTAGGTGCATTAGGAGGATTGAGATAGGAATGACATTCATATCTCCATAAGGTATTCCTTTGAATTCATCTAATAGGTACAAGCTACCTAGGTTAGATCAAATTCATTTCATCTTCCTTCAAACTTTGGTTCCAAACAAAAATTATGAAATCTTTGAACATTTCAAAGCTTTCTTAGGTAAAGGGAAGAAATATCATATCATAAATAATCATCAAATGATATCACATATCATCAATGTTTATTATGATACAGATGATCCGCATACATAAATATGTACGAGATCTTGAATACCTTGACATCTTACACCATTTCCAGAGAAGGGTACTTTGGACATTTTCTACTTTAAATACAATATTCGTAAGTATGTAAGATTTGAAATTTCAGACAATATATAGTTTCATCTCTTACTAGTCCATTGATATCATCAATAGACAAATATCCAACGCTTGATGCCAGATCATTGTCAAATGATCTTCATCCTCCTATTGATCTCTTAAGGTTTAATTTTAGTATTAAAAATATTAATGAATCATTCATTAATTTTCTAATTTAGTAGAGTCCACTAGATGTTAGATTACTATCTGAAATATATCAATCATAACTGTTTATGATAGGTATATTACAGAGTTCATGATTATTCCCAACATTTAGTAATAAACAATGAGTGTATTCTAATATCTTGGTCATAGAGACATTCTCTAAGACTAATGGCTCTCCCACTGAAAATCATGAAGTTCATCTATCCAATGGAGATTATTGTAACAATTGCATCAATTCTCATGTAGATGACTATTAAACATTAAGAACAAATTTTCTAGTCTTCTAAAACACATCCAACCAAATTGCAAATTCATTAAAAAAATGAGATACAATTATTAGACTTTATCTTATCTAGTAAGCAAGTAAATATCAATGACTAATGTAGATTATTTCGATACACTATCCGAGTACTTCTCTAAGGATCCAAGATAATCTAGATAGTCACACTATCAATACATCGTCTTATTGCAGTATTGGCATTCATCTAACCCTTCAGATGTCATATGGAAGTCATAGAAGTATGGTCAAATCTTTGACTTTCCTTCTTACTTGGGTCCAACCCATGCTTCCACTGCGCTCCCTTCATCTATAAGCAACCATTGCTTAAGACAAAGGATCTCTTATGTTGAATTCAAAGGAATTCAATGTAAGAGTATTTCAATATTTATACATGCTTCATTCAATTCATACAATATAAACATTATGAAGCTTCATGAATAACCAGAGTACAGACAGTAGAATGATGACACTCATCCTATCTACATCCATCTAAACTCTTAAAACATTGGTTCAGGTAGGTACTCAAATATTTTTAGTACATCATCTCTTATAGAGTCATCATTCTGCATGATGTAGAGAACCATGTCATTCATGATAAAATGTCAAGAGCACATATGTATGCCAGAACATCTTCTTAGCTTTTATAAGGATAATTTGACAACTACGATCATCATCGAAATGTCACTTCCAAAGTACATTCGATGAGAGATCAAGACTATATAGACATATAAACCCTAGGGTTGTAGTCCTATTGTCTATTTAATTGTCATTCCACATTATTATGAGGAAACTTGCACATTGCAACCGCATACATTATGTGTCCAACTACAAGTACAATATCTTGATCATGGATCCGAGCCATGATATTTTACTGGTTATTATTGAGTATAGTATTGAGTGGGTTTAATGAAGGATTATCTGAAATAAGAAATTTGCATAAATATATGTAAATATACATTTTTACTTTGATTTAGGTATTTTTGTATCAAAGTTGTCTTACCTTGTTAACACTGAAAGTTCATTCCCTTAATCACTTTCAATGTAAGAGATATACTTACCATTAAATCTCAAGCAAGATCTAGGATCTCATTCCTTATCTTTGTTACATCTCAATAATATTAGAACTTGTAACTCGGATAAAAAGAAGCGGGAACACATTCCGCCTTGCAAGTCCAACTTGCATTCCCACTTCGGTCTTTAACCCGGGCCCACCACCCCTAAGGTGATGTTGACCCATCGTTAATTGAACCAACTGTCAATAGGAATAGCACTCGCTATGCGCAATCCAATATCACCCAAATAATATGAGGACTTGATATTGGGGTCACTACGCATACGGTCTTACTCTTTAGAGAAGCAAAGAGCCCGATCCAGATGCGCTTGCATATAGGAGCTGTCATTTCGGACATGCATCTCCTACATACAATCCCTGGCGATGGAACCCTTCACCTTGACGGGAGACCATGGAGGTCACTTATATAATCCTCCATATCATATTCAAATTCTAATTAATTATCATGAATCATATTCACATAATTAATTCTTTCAAGGGAAATAACAACTCTATTCATAATAGAGTGGTTTAATTTTTAATTGGATTCCAATTAATCTAATCATATTAAATTAATGATCCAATTATTATCCAACAAACATTCTTTATTGCTACTTGAATTATGGTATTATCTCAAATACGTATTATTTTGAATTTTAATAATTAGAAAAATACACTATGATCTCTCCTGCATTATCGAATCCCTACCTGCTGTCATGGCCAGTGCCGATGAGAGTGGGACAGACCGCACACGGTGCAACCTGCTACCCCAACGCTCCTCGACTAGACACTATATCCACCTCGAGAAAGGATAATGCCAAATTGATCATTGTGTACTTGAGATGATAATCGGTTCTTCAACCGAAGTTATACAATATATACTAATAATCAAAACATTTTTGATTAACATTATAAGGAGATTTTTTAAACAAATCTCCAATCCTATTCAAGCAACTTTGTTTCTTGGAAAGCTAGATTGTGTAACCAATTGTGATCTAGATCATATCTAATCAATTATTAGGAAATGCAATGCCATTTAAGAAAATAATTACCATCAAATATTTCACAAATATTTATCCATAATTATTCCAGGAAATTAATCATTTAATTTCATTAATTGGTAAAATGACAATCACCAGGTTCTTGATTAGGAAAGTAATTTTCAACAGTGACCCTCACTTACTAAAATTAGCATATCTCAATCAATTTAAATCCAAATTAAGCAAAGTAAGTTTTTAAAGTTTGCTACTTTGATTTACAACAGAGCCTAAGTGATTGCACACATTTCTAGACATTTCAAAATCGTAATTAACTCCTTAATTACGTCGAGATTCGCAGTCCCCAAAACAGTGGATACATGTTCACTAATTTGATCATAACTTGAGCAAACATATTCGAAATCATGCAAACTCAGATCCTATAGTTTTCTTATTTAATGGAGAACATAATAGTGTTATTTTTATGTTTAAATAATTTAAATATGGCCTAAAATATTCACTAAATAGAGATACGAAATTGAAATGTGGTAAAACTTTCACAAACCCTAACGAATCCACGTCTTCCTAGGTTTATGGATCATATCCAAAACCTATGATCTATGGCTATGATACTACTTGAAGGATATGGTGAGATCCTTAAGCGTATCACGGAAGCATGGAGATCACATTGAATGCGATCGGGAGCGACTAGTCGCACTAGTTGCTCGAGGTAACGGAAATTAATTTTTTTTCATGCGATGAAACCACATGATCCAAGAACACTTCTCAGATCATTTCACTTAAACCACAAAAAAGTATTAGGGTTACCTCTTGAAGTATGGTTGCGATCGATTCTCTAAACGAAGAGATCTCTTGTCTCAAGTCCGATCTGACGAAGGAGATGCTTGGGAACGTATTGATGAAACACGTGCTCCTCGCAATCCATGTTGATGATCCAAGCGATGAATTTCCTGATCTTGACACACAAAACCCGATGCATTCTTCACGAGCGAGGCACGTCGAAGGAGACGGAGATCCATGAGCATATGATCCGGCAACATAACAACGACGCTGTGCAGATGGAGACTCTCTCTAGGACATCCATGGTGGACGACCATAGGAGAGAGAGAGGGCGTGTAGAGAATGAGAGAGAGAGCCTTATGTTCTCATTGTGTAAAGAAGAGCAAAGTGGGTGCCTCTCCTTTTATAATATTTTGGGATTCATGGTTCTCAATGGACAAAACAAATTCGATGGCTCACATTGATTTGTGTTTCTTTTAATGGCTAAGATTTTGTTGGTAAAAATCAACAACAATTAATTTAATTTAGATTAAATATGTATTGATAAATCAATATGATTTAATCCCAAATTAAATCAATCAAGCATGGAAATTTATGGAATAAAGATTGCCTCCATCCATAATATGGGATTTGGTGGCAATCTCATGTGATCTCACGAGATTACATTATTCCATGGAAATCTCCAAGATTTACAACAACACTTGTTGTAAATTATTCTACAAAAATAATTCATAATTATTTTGTGAACATTGCAATCTTGCCGTTGGAAATTTGTGAATCAAATTCACAACCCAAGATAAAATGTAAATTACATTTTCAATTTAATGTCCAATGTGAATCCAATTCACATCAACATTTAACTAGCAAATGTAAATTACAAATTGCTCTCTCTTATATATCATAAATAACATTTATAATATATATGATTAATATGGATAGTGCTATCAACATTATTCATATTCATGATAATTAAATCACATTTAATCATCTTGGATCTCTATTCTCATGTGCCCAAATATTGTTAATCACATTCACATTATTCACATCTTTATTAATCAAATCACGTTTAATCTAAGAATAACTCTCTCTATAATATGAATTATATTATTCGTGATAATTAAATCACATTTAGTTATCTAAGATAACTCTCCTTATAATATGAATCAAATTCATATTATTCATGATAATTAGATCACATTTAATTACCATTTTTTCAATGCTCGGATACATATATCAACGATGAAATTATCCTGAGCTCTTTCAAGGATAACACGCTTTCTCTGTGGATACTTGGAGATATGAACATGGTGATTGTATTGTTCCACTTATAGTGACTTGGATGTTGAGATTACATCTCCAATCCAGATCTTGCGGACCTCCCATAGATTCTTGATTAAATCAAGACCACAAATCTAATCTTCTCATTGTATCTGAATCACATTCAGATCAATGTCCAAAATTTGGATCAAGATCAGATTACTTTTCTACTGAGAGGAGTCACTAAAATCCAGACCTGTTTCATCACTCCCTAGGAATAGAAGCGTCATGGTTATACAATCGTTTATGATCACATTACCCTTATGTATTCCTACTACTTGTACATCCTGCATACTAGAAGACCCAGAATAAACCCGAAGTATAAGATCAATTTTCCACTGTCCACTTTCGAGTTTTATCATTAAAATTTTCATTTGACTATTGGGAGTAGGTATCGATCATGTACTTTTCAAAAGCATATATCATACCCAGGTGTTGATGATATACTTTTCCAAAAGCTTATATCAAACCTACAAATTCAGTCAAGCTTCCAAAGCGAGATGACCGTGTACAGAATTTGATTCTTCTTAATATCTCATGAGTGAGCTCATGTCTTCTGGTTCAGTAATGAACCTGTATGATCCCTTTGAGAGATCGTATTACTCATATGCCCTTATATGCACACCAACGTGCCGGTGTATAGACCTTGATTAGGTCATCAACCTATTGGTCTGCCAAATGTCATATCTATCTCCGGTCAGAGGATGCGTGCCTATATCATGACAATATACGACATATGACTTTGGTTATCTTAATCTCGTTAAGTCAACTCTTTGACCTAACTGAACTGACACATCCGAATCTCTATTTCTATGTAGAGCTGCATCAAGAGGTCGGTAAGATATCAACCTTTAGAGAAAGGATTGCCATCTCCTTCTCAGGTTGGAGATCCTCTTTTAATAATCATTTGATGGTGCTTGATGAGTCCTCAATCTAACTATTTAGATATTCATCCAAGCACCAACGCCTATGATTGAATAATTGAATCAACAGCTGTATAATCATTAAGATGGCCATGGTACATAATCCTAATTGTACTAAGGGACCTACTATGCAAATTATTTACTCTTCATTTCAGATCAGAGAATGATATTCGCAATAACATTTATTGCATAATGGCTCGTCGCGGGCTCGCATGTCCAACACAGTTATCAAAGTAGCAATCCTCAACTCTTGTAACCCATTCTCAAACTTTGTAAGTTTTAGATGTGAAATTATGTTTGGCGTATTATAATCTTTCCTACTCATATTCGCAACATATTCGTTTTGACAGATGTCCCATCGTTTATTCCTATTAATAGTGGTGACTGTAAGCTCCAGGCTTAGGTCTCCTCGAGCGGCCATTTACTCTATCAGAGTGAATCCACTCTAATACTATTTGTAATTTCCCTATCATGGATTACAGAGGAGGGAAACTTGCGCTAACAACTTATCGGATTTGGCTCAAGGGAACAGTTGATAATCACTGAAAATGCTTAAGCTAGTGTTATCAAGTAGTAGTCTTCAACTTTTATAACCCACTCTCAAACTTCTTAAGTTTTAGATGTGAGACTACATTTGGGGTGTTACACATACTCTCTACAAGTGAATTATTATCTTTGCAAGAACTTACCATTGTCGACATTATGGATCTACCATGTGTGGATTCACAAAATTAGAAAGCCTTTTCCCCTAAAAGTTCATTGATATGTAACGAACAATTATAATGCCTGCTCACCACATGCACAATAACTATCCATTCCAACATGAGAAGGGGTTCAATATAATAATAACTTATGATAGATATCTGATCTTGCATATATCACAGTATACATAGGTTTCCTACAGTTGATGCATAAAGCCCTACGACATCCAACCATGGGCTTCTTATGCTCAACCCTTTAAGATGTCAAACCATTGGATAGGTTAATACCATGTCTTAAGGGAAGAAATATATCATTGTTGTGATAGGCTCAATATCATCTTTTCTTTATTTCTGAATAGTTTCAGACCCATGATGTAAGAGGATTCCCTCAGATCGTTTATCTCAAAGATATGGGACAACTAGATTTTAACACTAATCATCATCCCAATATCATTCACAATCATTAGATTTCATCTACATAAAGCACGATAAACACAATGACATTCCCACTAAGCTTCTTATATACACATGATCATTAGGATTTTAAACAAAATCATAACTCTATATGATTTTATCGAATCAGATGTTCTAACTAGAGAAACTTGCTCAAGATCCTAGACAGATTTCTTCAACTTGCATGCTTTGCCTTCCTCAACTGGTAATCACCGGAGATACTCCATATAGATATTCTCATCGAGGTATCCATTGAGTAATGCAGTCATGATGTCCATCTGCCAGATGTCATAGTCGAAGTGTGTTGATATAGCTAACAATATTATGAAGGAATTAAGCATGACCACAAGAGAGAGTGTCTCATCATAATTGATGCTTTCTCTCTGTATGTAAGCCTTGTCTACAAGCCGTGCCTTAAAGGTCTTTACCTTCCCATCGGGTCCCCTCTTTCTCTTGAAGATCCATTTACACCCAAAGGGTTTAATCCCCTTTGGTAGATCCTTGAGGGTCCATGCACCATTCTTGTGATAAGAGTTTACTTCAGACTTCAATGTTAGCATCCATCTATCCATGTCATGATCTGCCAATGCGTCATCATATAAAGACGGATCATCATCATACTAGTCTAGTACATGTAATTCATACCTCTCAGGTGGTCTTACATTCGATAGAGCACAATCTTCCCCCCTGAACTTCTTTGAGCCCCTCGAACCCTTGAATACTTTCTAAGAGGTACTTGCATGTTATTTGATATTTTTTCTTCATTTTCTAGTATACGAACTTCATTGGTTTCACTAGACTCAATTAGTATTTGACTTCATTATTATCTTGACTTTAAGGATTTCGTCCTCTATAAATTTGAAGTCTCTAGATACAAAGATACGAGGATTTCGTCCTCTAGAAATTTGAAGTCTCTAGAGACAAAGGCTTTTCGTATCTCAAAATCATAATGTATGCATCCAATATTGTTCTTTACATATCCTATGAAGTAATACTCATGGGTGTGAGAATCCAGGTTACTTGCATCCATATTTTTAGCATGGACAAAATCATCCCCAAATTCTTAAGTGTCGTACATTTGGCTTGGTTCCAAATCAAAGTTCATGAGAGATTTTGAGTATTGATTTACTTGGAATATTGTTTAGGATATAAGACATAGTTTCTACTGTGTGTTCCCAGAAACTAAGAGGTATGTTCTTTACTCAGCTTGATCTCACCATGTCCAAGTGGTTCTGTTGAATATCTCTACAACTTTGTTGTATTGAGGAGTACCTCCTAGAGGAGTGACATTAGAAATTGGTCCTCTCATTTTAATGTATTGTATGAATTCACCTGAGTGAAATTCACGACCTTGGTCATGTCAGATTCGTTTCATCTTCCTGCATGTTTGGTTCTCAACCAAAGGTATAGATTCTTTGAACCTTTCAAAAGTTTCAGGTTTGTGATGTAATATAAAGACAATATCATACCATGAATAGTCATTAACGAATGTCACACAAGATTGATGCCCACTATGTGTTGGGATACTAAATATACTACATAAGGTATGTGTTAGGTCAATTATACCTTCTCATCTTACACCTTTTTTGGAGTAGGACGCTCTAAACATTTTACCTCGAATACAATGCTCGTAAATCGGTAATCTTGGACTTTTAGAAAGCCTAAATGTCAATATTCTACCAGTCTATTGTTCCTATCAACAAATACATATCCAAACCCTTGATTGCAAACCACTATCAAATTATTTCCATCCTTCATAATATTTTATGGGTAATTTTATTAGTGCAATCAACATTCATGATTGAATCATTTATGTACACTTCATAGATTCCACTAGGTGTTGAAAACTATCTGATATAAATTTACCAAAATGACTTGTTATAAGTTTATTACAGAATAGTAAGGAATATCCATGTCTAGTTAGCTTTGATACATATAAGAAGTTCCTTCGAACATCTGGAACATAGAAATATTCTCGAATTGATAAGACTCTTCCACTAGATAATTAATGACAATCTGCATGTTCCAATGGTGATCAATGCAACTATTATATCATATCCCACCTAGATGACTATGTCCCTTTCATCAAGATTCTTGACTTCCCGAAACAGATGCAACAAATTGAATACATAAACAGAAGCAGTGAAATCAACAGTATTCCAACTTCCATCTTGTGTTACAAGAAAGTTAATTTCAATGATGAATATAGGTCTATTACTTGTCGGAGGTATATCTTTACATTTTCTAAGGTTTTAGGTATTCTGGACAGTTACCCTTCCAATGTATTAACTTATTGCAATGCTGACATGCATCCATTTTCCTTAGATGTCAAATATGTCGAGTGTTTAAAAGATGGAGCAATGGCTTGAGGTTTCTTCTTCTTTTATATCATTCTGAGATCCATGCTTCCCGTCATGCTTCTCTTTGACTTATGCAACCATTGCACTGCCAAAGAGTTTTTCTTTCTTTATTATGTTCTTTGTGGATGATGAATCCATGATTCTCATTATTTATTATTTTATTTTAGCTCTTTTTCTTGGCAAAACATCATGTGAATACCTATAAATACAATGACTTAACAAATTGCATGCTTGTGTTAATATTGCATAATTAGCTTGTTTTTGTGCAAAAATAAAAGAATAAAGGAAAAGAAAAAGAATGATGTATTTACAATAAATACAGAGTGACACAAACCCCAAGAGAAGGTCAAGCCTTGTCCTGATCGCAAAAAAAAGTAGAGAGAGAGATAGGGCTCACTATGTATTGTATATATTACCTATATTTGTTATATAATTATTTCTGACAAAATAAAATCAAATTATCCTTTTTATATCCTTGTATATAATCATAGAAATAATATAAAAATAAAATAAAAATCAGTAAATTAAAATTAAAATAAAATCCTTCATTCCATGTAAAAAACACACTTGTATATATTACATCTATTATTTATTATATACCCTTATTAATTTGAAAAAAAATAAAAATTAATTTATACTTCTAAAATTATGTTATAAAAAAATAAAATACAAAATAAGGGTATTTGTGTAAAAATAATAAAATAAAAATACTTGTACATAATACATAGGCGTACTTTACATGTATATAATACTATATATTAATTTATTTTTCATAAAACATAATTAAAAATCATAGAAAAGTAATTTGAAAAATAATAAACATGTTCTATTTTATACATTTTTTATTTTAAATTCATTTGGTATTTTTATTGAATTTTCAATTATTTTGTATATTCTAATTTTCTGATTGGTCCAGGGGTTTTGTCGACTCCAATCAACGACCCCTCCTAGCTCGGGTCGGGTCGAAGCCTCCTCGCCGGAGCTCCTTCTCCGATTTTCTCGCTTGATTCCGATCTCCTCTTACCTCGAGATCCAGACCCTGTAATTCCTCGTATAACCAAGATTCTCGCGGATCCCTTGCATCATCCGGATCCCTTTAGGGTTTTGTGCTCCATGCGGATCTTTCTGGACCCCTGAGTTGCCTATATAATCTTCTCTTCCGCCTCCTAACACGGCAACTTGTTCCTCGCCCCCATTTCGACCCTTAGCAACCTCTAGCTGAGTGACGGCTATTTGGAGCGCCCTTTGGAGATCAGTTTGGTGCAACAACGACGCAGATCGAGCTTCGTGGCCAGAACTCCTCCGCGAGTAGCTTCCCCGTCTGTCGCAATGTGGTTGAGGCCATTACCCCGACATCCACCTTCTTCCGACCTTGCCGAGCACATCCGTAGCTTCAGGTACCACTCATTTCCTTTACATTTCGCATTTCGACTCATCCTTTCATTTCATCTCTGCCGTCATTCACTTGCTCTGACCAACTGGTCGGAGCCCCCTTCCATACATCTACCTGCTCTGATCTACGCTACATCTCAGTCCACACCCTCTCACGCAACCCAACCATCCTGATATTCGACCATCGGGTCATGATTAGGCTCAAACCTTCTTCTCACGCATTTGTTGGAGGTCGACATCACCCCCCCCGCTTATCTTATCCTTTGAAGTAACAACTAGGGTCGGAGCGTAGCACTGAGCCCTCTGTTCCCCTTGTAGGTCTGCACATGCGCCTGGGATCATTTTGGAGCCTCTGCTGCCAAGGCGGAGGAGCTCCAGGAGGAGCTTCACCACCGTCACCATCCGACCGTTGTCACCTCCATCAGAGCCGTCCATCGGAAGCAGAACACCTCAGTGACACTGCACGACCCTTTGATGACCTCATCGGAGTAGTGGATCGCCTCCATTGGCCGATTGAAGGCCGCCCGAGGGGGTGTTCTTCCAGACCCTCCGTTAGCCGTTGGATACCTGCACCTCTGTCAGATTCCATCATGTCCATCTGACAACAACAACCTTTCCACCGTTGGATCAGACCCTCTGGATCATCTAACACGCACGCAGCCAACATTCTCTGACCATAAGATCTGCAGCAGCGGGTTGATCAAGCCCGTACGCCAACGCTTCGATCCGAGCCCACCACGTGCCCCCACGTGCCTTTCACACGCTTGTGAAGGGTATATTTCCCTTTTACCCTCTTTTATTTCTGCATTTAGATTTAGTCCAGTAAATAAAAGTTGTAGTTGAGACATTTTGCAACTTGACCCTTGTGTTATTATCTATTTGCATTCTATTCCCTCTCTGTGTAGCACGTGTTGTCCCATGTGACATTTTGGGTTATTTGCACTGTATGCCCTGCACTTCTGATATGTTATGAATTGAATGATGCGTTTGTGGAATTTACACTTATACCCTTGCGAACCTGGTTCACGTGTTGCGCGTGTGCTTGCTTGGACTTTTTGCAACTCCGGCCTTATACTTGTTTATTGTATTATTGTTTGACCCAGAAGTTTATTTTAATTACACATAGGTCCTTGCAAACTGTGCCTAATTACATCTTGTATTTTGTACTTAATAATTATCAAATTAATCCTAAAAATTATCTAAAATCTACCACCAACTCTTGTTGACGTATAGTATTTAGTGTAATTTTTGTGGGTTAATTTGTTCGCATTTAATAGTTTTTGAAAATCAAAAACCCATAAAAAGTGTCCTGTCTATTTTAGAAAATCCATAAAATTCAAAAATAGTTTTAAAAATTCCAAAAAATCTTGTTAGTGTCTTCTTGTGATCTTTAGGTACACTAGTAATTTTGTTTGAAAATTCCCTATAAAAATCCTAAAAATTACAAAACACCTAAAATCATATAAAAATAATATAAAATTCAAGAAAAATTCAAAAATTCTCATTTCAGTTCATGTTTGTAGATTTTTACTTGTATTTCCTCATAAAATTGCTATCCACGATTTTAGGGTATTTTAGTATTTTTAACTTGCAATTTAATCCTGGATGTGCACTGTTTGATTTTTATAAAATTACAAAAACATCAGAAAATCCCTCAAAAATTACCAAAAATATTTTCAAACCCTAAAAATCAAAAAATATTTTTATCCTAATTTTCGGAGTATTTTTAGCCTTAAAGAAAATTACTAGAAAATTATTATGCTGCTTTGCTTTCATATTTGTGGATTTTGTTTACTTGTTAAAAATCATAATTTTTTTTGCAAAATTAAAACCATTAAAAATATGTTCTTTTATTTATGAGATTTGACTACTTCGTAGGTTTTCTCGTACTCCTTGTGTTTGACCCTAGTTGCTATATCAGGTAAAATAAATAGCGAACCACTTACATTTTGTTTTTGATTGATTGATCTTATTTTGAGTGGTTATTTCTTCTTGTTGACCAACGCTTGGTGTTTCGGGTCGCAACGACCCTTGTTATTACATAACCTGAGTTGCCTAGCGTGTCATCAGAATGGCATTGTTGCCGGAGAGCACGAATTAATAATTATTTTTCTTTTATTTCTCTTTTTTTATTTGTCTCTATTTGATAAAACTATTTTCTAACGTATCTTTGCTTTACTTTTTATGCGAGGAACCACCCGAGGATGCTTCAGCTTTTTGTTGGAGTACTCGCATCTGATGAGGAGCATGAGAGCATGAGAAGATAGTTATAATAGATAGAGTAGTTTCATTTTCTACAGACTTTATTGTAATATTTGGACTTGGATACTCTCTTAGACTATTAGACTCATCGGGGTCTGTTTTGCCGAGCACCGGTGTGCTCGAGGGACCTCATCGGATTTTTTCAAGGTTTTTGTTTTGATCGTCTTTATTTTCTTTTGATTCATGAAGTTTTAGCACTTAGAATTAGGACTTTTGTTGATTGTGACGTAATCAGCTAAGGCCCCACACCTAATTTCTCATTATTTTCCTATAAAATGTAATTGGACCTAGCTAATAATTAATAAGAAAAAGTTAACTTAATCGATTGAGAGGACACGCACCGCTAGAGGTTGTATACAACACGCGCATGATCAGTTGTGGTGGACACCGATCGACCTATGAGACCGGACTCAGGCCTCTCTCTGATCAGTTTGCTATCTGTTCTTCATGATCAATAGAAGTTACTTGTCTAAGGCCATTTTTTTCGTTGCATCATTTAGTTAGTTTATTTTCTATCTTTTAATTTATGCGTGGATCACCCTGTATGTAGAGTGCTGGAGACAGGTACGCATTTCTATCTCTACATGCATCATAGTGTTTGATCGCGCATCAGCTTTTTCGACTCCCTCCTTGTTTTATTGACCTAGGAAATCGAAAAATTTGTTAGACCTTGTTTTCATCAGAAAAAATACTAAAAAGTGAAAACAAAATAAAGTTGGAACTGCTAATGCAAACTAGACCCTAAATACACCACATCATAAATCTTTGTTTTGGGGATAATCACCCCCTCATTGGTTGATTTATCTACAACGAGAGAGTGAACCACACATTAGGTAGAGCCATATCTGAACTCCTTTCAGACTAGTGGTCTTGCGGTTAGTTGTTCTCCAGTGAGGATTTCACCGTGTAGCTGGTAATCGGTCCGGGACTTCCTTAGCAGATTGGCCAGATCGGGTAGCCGGTAAACGTCTGCACCCATACTAGCTAGGAAAACTAACGTGGGATTGGGCCAGTCTCCTGGGAGCATCATGTTCCCAACAACCCCTTAGTCGCTCTAATATCTTGATTTTTCACCTAAATAAAAAACAGACAAGATAAACAACCGATCTTTCACGGTCATCTTCTCCAGTGTTGAGGTGAATTGGGGGTTTGTTTCTGATCCGATTTGCATTCCAGATCTCATCGTCATAAATTACCACATCGCGATAATGGGAGGGAGGTCCCTTAGGCTACCTTTGATAGCACCGCTTTTGAGCACTCCTTTCCTTTCATTTAGAGCAGTTTCAGAGAGCCTAGACAAGCTCTCTAAACCTGAATTCTCTACCACCCTGTCCCCCCTCGACCACCCTTCTTCCAGTCCTGAGGTGCTAGAGCAGAGGCCCGCATAGTTATACATTTATTTGACGTCATCTGAGTTGGGGTCTTTTGCCTTTGTAGAGACCCGAGAGATGGCCAGCAGTAAGGGACGCACCGATGAGCAGTCATAGGGATCAACGTACTTACTTGACTAGGCAACCATCAACAACACCCTCTTAGCCTCCCTGGAGACGATGCAATGCCAGATTAGAGACCAGGGAGCATTCATGATAGAGGTGTATCGAGAGCTTACGGAGATGAGAGCTTCCAGAGGAGATCCGTATAGACCAGTCGGTGGAGAGATACCCGTAACTGGAGGAGGAGACGGATGTCCAGATGATCAGCCAGAGTCGAGGACACCACGCACGATGAGGCAGTTGCACAACCCTGGTGCAACTCTCACTCACCGTTGGATTCAGCTCCCGAAGATCCTGAGTGATGTTGAGCTTCGCCCCAGATTATTCAGCTTCTACCCAAGTTCCATGGGCTTGCCACTGAGGAGCTGCACCTCCATCTCCAAGAGTTTGAGATGATTTGTAGTACTGTCCACGATATATTCATAGACAAGGACACGATCAAGATGATCTCCTTCCCGTTCTTATTAGTTGATAGAGTAGCCTATTGGCTGAAGCATACGGGGAGGTATGTCACCACCTGGGAGCAACTATGGATCGAGTACTTGAACAAGTACTACCCACTCGGCTGGACCAACATTGTGAGAGCTATGATCAACAACTTCACCATGATCCCGAACGAGCAGTTTCACAAGGCTTGAGATCATTTCAGAGAGCTCATCGAGCCAGTGTCCACATCATGAGATATCAATCCCAGCTTAGTTCAGAGCTTCTTTTGTGGGCTGACACCGGAACTGCAGGGGCTTGTTAACGCCTCATGTAGAGGGTCCTATTTCGCAAAGGATGAGGACTAAGTCTAGGCCATCTATGAGGAGTTGGTCGAAAACTACACAGTGATGTCCCAGACTAGGGTCTACACTTAGGGGAAACACCTCCCACGGGCTGTGTCCTATCAGCGGATAGCCAGGGTCGATGCATGTCCATCTACTTCATCTACAGGAGCAACACATGTCGAGTCACCAGCTGCTGACATGGGGATCATCATCGAGAAGCTGGACCGCATCGATATCATCGAGAAGAAGCAGTGCCAGGGCCTCACGTAGATTGACCAGTTGGCACGGACACTGAATGACCTGAAGACTCAGATCATGTGTCTCTAGGAGGCACAGATGGCTCCACAGCCCCATCTCAGGTCACAGGTTGATCCCAGTAGCAGCAACTCCACCATCCGTCTGCCACATATCGTCAGGTTCACTACATCCAGGTAGAGTTGGTCCAGCAGTCGCAGCACCACTCTCAGCTACTACCATCTCAGGGCACTCAAATGGTGGTCTATTAGTCGGATCTTCCCTTCGCAGTTCTTCCCCCTTCACCTTACGAGCATGCACCATTGATGGAAGTCAACGGGATTTGGTACGACCGGTACCAGCAGCAACCCAGGATCTGTCGTGATCATCCTGGATTCAGATGATCTACCAGAGGTACCTCATCCCAGCAACAACCTCCAGCTTAGGGCGGGCAGAGCAGCCAACAACAACAACCCCGTCACTCCCAGCCATCACAGCAGTACCCACAGGTTCCTCGTCCCTCATACTAGGGACAACACTAGAGCAGCACCAGCAACCTCACCATCAGTACTCCCAGCCTCCCCCTCACTATCAGCAGACTCATCCTCATTTCCAGTGAGGCAACCCATCTAGTTCTTATGGACCCGTCTGTGAGAACTAATCCCTTGATGACTTCGCTCGCATACTTTCAGATCAACATGCATCCTTCCGACAAGAGATGGACGAGTTCTGGCAGGAGATGAGGGATATCATCAAGGGCAAGGCTGCCACACCCGTTCAAATCGAACCAAACCTGAATAACCTCAAGAGGAAGTCTGAGAAGGTACTGTTTACAGAGACTACCACTCCTAGTGATACTTTGGGTGATATATCTTCGTATGTGTTTGATGTTCATTTTGTGACACTTAAGAGAGGTAGGATGCCAGCTGATGGCGACTCATCTGAGCGACGACTACATGGAGATTTAGGAGCGCCAGATGAGGAGGTATGTGATGTTGATGCCGCTTGTGATGAAGATGATGGTGGTGCTGAAGCCACAAAGGATATAGATCTAGCCGACGGTATTGAGGCCGTCGCGATTCTAGATGAAGTCGGTGGTACTGATGCCACCATTCTTCCAGTTGTTGAGCCAGAGCATGGTACTAACACCGTGAAGACAGATGCCGTTGGTGGTGCTGATGCCACCATTTCTACTTCAGTTGTGTTAACTTCTGTTGTTTTTCAGGACAATCCTAGAAAAACCCAAAAAAATAAAAAAATAGAAAAGACCAAAAGTATGAGTAAAGGAAAGGTTTCTACATCTTCTTTGAGTCCATATGTGTTGAGTGTTGACGACTGTATGGATTCTTTTCATTCACATACACATGATCCTATTCCTGACCCTCTTTTTGGAAAGGGTCCAGCTATTCCCTTCCCTCAAGCACTCCGCTTAGTGAAGGGGAATAAAACAGAAAACCTAAAAAAGAGACATCAATTAGAGTTCAACCAACATATGATCGATAAATTCCAGATTCAACTGACTCTACATGAGGCACTAGAGCACATCCTTCGCTTCTAGAAGACTTTGAGAGAGAAGACCACCATCCGCAAGAAGAGAAGGAACCATAATGTAGAGATCCATGTGCTCACTCGTGCCACTTGCTTCGCCATTCAGAACTGATTGCCAGCCAAGAGGCCGGATGTAGGAGCTCCATATGTCAGATGACACATCCATGAGCAACGGTTTGATCTGACTCTATTAGACAATGACTCTTCCATCAACCTTCTTCTAGTAGCCCTACTCGACCGTTCGAGTTTGGCCCTCTTCGACAGAGCAGGACAGTCCTTCAGTTTGCTGATATATCTGTCAAGAGGCTGAAGGGGTTGTTGAAGTATGTGGTCGTCATAATTCAGGGCCTAAAATTCCCCGTGGACTTTGTTGTACTGGACATGGAGATCCCTGAGTTTGTGACAGATACCCCAATCATTCTAGGATGCCCATTCATGGCCACAGCTAAGGCGATATGCGATAATGATAGCAGGAAGGTATACTTTCGCATCGATGGCGAGATTGTACTAATAGAGACGATCGAGGAGACCGGAGCTAGAGATTCAACTTGCTCTGAGCAGTCGAGTGATACAGAGCAGATGACAGAGCGATATGTCCCAGGAGTGCGACTTTGTGATCACTGATGATGAAGCCGTATGGTCAGAGCCAGTAGCACGCGCCCTTGTCATGCCTTCAGATACAGAAGATTTGCAGAGAATGGGAGATGAGAGTTCGGAGAGCAAAATCTTGGTACCGGACATATTAAAGGCTGATGGTTGTGGGACGGATGGCGAAGTAGATTTTGTTTCATGTTCTTCTGATTCAGATCCCTCGGACTCAGACATTAATTGGGATGATTTTGATGACTATTTGTCTTGTTTGATTCCTTTACAACCGACAACTAGGGCGGAGAGTGAGCCAGCATAGAGTACAGAGACACCAATAGGGTCATCTTCGCCAGATATTCACATACAATGAGAGTTCTCCCATGCAGATCTAGTCACCTTCGCTCAGACATTTCAGAAGCCAGATTTGTCAGCTCCCAGTTGTCCAGAACTGAAGCCTTTGCTGCAGTCGATGAAGTACAGATTCCTTGTGGGTGAGCCAGAGATGTTCCCAGTGATTATCTCAGCGGATTTGACTAGAGATCAAGAATCCGTTTGATGGAGTTTCTTGAAAGAAACCGCAAGGAGATTGGATGGAGTGTAGATGATATCCAGGGGATAAGTCCGGCCCTATGCTCCCACCATATTTATCTCGAAGAGGATGCTAAGTCATCGCGTCAGTTCCCAGCGACAGCTAAACCCGAACCTTCGAGATGTGGTCATGAAGGATATATCAAAATGGTGGAGCACCAATCTTATCTACCCCATCTACGACTCTAGGTGGGTTAGTCCATTACATGTGGTGCCCAAGAAGATGAGAATCACTACAGTTGTGAGCGAGTCTGGAGAGGAGATAGCTACCCGGGTACCCACTTCTTGGAGGGTCTGTGTGGACTACAGACGATTGAATCAGGCCACCAAGAAGGATCATTTTCCACTATCATTTATTGATCAGATTATTGAGAGGCTAGCTGGGAAGAGTTATTACTATTTTCTTGATGGGTACTCCAGTTATAACCAGGTGGCCATAGCGCCTGAAGACCAGGAGGAAATGACATTCACTTGTCCGTTTGGGACATATGCTTGCAGACGGATGCCCTTTGGTTTGTGTAATGTCCCAGCTACATTACAAAGGTGCATGTTGTCCATCTTCTCAGACATGGTGGGTGACTGTTTAGAGGTCTTCTTGGTTGACTTTTCGGTCTACGGTGACAGGTTCAATGCTTGTCTTGACTGCCTAGACTGCGTACTTCAGTGCTGTATCATGGTACATCTCGTATTATCTTGGGAGAAGAGCCACTTCATGGTGATTCAGGGGACGGTGCTTGGCCATATAATCTCCAACAGGGGCATGGAGGTTGATCCGGCCAAGGTGGATATCATCAGGAAACTCAATCCACCATCCAACTTGCAGTAGTTGTAGTCTTTTCTGGGGCATGTCAATTTCTACTGAAGGATTTCAGTCATATTGCCTGACCGCTTATTGATCTGCTAATGAAAGACACTGAGTTCATTGTAGATGATAAGTGTCTAGCGTCCTTCGAGACTCTCAAGAGATTAGTTGTCGAGGCTCATGTACTTCAGCCACCCAATTGGTCTCTCCCATTCGAGATAATGACGGATGCTTCTGATTTTGCCATAGGGGTTGTGCTAGGACAGAGGAGGGATGGATTACCTTATGCCATTCACTATGCTAGACGGACTTTGGATGTCGCTCAGCGGATCTATACTGTTAGAGAGAAGGAGATGCTAACAATGGTCTTTGCTTTGGACAAATTCAAATCTTATATTCTTGGATCCCGAGTGACTATTTTTACATATCACATCACCATCTGGAGCCTAATGGTAAAGAAGGATGCCAAAGTCAGATTAACTAGATAGATCCTTCTACTCTAGGAGTTTGACATTGAGATTAATGATAAACCTGAAGTCAAGAATGTGGTGGCAGATCACCTCTCCCGTTTAGAGAACTTTGAGGATGCAGAGCAGATGGCACCTATTACAGAGACCTTCCCAGATGAGGTGATCCTTGCTATCACCTCTCTCCCATGGTATGCTGATATTGCGAACTATCTTGTTGCCAAGAAAGTTCCACAAGATTGGCCTGGACAGTGACTTGAGACTTTCCTTGCGAAGGCCAAGTCATACCATTGGGAGGATCCCATCCTTTATCATGAAGGAGGGGATAGCGTCTGGCGTCGGTGCATTCCTCAGGAGGAGCACCACAGTGTCCTCGCATACTGCCACAAGCTTGAGGCATGAGGACATCATTCTGGGAGGAGGACAGCACAGAAAGTGCTCCAATCCGGCCTATGGTGGCCTACCCTCTTCAAGGATTCTGATGAATTCGTGAAGAGGTGTACTGACTGTCAGATGATGGGTACCTTTGGATAGCACGATGTGATGATGATGCAACCCATTTACTTCTATGAGATTTTTGATGCATGCAGCATCGATTTCATGGATCCATTCCCTAAGAGTCAGGGATTCAAGTATATTCTTCTTGCTGTAGATTATGTGAGTTGTTGGGTTGAGGCCATCCCCGTCCGAAGCGCAGATGCTAAGATCGTTTACAGATTCTTGAGGAAGAATATCATTTCACAGTTCAGGGTTCCTAGAGTATTGATATCAGACGGGGTGCTCACTTTATCAATGACAAGGCAAGGGCCCTTGCTAACGAATTCATCATTGACCATCGAGTTGCCACTCCATATCACCCTCAGACCAATGGTCTTGCTGAGGTATCGAACATGGAGATCAAGATTATTTTAGAGAAGGTTGTCTGCCCAGACTGAAAGGATTGGTCATAGCTTTTGGACTCGGTCTTGTGGGCCTAGCGGACTTCCTTCAAGACACCTTTGGGTACATATCCCTTTCGTCTCGTTTATGGTAAGCCATGCCGTCTATCTATGGAAATCAAGCACAAGTCACTATGGGTAGTCACTGAGTTATTATTGGATCCCAAGAGCATACTAGATCAGAGGAAAGCAGAGTTGGTAGCCCAGGCGGAGCTTAGAGACACAACCTTTTCGAGTAGCCTACAATATAAGGAGAGAGTAAAGATATGACATGATTCTCATATCAGTCAAAAATAGTTTGAGCCAAACCAGAGAGTATGGCTATTTGATGCTAGGTTGAGATTATTTCCAAGGAAGTTGTAGAGAAAATGATCATACTTGGTACGAAAGGTGCACGACAATGGAAGCATTGATATATCCGAGTTGTCATCTGAATCCATTTCGAGTAAAGGGTCAGCGTCTGAAGCCATATCTAGATCATGGTTTGCTGATCGTTGACATTGCTCCTATTCATTTTGCATGAGATGTGGTCTTTGACTCACATCATTTGCATCTAATGCCTGATTATTACTTTTCCTCCGCAACTATATAGATCCAGTTGTCCAAATCACACATTCTTTTGTCTAACACTCCATCTTCATCATCTGATTATACTATACTTAGGGTGTAGTTTACCCTATGTATAGGGGGGTGCCAGACTTTTGATTACCTATTTAATTCTTTTACCTCTGTTTTGCTGTCTATATTTAGGGATATTTTACCCTAACCATAGGGAAGGTAGACCTTGTATATTTTAACCCTCAGTCTTCCCCTTGTGTACAGAGTGCTATATTTCAGATTCCTTGATCTTAAGTATAGAGGATCACCGACTTATATCCATCACATTCTTTTATTTGTCGTCGTAGTATATCATTCTTTTCACTTCCCAATACTCAGCACGAGTTATGTCTTCCTTTCATCGCTCTTTGATCACCCAGAGGACACCGTTCGATCTAAGTATAGGGGGTGTCGTATATATTGTATATATACTTTGGCCATAACTCGTACTTTGTGTGAGTGTGTTAATAAATAAAATGGCTAAAAATCTTATACCTAAAAATCACAAAAATTTTAAAATTTTTCTTGCATATAAAATTCTTTCTTGTACAAACAAGCTTGTATAGTTTTTTGTAAAAATTATTTTTGTACAAATGTTTGTAAAAATCTTTCATGTGTAGAACTTTTGTAAATATTTTTGTATCAAAATTATGTATATAGTACAAAATTTTTGAAAAATGTTTGAAAAACTTTGCAAAAATTTTGATTGTAAATGTTTGTAAATAGTTTGCAAAACTCCTTCTTCCTTGCATTCAAAAAATTTTCAAAAAATTTTTATATTTTGAAAAATTGCACAGAAAAGAGTTTTGTACATATTTGTTTGTTTATTTTTCTAAATCATAGTTGACTATTAAACTAATCTTGAATTAAATTGTAAAATGGAGCTTGGTTAAGACCTTAATCCACCTAACTTCAGAGGAACCTTGTAGGATTTGGGTTAGGACTTTTCAGGTCCATTAGTGACTTAATTCTTTGAGTCCACTAGGCTATGTTCACATGTCATCTTGATGAGCCCAAGTAGAATACTTAACAACACATGCATGACTCTCAGAGACAATGGCTTTACTTGGACCAACACCTTACACATAGCTCAACACGGATGATGTGATGAAGAGGCATAATTCTTTGGCTTGGGATAGCATATGAGGGTAGTACTTCTAGGCGGAACCTCTCGTCTTCCTTTAGGAAGAAATGTGCACCTCAACCTGGTCTAGTAGCATTGAGGTCTAAAGAAAGGAGTCGTGGGTTGCAATAATTCTTCAAAAGAGGGATAGTCTACTGGCTCAAGAGAAAAAACTCCTTATGTACATGTTGCACCATGTAAATATGTTATAAATATGTATATCAAAAAAATGTGCAAAAGTATGAAAAATTCCAAAAAAAGTGGACAAGCCTGATTGAAAATAAAATGTCTGCCATAGTGCATATAGTGAATAAGTAAAGCTTATGTATCCTACCTTCTCATCTCATGGAAGCTTATAGCGGGAGACTTAGCTACACTGGTTAGGCTCCCAGGGATACATGGCTACACTGGTCACGATCCATTCTCTTCTTTCCCCTCTTCTTGAGCTGGTTGTACTAGAACTTAGAAGGGAATACCCCACTCCTCGAGGAAAGAGCTGCTAGACCAGGGAATTAGAGTTACCTTGTCAAGGGAGGCTGTTGCTTTGTCATTTTTGAGGCGGGGAGCTACATATCACTTACACTGTACAAGAAAAGATGCATAGTCATTAGAGTTTGTGTATATGGACTTGTTCTGACCTGGTTTATTGAGGAGTCTTGACCATAGAATAGTGGAACTTAGAGGCTATTGAGTTTTAAACCTATTTCCCAATAAGGTTCCAACAAACTAATAATCTAAAGGTCTGACTGAGCTCCATAGTCCAATTTAATGAAGATAAGTTTAATAAACGCTGATTCTTTTCTTTTCTTTCTCTTATTTTCACTTCTTTTCAAAATAAGTGTTTTCTAAGGGACTAGCAAAGGTAAAGTATGAGAGGGGTGATGAATCCCTGATTCTCACTCTTTATTCTTTTATTTTAGCTCTTTTTCTTGGCAAAACATCATGTGAATACCTGTAAATATAACAACTTAACAAATTGCATGCTTATATTAATATTGCATAATTAGCTTGTTTTTATGCAAAAATAAAAGAATAAAGGAAAATAAAAAATGATATATTTAGAATAAATACATAGTGACCCAAATCCCAAGAGAAAGTCAAGCCTTAACCTGATCGCAAAATAAAATAAGTAAAGAGAGAGAGAGATAGGGCTCACTATGTATTGTACATATTATCTATATTTGTACATATTATTTATATGATTATTTTTGACAAAATAAAATTAAAATGTCTTTTTATACCCTTATATATAATCATAAAAATAATATAAAAATAAATAAAAATCAGAAAAATAAAATAAAAATAAAATCCTTCATTCCTTGTATAAAACACACTTGTATATATTACATCCATTATTTATTATATACCCTTATTAATTTGTAAAAATAAAATAAAATTAATTTATACTTCAAAAATTATGTTATACATAAATAAAATACAAAATAAGGGTATTTGTGTAAAAATAATAAAATAAAAATACTTGTAAATAATACACAGGTGTACTATACCTGTATATAATACTATATATTAATTTATTTTTCATAAAAATAATTAAAAATCACAAAAAATAATTTGAAGTATCATAAAAATTATTTATTTTATAAAATTTTTATTTTAAATTCATTTATTATTTTTTTTATTGAATTTTCAATTATTTTATATATTCTAATTTTTTGATTGGTCTAGGGGTTTTGTTGACTCCAATCAATGCCCTCTCCTAGATCGGGTCGGGTCAAAGCCTCCTCGCCGAAGCTCCTTCTCCTATTTTTCTCGCCCGATTCCGAGCTCCTCTTGCCTTAAGAGCCGGACCCGAGTTTCCTCGTATAAACGAGATTCTCGTGGATCCCCTGCATCATCCAGATCCCTTTACGGTTTCATGCTCCACGCCGATCTTTCTAGACCCCTGAGTTGCCTATATAATCTTCTCTTCCACCACCTAGCGTGGCAGCTCATTCGTCGCTCCCATTTCGACCCTTAGCAACCTCTAGCCGAGTAACAACTGTCTGGAGTGCCCTTTGGAGCTCGGTTTGGTGCAGCAACGACGCAGCTCGAGCTTCGTGGCCGGAACTCCGTCGCGAGTAGCCTCCCCATTTACCGCAATGTGGTTGAGGCCATTACCTCGACGTTCACCTTCTCCCGACGTTGCTGAGCACATCAATAGCTTCAGGTATCGCTCATTTCCTTTGCATTTCGCGTTCTGACTCATCCTTTCATTTCATCTTCGCCATCGTCCACTTGCTCCGACCAACTGGTCGGAGCCCCATTCCATACATACCCACTCCGATCTACGCTACATCTCACTCTGCACCCTCTCACGCAACCCAACCATCCTGATATTAGACCATCGGGTCGCAATTAGGCTCAGACCTCCTTCTCTCACCTTCGTCGTAGGTCGACAACCATCCCCCGCAGCTTCCCTTATCCTTTGAAGCAATAACCAAGGTCGGAGCATAGCCCCGAGCCCTCTCTTCCCCTTGAAGGTCTGCATGCGTGCCTGGGATCATTTTGGAGCCTTTGCCTCCAAGGCAGAGGAGCTCCAGGAGGAGTTTCACCACCGTCACCATCCAATCGTTGTCACCTCCATCGGAGCCATCCATCGGAAGTAGAGCACCTCATCGACACTGCACAACCCTTTGGTGACCTCATCGGAGCATTGGATCACCTCCATTGGCCGATTGAAGGCCGCCTGAGTGGGTTTTCTTTCAGACCCTCCGTTAGCCATTGGATGCCCGCACCTCTACCAGATTCCATCACATCCATCCGACAGCAGCGACATTTCCGTCGTTCGATTAGACCCTCTGGAGCATCTGACACACATGTAGTCAACATTCTCCAACTGTCAGATCTGCAGCAACGGGTTGATCAGGCCTGTATGCCAGCACCTCCACCTGAGCCCGCCACATGTACCCGCATGCCTTGCACGCACCCACGAAGGGTATATTTCCCTTTTACCCTCGTTTATTTCTACATTTATATTTAGTCCAACAAATAAAAGTTGTAGTTAAGATATTTTGTAACTTGGCCCTTGTGTTTTTATTTATTTGCATTCTAGTACCTCTCTACGTGTAGCACGTGTTGTTGTCCCACGTCACTTTTTGGGTTATTTGCACTGTATGCCCTACACTTCTGATATGTTATGAATTGAATGATGCGTTTGTGACATTTACACTTATACCCCTGTGAGTCTGTTCACGTGTTGCGCACGTGCTTGCTTGGACTTTGTGCAACTTTGGCCCTTATATTTGTTAACTGTGTTATTGTTTGGCCCAGAAGTTTATTTTAATTGCAGATAGGTCCCTGCAAACTATGCCTACTTACATATTGTATTTTGGACTTAATAATTAGCAAATTAATCCTAAAAATTATCTAAAAATTACCACCAACTCCTGTTGCTGTGTAGTATTTAGTGTAATTCTAGTGGGTTAATTTGTTTGCATTTAATAGTTTAAAAAATAAAAACCCTTAAAAAGTGTCATGTCTATTTTAGAAAATCTATAAAAAATAGAAAATTGTCTTAAAATTTCCAAAAAAATCTTGTTAGTGTCTTCTTCCGTGCTTTAGCTACAGTAGTAATTTTGTTTGAAAATTCCCTATAAAAATCCTAAAAATTTCAAAACACCTAAAATCAAATAAAAATCATATAAAATTCAAGAAAAATCCAAAAATTCTCAATTCTATTCCTGTTTGTAGATTTTTAGTATTTGCTCATAAAATTTCTATCTAGGATTTTAGGGCATTTTAGTATTTTTAACTTGCAATTTAATCCTGGTTGTGCACTATTTGAATTTTAGTTACTATTTGATTTTTATAAAATTACAAAAACATCAAAAAATCCCCTGAAAATTACCAAAAATATTTCAAAATCTTAAAATCCCAAAAAATATTTTTATCCTAATTTTGTGAGTATTTTTAGCCTTAAAGGAAATTATAAAAAGATTTTTATGTTGCTTTTCTTTCGTATTTGTTGATTTTGTTTCCTTATTAAAAATCACAAAAAATTTTGCAAAATAAAAAAATCACTAAAAATATGTTCTTTTATTTCTGAGATTTGAGTACTTCGTAGGTTTTCTCATGCTCCTTGTGTTCGATCTTGGTTGCTATACCAGGTAAAATAAATAGCGAAGCGCTTACATTTTGTGCTTGATTGATCTTATTTTGAGTGGTTATTTCTTCTTGTTGACCAATGCTTGGTGATTCGAGTCGCAACGACCCTTATTATTAGTTAATCTGAGTTGCCTGACGTATCATCAATGGACTTCAGTGTAAAAAGTAACTCAACATTAGCTAGTTTTAACTTGTTCGTGTGGTATGAAACAATGAAGTTATTGAAAGACCCTAGTAGAGACAACATCATGAAGTCTATCTGCATTTCCGAGTCCATCTCAGCCACAAGATTCTCTAGTTTTTTAACATACCTAAACATTTTGAGCATATTTTCTCTAAATGAATGATGAATACCCATTCATTCATCTTCATTCCTTTATTTTATCTTTAAATCCCTAAATAAATGCATGTAAATATATCTAACTTGTACAAAGTAACACATTGATCGTTGATTGTAAATAGCACACAAATACATGTATTTAAACACAAAATAAATGAATAAAGAAAAGAAAAATAAAGAAGTATTAAAAATACCGACTAACCCTAAACCCAATATTAAGTCAATATTGAATTGATCGATAAGAAATAAAGTAGGGAGAGATAAGGGTAAATAAATACAAACAAAATGACATAGACACCTAAAAACACTTGGTGCCCACTATACCGCATATATAGCAAAACTTTCACTAATTTACACAAACTCTTACAAACGTCAAATAAAGATATTAGAAAAACATGTACACAAAACTATATAGGAAAATACAAAAATAATTGCATATAAGAATAATGTACAATACGATCGAGACACATAGATGAAAAAATCGCAAACAAAACTTCAATGATCAATATATCCTCCATATGACCTCAAAATTTGCTAACTCACCTTTATTGTTCTTAAAATTAAATTATCTATATAATGAAGGTGATTTCATTGAAAATGGAGATAAGATACAAATGTCGGCTTTTTGGGTCCCATTGTACTAATACCTATACATTTTACGTAATGTATTCATTCTTTACATTCTTTTCTTTTTTTATATATTTTTAGATACTTATAAACACTTTATTAAACATATTTAAATTATAAATGTAAAATAAAATTATTAAAATGCATTAAAATAAATAATAGAATAACATACATAGGTATATTATGCATATAATATACATACATCTATTTTTTTAAGTATATTAATAAAGTTAGAGAAATGAAAAAAATATGTAAATATGTATTTAAATATATTATAAATCTATAAAATATGTACACATAATAATAAGATTTAAAATACAAAATAAAAATAACATACAGAATACATAGGTATAAATACCTATATTTGCACTTGTAAAAATTAGCCTATAATAAATAAGTTGATAAAAATAAATAAAAATCATGTAAAATAGTACATAAAATAAGAAACAACTTTCAAGTTTTAAGTTTTATACAATAACATAATTTTATATTTTATTTTTCTTTTCTTTCTTTTTTATCTTTATTTTGTCTTTTAGCGGCTGATGTGGACCAATGAGGATGCGACGTTGGTTGACCTGGGTCAATTGACCCACCCCCTCTTGGACTGATCCTTGCTATGCTATTTTCCCATTTTGACAAATTTTCTAGCTTGATCCTGCCTTCCTCTCTGCTAGATCATAGGCGAAGAAGCCCTCTTGAGCAACCTATATAATATCTCCTCCGACCATTTTTGAAAATTAACCCTTTCTACTTGATTTTTCTCCCCAAAAATCATCATCGGAGCTTTCCCTCAGTGACAATGAGTGGATCCTTCCGATTGGTGGCACGGAGGAGGAGCGGAGGAAGCGATTCACCATCGTCGGAGACCTTCTCCAAGTTGTTCTGTTCCCGACCATCCCTAGTCCGATGAGCCTTCTTTTCTTTGCCTCTCGATTCCTAGTGTAATCAGTATCTTAGTCGTGTCTTTTATTTCTTTTAATTCTATCTATTTTATCCAAAAATCAAAATCGTATTTCACCAGAGCTCTAGGCTTCCGTCCTCTGTTCCACCAGTTTCTGACCATTGACTATCCATCTGATCATCTCCACATCTTCACAATTCCATCCTCTATCATCCTGATCTATTATCCACCCCTGATCTTGCACGGATCAGGGAGATCTGTTCTTATTCTTTTCCCATCGCCAAATCACATCCACCCTTCCAGTTCGAAACCCTTTTTTTCTCATCTGTGGTTCGAGGAGCTTCACCCTCGAGCCCTGAAGCATCTGGTGCAGGCTAGCGCATGAAAGGATCCCATATGAGGGTCAAATCATTCAAGCATGCCCAGGTTCCTGGACCTTCTTTGACCTCACAAACCTCCACTGTTGAGGTCTGGACCTTTTTGAACTGTCCACCAGTTGTGGAACCCCTAAAGGATCATCTCGAGCATCTCAACGATGAAGGAAAGAATCGGCATCTCCCTAGAGGCTCGATGAAAGGTCGAAGCTCAATTGTTCTTCCTGATTAGCTGGGAACCATTGGATCAACCCTCGACCTCTAGTTGCACAATAGTCATCCGATAGCATGTCAGGGAACCATCAGATCATAGTTCAGAATCTAATCTCCACCCTTCATCATCAAAGCGACATCGATTGTTGAGGGAACACCATGTAGATAAGTGAAGTAATCTCTGTTGTCCACCAACGCACGATTAGGGGTATTCTGCGACCTAACTTCCTCCTCATTATTGTATTTATTGTTTAGTCTATAGACTTTCATCTGTTGTTGTAGGTACATAATAAAAATGTAAATCTAACTTATATTTATTCAATCATGTGAATCACATTGACATATGTCTTAACTAAATATGACTCACATTCGTATTAATCTTAATTTTTATAGATCTATATCTACATTAATCAAAAGCCAATAATGTGAATCATATTCACATATTCCCATATCAATTTTAGTAATGATAATAACAATTATTATCTTGATATTTAATATCTCAATGTGCGACTCTTAATCCAATTAGGATCTTCTTGAGCAGTAATAGAATATGCTAGGAGATAATGTCAGGGAGACTATATAGACCATGCATACTAACTTGATAATTAGATTTACATCAAATATCAATGCTTAAATCACTTTGGACAATTCCAGATGGATTTTTTCAAACCATTTCTCCAATTGATTCCATTTGGAAGAATCTTTTTGGTCTTCGAATATCAACATGTTGATTGTTTTGCTCTTGCATCTTCTAAAGGTGAAAAATATTCTGAGAGTTGTTTCGTGGATCCATAAGAGAGTACTTGGGTTCTCCCTAATAAATAAAAGAAATAAAAAGTGTATCATGCCCAATACTAATCGGGGTTTGTGATGATGGAGGAACTGAGTAATAAAAACATGGATTCTGGTTATAAGATATCTAATGAAATCGTAGTTGGAACTGAGATCTCATTCAAAGAGGAAGATAACAAATATATGGAGTTTCTTTTTTTCTCTTATACATATGATCAGATCTGCAAGGACCATTAGGATCAACAAGTTGATTCAAGATATTGCTATCAATCTCTTGTCCTAAGAAAAATAATCTTCTCAAAACTATATCCTTTAGGAAACGTGCATGCACCTTTGGGTTCGTATGTTCAAAAAATTATGAAAAAAAATCAATGTATCAATTTCAACCTTATTTCTTTTGTCTCAAGAATTAGACAATTAAATCAGAATAAAGAATCAAAATCGATCTAAGATGAAACAAATAAAAGAGGTTGGAGATGACTTAATAAATGCATGAGGATTCTCCTTTTAGAGTTATACAATTTGAGTTATGAATACGAATGATATTTCTTTTTTCTATAAGAAAAAAAGTAAAAAATAAAATTAGTTTCATTTATGATTTTTTGGAGTCATTTACCAATATTAGTTTAAGTATTATTAACTCAATTACATAAATTATATTCTATTCCGTTATGGAAATATATTTCTAATAAATTAATAAATAATTTATATATTGATTATATTTTTATCTATTATACACACAAAATTGATACAAAACTCTCAACCATTTCGAACCAATTTCCAACTCTTTGGATCTAGAAATTAGTTCTATGGACATTTAATCCAATTAATTCTCATTTACTTAACCTCAAAGTGGAATCACTAAAACCCACCAGGTTTCTTCATTCCCTAGAATGAATAGGCCATCAACGTAATAGTTTGCCGAATGTGCATTCTTGTACATATAGATGCATATTATCTTTGGTTATAAGATGCACGCCTCTTTGTGATAGTATACGATACATGTATTTAATTATCTTGATCTAGTCAAGTCAACACGGCTTAAATTCGACACTTTGACTTAGGTCGACATTTTGCTTTTAGTCAACACATTGACGTGACTTATTTGACATCTTTGAATCTTTATTCCTATGTAAAGGATTTGCAGCAAGAGTGTTGATCGAATATAAGTCTTTGGAGAAGGTTGCTATCTCTTCTCAGACTGGAGATCTTTCTTGAATATAATTTGACGATGTCAGTTGTGTCCTCGATTTAACTCTTTAAATTTATAGTCCTACATCAACTTTATGATCTAGCTCTTTAGATCAACAACTTTATGAGATCAAGATGGTCGTTAAACATCACCCTAATTTTATGAAGGGGCCTTGTAAGTACAAACATGATATTCTTTAATTCATAAAATAAAATAATTTGCAACATCTTTTATTGTATAATTACTTATCATGGGCTTACATGCCTATGTACTATCACCATATTAATGCCTCCAAGTATCTACATATGTTGCACAAACAAAATATCCAATATGACTAGGATATCCTTATCCAGGATATCTTTATCCAATATGTCTCTATTTAAAAATCATGAATCTGATAGTTCAATTGAAATATCCAAGTACTACAGAATCTTGAGTTGATTATGTGAATTGGACTTATAAAGATCAAAGATAACTCTATCCCTGAATATTATAGGAATAGTTAGATAGAAATATCTAACTGTCACTGATTCATGAGTTGATTCGGTGATTTAGATTAACAAGAATAAAGGATCAATTTTGTGCATTTGAATAACAAATAAATATATGTTTATTGAGTTTAAGTGGCAAGGTTGGACCATAACCACATAAGTTGTACCAATTCTATCTTATAAAAGAAGAGAGTATATCCACCAAGGTTTCGATATAAATCCTAACCATTCTCCCGATTCTTGACACCCCCTTTGTGGTCATCTCCCTAAACCCCTCTTATGTTCATTGCTATAGATTTTTCCTAAGGAAGAGGCTATCATGTGTGTGCTTTGACTGTGCAATGGAGGATTGATTACATAGGATGCAATACGTAGATTCAAGAAGATCATTGAGTATTTAAAGATGAGAAGAAGAAAGCATCTTGGTGTTGTAGAGATTCCATGTACACACATATATACAGACACAACCATACATATACACACACATACACACACCAGCACACGTAAACTGATATGATGAGGATGCATAAAAAGAGAGCACAAATTTCATTTGTTTTTATAAAGTGGTTGTCATGGACCTACACATAAATACATACATAGAGACATGAGGGGGGGGGGATCATATGCGAAATGTCTATACTATGCAATCTGCACAAACTACTTGCATTACTCTCTTGAAATCTACCAAGACAGAGAGAATTCCAAGAAGTCTATGGACTTCAAGGCATTAACATGCCACATTAGGTGAGGTATGTGTGAAACATATTCATCAAGTTCTTATGTCTAAAATAACCGAATCCATCCATAACTTTACAAGTTTCTACCTTCCATTTATGCTCAAAACACGTCGCTTGATTTTTATACATTGCATATAAAAAACCTTAAAAACATCATAAATACAAAACTCTTGAAATTAACTCAGTAGTGAGTAGGTAATAATGCTTGTAAATACTCAATATAACATATACTTTTTATTGTACATACGTTTACATCTTGATTTGTAAATGGAATACATAAATTTGTTTATAAGTAACTTCTATAAATCCTATAATCAATGTATACATAACTTTTATAATAATATGTCCTTTAATATAATCTCAATTAAATAGTTTCCCCAAACTATATCTATATATAGTATAATCTATACGAAAGTAAACTATACACACAATTATACAAGTAATATTACTCAACCAACTATATGAATTGATTTATATTACATATTTGTAAACTCCTTAGATTAAATTAGATAGTTTTATGAATACATAGTTATTGCTTAAATATATTAGTGCCTTTATATTTTTTTTATCTAAAATTAATTTATATACATAAGCATACATCACATAATTAAAAGTTACATAATTAAAATCTAAATAACAATCTATAAATAAAATTATATCCTTATAAAAATACTATTTATAAATTTTTATTTTAGATATATATATTAGATAATAGATAGACATTTTATTTTAGCTCAAAAAGGTTTATTTTTTAATTAATTCTACTATCTTTTCTAAATTTTATTTAGATCTTTTTACTTGTTTAATGGGTTGAGAAGCCCACTATCGATTTGTAGCATGTGCTTTGCATGCGATATCCATTGTGATCCTAAGCATACACAATGCAGAAAATTCTTCTTCCTCAAACTGTCGATTCAACTACTATACTTAGCTATTACCTCAGTTTGTCATTGGATACCTTCATCTTCCTTGTAAAATGTTAGACCGTTACAACGAATGCGGGTGCCTCCAAGGGACAGGAATGCAAAAATCAGCATAAGCTAGAATTTGCAACAATGGCAGCATGTAACTCTGCGGTGACATAGTGCAAAGGATGGTGGATTGACTCCGGTGCAACTCACCATATTTCAAAGACCAAGGAGGGCCTGGTGGATTTCATGGAACTTCAAAAGGGAGAACAGAGAATTTACATGGGGAATAATGATGATCCGTGAAAATCACCCTCTTAATAATATAGAATTAATGTTCGAATTTCGTTGCACTTAAGAAAAATCGGATCAATCAAAAACCACTTTGATTAATTTGTCAATTACATGTAAGTGTCAAATTTATTTGCTTGGGAAAGCCCAAGGTTGAACTCAGGGACACGAGCCTCTTAAGTGGTTATTCAGATTCTCAATACTCAGATTAAGTGATGAATTAATAATTAATAAGTCATCGTAGAAAGATACATGATGCAAATGAGTAGACATTTGAAGATACTTTTTATTGGTTTTTAACATGAAACCTGATGCAAATGTAAAACTATGCAAATATGCCCTACATAAATAAGATAATTGAGCCATAAAAATGTAGTCAATTTCAGGTTAAATTAGTGAAGCAAATTTAATTGATAAACCAATAAAAGGTATGAGAAATCATTAAATAAATGACACTATATCATTAGAATTTATCATCAGAATTTTAAGTGTCAAATCAAAGAACAAGTAATGCTAATGGATAGATAATGAAATAAGCTTCAAAATAAAACTAAAATCAACTTAAACAGAGATCATATGCTCAAAGATATTCGCAAAATAGTCCAGGAGTATAAACGTAAAGAAAACTTCAAAATAAATAGAAAAACCTTACAAACAGGTCCCTAGAAGGGCATAAATACAATTAAATTAACTACGAGGCCTTCCCTGTAATTTTTCCATACACACGAGGGTTATTTTGCAATCATTAAAACCTGAAGGAGCTACTATGCAAATAACCCCAGAAACACATGCGTTGTACGTGCTTAGAAGGACCTGTTTGCAATTTAAAGAAGTAGGTGGGGAACCGCTGCAATTTTCCCACCCCTCATATGATATGAACATGTGAGGGCTAGGCTCGGGTGATGGCTCAGGCTTGGGTGGAGGCTCAAGAGGCTCGGGCTACGTGGACAGATCTGGAGCTTTGGGCACTGGCTCAGACTACTCGATCCTCCATGCCTCGAAGGCATCGACCTGGCTACTTGTGGGTCGTTGAATGAGCACTGGGGGTTTGCCATCCAATGACAACTATAACTCATGGAGCTCCCTCCTCCGTTGCTTGTTAGCAGTGCTTTTGGATCTTTGGCAGACCTTCCCGAGCTCCACCGCCGTCTCCCTTGCTCGCTGAAGATCCAGGAAGAGACCTGGGCACATAACAACCAAGTCCGGAGCACGTGGAAGATGCTGGACTGCCTAGAGATGGCTGGCGATGCACCCACGTCGGAAGCAGAGCTTGAGAAATGATCTCCAACGGAAGTCCGACAATTGAAGGAATTCACCTGCAAGTGTTAGTGAAAGTAGCCGAAGCGTGCATGTGTTGAGTGTAAGTGAGATGAGAGTGAACGGATGGCCATATGTGCGAAGAAGGTGGCAACCCTAGTTGTCTTCTCTGACAAGGCGAAGAAGCAGGGGGCGAGGTGGCTGGAGGTTATGGGGGATCGAGAAGGTGATCGGAGGGCATGGCGAAGATAAGTGAAGTAAGGTGGAGCTAGTCGGGTGATCAATTGTGGGAGAAAGAACATGTAAGCACCTAATTAAATAAGAGAAACAAGGAGGAAAAGAGAGAAGACTCACCTAGAGATCGAGGCGGAAGGTGAGGGCTTGGGCTGAGCACCTAGAGGTGTGCCAATCATCGCTGGACTCCCCCAGCCGTGGGGAGCAACTTGCTAGTGTTCTTAGGCCCGGGGCATGGCCTACCATGGACAAGGGTCGACATTGGAGCTCGAGGCTGCCTTCGCGATCTCAATCTGACCTCCCCCTGTCATGGGGAGATGGAGAGGTACTGGGTCTCATCCTGCGTAAAGGTAGACACCGCGAACGAGGGGCGACGACGGTGTATTTGAAGGAGGACGGGTAGTGGTGTATGTGGTGGAGGTCATGGCTTTGTGGGCTCGATTTGACCGGAAGAAGAAGAGGGGATCAAGGCCAGGTGTCACGTGAAGATGGTGGAGGATAGGGCTCGGACCTGGCATGGTTAGAGGGGCGAGGGAGGTGTTGAGAAGATGGAGAAAATGGAAACAGGGAGGAGTGGTTAGACGCGGAGATCGTGGGAGAGAGAGGGAGGCTGGAGGTGGGAGATGATGGATTGACCGTTGGATATAGTGATCCAATGGTTATGGTGTAGGCGGAAGTGGGCGCTCCAGATTAACTCTAGAGGCATCGATCAAAGGGTTGTGAGTAAGGCGATCATGGCCGTTGGATCTAATGATCTGACGATCACGCAACAGGTGGGAGCAGGCACTCCAGTGCGATCTAGGGGCCCGATCAAAGGGTTGAGGATGAAGGGGAGCATGCGGTTGTGATGAAGGCTCCAAAAGGTGATCTGATGATGCAGAAGGGAGGCACGTGGTGCGAGGGGAGGCATGCTGCGTGGCTCAACCAGAAGGAGCCACGTGGCCCAATAAGATTATTCAGAATATAAAAATAAAAGAAAAATAAAAAAGAAATAGAAGGAGGCTGTATTAACTCAAAACATGAAAGTTGTAGATCTTGATAAGATCTACAACTTTATGTTGATCAAAAACACAAAATATGTCAAATAAGAGGGGAAATATCTTTGGGAGTGTTTTTAAAGGTATAAAAACACTACAATTTTTGTTTTGTATTTGTTTTGTATATTTAATTTATTTAAAACCAAGATATGTACAGTAATTACTCTGATTTTTATTGATAAACTTTTAAGCTAGGAGATTAATATATGGAAATTATCATGATGAAATCGAGGTTCATCAAATAACACCTACCTTGATGTTGAAGGTGCTGGAACATACAAACTGGATCTAGGAAGTAGCATAATGGTCTTGAATAATGTATTATATGCTCCTGGAATCCGTCGGAACCTCATCTCTATCCTCGTGCTACTGAAAAAGAAGTTTGAAGTCCGTTTCTACAACAATCGTGTTACCATCGACAACAATGGAAAAATCTTTGCAATGGGAAAATTTATACCAGACAATGATCTGTTCTGTCTGAATGTCACTTATGAATCAATCAAAGAAAGTTCTGATTATTCCTTGTGTTGCTTGTCAATGTATTATCTTTGGCATCTGCAGTTAGGACACCTGGTAAATTAAAAAATGGATCAGTTAGTTAAGATGAAACTAATACCTAGTATGACAGGACTGAGAACATCGCCCTGTGAGTATTGTTTGACCGGTAAAATGACAAGGAAACCTTTCTTCGAAGGTACAAGGTAAAAGGAACTGTTAGGTTTGATCCATTCTGACATTTACTGTTCTTTGAGTGTGAGTACATACGATAAAAAGGAATATTTCATTACTTTTATTGATGACTACTCCAAGTATACTTACATTTATCTCTTAAGTAGAAAAGCAGAAGCTTTTGAAATGTTCAGGAGATATAGAATGGAAGTAGAGAAGAAATTGGGAAAACCAATTAAAACACTTAGAACTGACAGAGATGGTAAATTTAACTCATGAATTCAAAGATTATTGTATTCGGGAAGGTATTAGTAGACAAACTACAATACCTTATACACCACAACAGAATGGTGTAGCAGAAAGGAAGAATAGAACCTTAATGAATGCAGTAAGGTGCTATCACACTCATGTCTCTCCAAGAGATTTTGGGGAGAAGCTGTGTTGACAGTTAATTACATATTGAATTGGATTCACACCAAATCTATGGATTCAACGTCATACAAAATACAGAATGGTAGAAACCCAGAATTGAGTCATCTCCGAAAATGGGGATGCACTGCACATGTCCTATTTCCAAGTCACATAAATGATTGTATTAACAATTAATCGACCATTGCTATCCTCGTTACCTTCCTATATGTTGGCATCCACCATGTCGTCGGCCTCCTGTTGTAATGGCCACCTCACTGACTTATAAGAGAAGCTTTGTGCATTCTATCCATCTACTATCAGTTGCATTACTCCTTCCTCTATCTGCCAAGGAAAGAGATTTCCATGTAGTGTATGGACTTCAAGCCATGAACATGCCACACTAGATAGGGAATGTATGGTGATTCACATATTCATCATATATTTATTTTTCAATTATGTGAAATTCATCGATAACTTCATGGATTTCTACGGTCAGTTTATGTTTAAAACACATCGCTTGATATTTACACACATTGCATACAAAAAACCCTAAAAAAATTGGTTAACATAAAACTCATAAAATTAACTCACTTATGGGTGTATAATAATACTAGTAAATACTCAATATAACATATACTTTTTATATTATATATATGTTTACACCTTTGTTTCTAAATGAATATATAAATGGAATTTTTGCACACATAACCATGTATACTTTCATAATTACATGTTGAACCCTCCATGTCTGAATTATGCATAGAACTCTGAACAATCACTTTCGTTTACATGTAGGTCCCTCCGTTATTTTCCTCGACCTAGCTAACTATCCCTTTGAATTAATCTCTGACCAAAGTCAATTTGACGGTCTATGTTTTTTCTATTATATATTTTAGTTTATCCTTACCCCTAATCCCTTCATCCTCTCCCATCCCCCTCCTCCAACCCATGTTATCGTCCCTACCACCACCACCACTCCCTTGTCCAAGTCTTCGACAATAGCACCCTAACTGCAACATCGAGGGATAGGGAGGTCGCGGTGGAAGGAGGGTTGGTACACTTCCAAAGGTAGCAAAACATTGTATAGTGAAGTTTATATTTATATTTATATTTATGATTTTTCTATAATTTAATGTTATGGATGGTTTTTTAGAGTATAATATTATGGGTGACTTTTAAATTATATCAAGCAGACACTTTTTTTAAAAAAAAATTATTAATCTACCACGTACAACATCTTTGTCATATGCGACAAATAGAGTGAGATTAATGTAGAGATCATGATGTAACTGAGGAGTTTATAAAGGTCGTGATGTGATTAAACAAATAAGATTTAGGTTCATGTACAAAAAATCCTAATATGTTAAAGTTCAAGGTCGGATTAATAAAAGAACTGCAAAAAAAAATAAAGTAAAAACTACATTATGTACTGCAGTTGTAGTGCTCCCGAGCATTGTGGAGGTCCCCAACTCAATTATGCAAAAAATATAATGTAGATATACAATATTAGTGGTTTCATCATTTGTGAAGGCACTGTGTACGGTTAAATGGGGGCTATTCTCACTTTTATTTTTAATTTCTGTGCGGATTTTTTTAATGACACTTGGATGATTAAGTTCATCTGAGTTGTTTCAAATTTCACGAAAAACAAATATTTCTAACCCGTTCATCTGGATAGCAGCAATTTCAGCAATTCTGATAGCCTTGAAGTATGGCATACGAATCTTGAATTTAATTGAATTTTAAATGAGAATATGATGATACTATGTGATCTAAATTCCCTCAAGTGTCATTAAAAAATATCATAAAAAAGAAGGATAGTGTAGCTAACTTAGTTGCCCCACATGGGTAGCTCCATTTTTTTCCATATATATAGGGTAAAATGGGACTAACTACATTTTTTCAACTTTCTTCTTGTATTTTTTTTTCAAAAAACTCGGGAGTTTTAGATCACTTAATATCATCATGTTCCCATTAAAAATTCAATTTTTCGAGATTCTTATCCCATCAATCAAGCCTATCAAATTTTAACAAGCTCAGATTGCTGAAATGAACTCCTTCCAGATGAATGTCTGTTCTTCACGAAATTTGAATCGCATATTCCTCTTATTAATCTAAGTTAATTCCCATGTATTTTAAAAAATAACATAAAATTTTTAAAAAGCAGATGAGAGAATCTAACTTGGCTCCCCTAGAGATAGCAACATTTTACCCATATGTATGTATGCATATATACATAGGGTAAAATGGGGTTGTCCCCTTGGAGGAGCTAACTTAGCTCCCACTGCTCCATTTTTCTCATTTTTTTTGAAAAATGGTTCCGTGGATTTTCATAACTATATCCCGATATTTTATCATTCAAGTTTCATACATAACAGATACCTACGGCCTCATCCAGACGAGGTTGATTTCAACAATTCTATAACTGTTAAAAAATGAATATCCGGATGGACGCCGTAGGAGTCTCTGTTTCACACGAAACTTGAATGACATTAGGGATATAGTGATGAATTTCTATGCATTTATTTTTCAGAAAAATAAAAAATGAGAAAAAAAGAGCGGAAGGAGCTAAGTTAGCTCCCCCAAGAGGCAATCCTAATTCACACACACACACACACACACACATGAGGGTTGATCCTGTAAGAGCCCCAGACTGTGGAAGCGTGATGATCGATGCTTTCGACTCATGTTAGGAAATCAATTAATAATAAGGACGTTGTGACCCAAATCACAAAGCTAAGTTAACAAAAAATAGAGAACCACTCGAATCAAGCAATCAAAGCACAAAAACAATGTTAGCAGTCTCCGCTATTTATTTTAACATGGTATAGCAAGCAGGATCGATCACAAGGAGCACGAGAAATCCTTCGAAGTAGTCGAAATTCAGAAGCTAAAAAGCATATTATTAATTTTTAATTTTGCAAATTTTTTAGGATTTTTAATTAATAAGCAAAAACAAACAAGAAAACTATGCACAGAATCACACCTTTTCAATTTTTATTCAGGACTAAATGCTCAAAAAATAAGAATAAAAATATTTTTATCTTTTTCAAATATTCAAGTATTTTTTGTAATTTTCTGGGATTTCTCTAATTTTTATGGAATTTTATAAAAATAAAACAAGAGCTAAACAAGGAAACAGTGCACAATCAGGACAAAATGACAAATTAAAAATACTTTAAGTGTCCTAATGTCCTGGGGGAAATTTTATGGTAAACTAGAAAGAAAATGCGACAAACAGAGACTTGGATTATATTTTTTAGTTTTTCTAGAATTTTTGTGATTTTTATAAGTTTTTGAGAGTTTTAAATTTTTAGGGGTTTTATGTTGTTTTTCAAAGCATAAATGCTACAGAAGTTAGAGCACAAAAAACCAACAATCACGAATTTTTATAGAATTTTCAAAACAATTTGTATAATTTTATGTATTTTATAAACCAAAGAGTAAAATTTTTATGGGTTATTTATTTTTAGAAAATAAAAGACATCAAAAAATTAATTCCAAAAATTACAATAAATATTACATGTTAGCAGAAGCTAATAATAATTTTTATAGAATTTTTATGCTTAATTTGATATTTATTTAAATAAAAATAATACACACAGACTGTAGGGACCTAGTTGCAATTAAACTAAAGTTCATGGGCCAAAAAGTAACATAGAGAAAAAGCTTGGGGCCAAAGATGCAAAAAGCCAAGGGTATTCATGCACATGCACAATAAACCAGGCATAGGGTATAATTGCAAATATCAGAAAACTTTCATTCAAAGCATAACATAGATGAAGTCCAGGGCAAGTAATGCAAATACACCAGATACACACGTGAGACAACACGTGAGTTCACACTCAGAGAACTAAAATGCAAATATTAAAACAACTAGGGTCCACTAGCAAAATGGTTCAACTATAACTTTTATTTACTAGACTAAATAGCAAACCATAAACACATGGGGGAAAAAGATGCAAAATACCCTGAGGCACGTGAGGAGCATGCGATGGCTTTAACGGTTCTGATCGCCCCTCTATAAAAGGATCTGACGGTCAAAGGAATGCCGGGGATGTGCGACGGATCTGACGTGTCAGCCCTAATCCAACGGTCTGAAAAGCTGTTCCGTTGGTCGGCTCAGACGAGAACTGGTGCTTTGATCCTCATTCAACGACGAAGGAAGATGGCGGAAGAATTGATTGGTGGCAAGCTTCAATCGAGAACTGGTACTACTCTGTTGGCCTGATCAAGCCTCAATGGTCTAGCACCTCTTGAAGGGTGCTCCACTTCGAATGCCGGAGGCTAATGAGATGAATGATAGTCGGATGGCCGGAGCACAGGTGCTTTGCCTGGAGCTGCTCCGTCGAGCAACTGGAAGTCCAAAAGGTGCTCCTACCGTGCGAGGGTACCCGCAAATGAAAAAGAGGACTCAGGGCGTGGCTCTGATCCAAGTTATTATAGCTAGAGATAAAAGAAGCGAGGTGAATGGGAGCCGATCTCCGACGAGGGTGGCAAAAGAAGATATGGGTCCTAATCTCGACTTGATAGTCGAGGCTCAGGGGTGGAAGGTTGCATAAGAAGATGCGGGCTGGAGTGGTTATTCGATCGGAGTGGATAGGTGCGCGTAACGGGGCTCCGACAGGGTGGCCGGAGCAGATGAACTGCGGCGGGGCGGAATGGAAGATGTCCTCCGACCACTGTCACTCAACTGAAGGTTTCTAGGGGTGAAGGAAGGGGCGAGGCACGCGCTGTGGTGCCATAAGGGGAAAGAAGATTATTTATAGGTCGCTCAAGGGTCCAGAAAGATCATCGAAAAGCACAGAGCCCTAGAGCGATCTGGAGCGGCCAAGGGACCCGCAAGGATGTCGAGTGTATGAGGATTATCGAATCCAAATTTCGAGGCAAAAGGAGCTCAGATTCAGGCTGGAAAAATTCAAGAAGGAGCTCCGACGAGCGATATCCAGGTCTGACCCGGGAAGGAGGAGGCATTGACGGGGTCAATGAACGGTCTGGACCAATCAGAAAATTCAAAAATTCAAAATATTTATAAATTCAATAAAAAATAGTAGATGATTTTAAATTAAAAAGTGTTCAAAATAATTTTTTTTAATATTTTTCAAAGAATTTTTCCTGTAATTTTTAATTTTTTTATGAAAAATAAATTAGTGTATATACAATATATAGGATTATATACATGTATGGTATACCTATGTATTATATAAAGGTATTTTTATTTTATTATTTTTACAAAAATACCTCAATTTTATATTTTATTTATTTTCAACATAACTTTAGGAGTGCAAAATATTTTTTGTTATATTTTTACAAATTATTTACAAGTATATAATAAATAGTGGATGCGAGGTATATACATGTGTTGTACAATGAAATGGGGATTTTATTTTTTATTTTTCTTTTTATTTAATTTTTCTGATTTTATTTTTATTTTATTTCTAGAAATATATACAATGAGGTAAAAATAATAATTTAGATGTATTTTGTCAAAAATAATTATTCATACCTAGGTAGTATGCACAGCACAAAGTAGACCCTATCTCTTTCTACTTATTTTATTTTGCGATCAGGTCAAGGCTTGACCTTCTCTTGTAGTTCGGGTTACTCTGTATTTATTCTAAATACCTCCTTCTTTTTTCTTTTCCTTTATTCTTTTATTTTTGCACAAAATATGCAAAATATGCAATATTAATAAATGCATGTTGAATGCTATGTTATTGTATTTACACATATTTATAGGATGTTTTGCCAAGATAAATAGCTAAAATAAAAGAATAAAGAGTGAGAATCAGGGATTCATCATCCTCCAATACTTTACCTTTGTCAGTCCTTAGCAAACACTTATTTGAAAAAGAAGTGAAGAAGAAAAGAAAAGAAAAAGAAGGAGAATCAAGGTTGATTATTAATATCTTCATTAAATTGAAGTATGGAGCTCAGTCAGACCTTTGGATTATTAGTTTGTTGGAACCTTATTGGGATCTAGGTTTAAGACTCAAAAGCCTCTAAGTTCCACCATTCTATGGTCAAGACTCCTCAATAATCCAGATCAGAACAAGTTTACATACGCAAACTCTTATGACCATGTATCTTTCCTTTTACTGTGTAAGTGATATGTAGCTCCCCATCTCAGAAATGACAAAGAAATAGCCTCCCTCGACAAGGTAACTCTAATTCCTCAGTCTAGCAGCTCTTTCCTCAAGGAGTGGGGTATTCCCTTCTAAGTTCAAGTGCAACCGACTCACGAAGAGCGGGAGAGAAGAGAATGGACCGTGGTCAGTGTAGCCACGTATCCCTGGGAGCCTAACCAGGTAGCTAAGTCTCCCGCTGCAAGCTTCATGAGATGAGAATCTGTAATACACAAGCTTTGCTTTATTTGGCTATATATGCTCCAGCATGCATTTTATTTTCAATCAGGTATGTCCATTTTTGGAGTTTTTCTTGATTTTGCACATTTTTTTGATGTGCATATAAAAACATATCTACATGGTGCAACATATACATAGGGACTTTTTCTTCTTGAACCAGTAGACTATCCCTCTTTTGAAAAATTATTGCAACCTGCAACTCCTATATTTAGACCTCCATACTACTAGACCAAGTTGAGATGCACATCCCTCCCTAAAGGAAGACGAGAGGTTCTACTTAGAAGTACTACCCTCGTATGCTACTCCAAGCCAAAGAAAACTGCCTCCTCATCACCTCATCCATGGAGAGCTATGTGTAAAGTGTTGGTCCAAGTATAGCCATTGTCTGTGAGAGTCATGCGTGCGTTGTTAAGTGTTCTACTTTGGCTCATCAAGATGACATGTGAACATAGCTTAGTGGACTCAGATAATTAAATCAATAATGGACATGAAAAGTCTTAACCCCAAATCCTATAAGGTTCCTATGAGAGTTAGGTGGATTAGGGTCTTAACTAAGCTCCATTTTTTAATTTCATTCCAGACTAGTTTAAATATCAACTATAATTCAGAAGAATATACAAAAATATGTACAAAAATCTTTTTGCAAAATTTTTAAAGAACATGCAACATTTTTGAAAATGTTTGGATGCATGATGCAGAAGTTTTGCAAACTATTTACAAACATTTACAAAAGGATTTTTGCAAACTTTTTATTTTTCAAATACTTTTCAAAAATTTTGCACTATATACATAATTTTGATGCAAAAATATTTACCAAAATTTTCACAAGCAAAGCATTTTTACAAACATTTGCACAAAAATAATTTTTACAAATATCTATTTACAAACATGTATGTGCAAAAAATAATTTTATGTGCAGGAAAAATTTTAAAAATTTTGTGATTTTTAGCTTGTGGTTTTTAACCATTTTATTTATTAACACACTCACACAAAGTATGAGTTACGGCTAAAGTATATATGCAATATATACGACACCTCCTATACTTAGCTCGAACGATGTCCTCAGAGTGATCAAAGAGCGATGAAGATGACATAACTCGTGCTTAGTATAAGGAAGTGAAAAGAAAGGCTATACTGCAACGACGAATAAAAGAATGTAATGAATAGAAATCGGTGATCCCCCTATACTTAGGATCAAGTAATCCTAAGTATAGAAAATTGTACACAAGGGGAAGACCTAGGGTTAGAATGTACATGGTCTACCTCCCCTATACTTAGGGTAAAATATCCCTAAGTATAGGCAACAAAACAGAGGCAAAATGAATCAAAAGAATAATAAAAAATCTGGCACCCCCTATAGTTAGGGTAAAGTACACCCTAAATATAGCATAATCATAAGATGTAAAATGGGGTGTTAGATAAAAGAATGTATGATAGGGACATTTGAATCAATACAACAACGGAAGAAGATGATAATCAGGCATGAGATGTAAATGATGTGAGTCAAAGATCACATCTTATGCAAAATGAATAGGGGCGACATCAACGATCATCGGATCATGATCTAGATATGGCTTCAGGCGCTGACCATTGACTCGAAAGTGGACTCAGATGACATCTCATATATATCAGTAATACCATTGTCATGCACCTTTCGGACCAAGTATGGTCCCTTCCACTTTCTCTACAACTTCCCTGGAAATAATCTTAGCCTGGCATCGAATAACCATACTCTCTGGTTCGGCTCAAACTACTTATGACTGATATGAGAATCATGCCATATCTTCACTAACTCCTTGTACTGTAGGCTACTCGAAAAGGCTGTATCTCTAAGTTTCTCCAAGGTTGCCAACTCTGCCTTCCTCTGATCTCCTATACTCTCCGGATCCAATAATATCTCAGTGACAACCCAAAGTGACTTGTGCTTTATATCCATAAGTAAATGGCATAGCTTGCCATAAGAGAGATGAAAGGGAGACGTACTCAAAGGTGTCTTGAAGGAAGTCCGATATGCCCACAATACCGAGTCCAAAAGCTGTGATCAATCCTTTCGGTCTGGGTAGACGACCTTCTGCAGTATTATCTTGATCTCCCTGTTCGATACTTCAGCAAGACCATTGGTCTGAGGATGATATGGAGTGGAAACTCGATGGTCTATGCTGAACTCATTAGCAAGGGCCTTTACCTTGTCATTGATAAAATGAGATCCTCCATCAAATATGAATACTTTAGGCACCCCGAACCGTTAAATGATATCTTCCTCAAAAATTTGCAAGCAGTCTTAGCATCTGCGGTTCGGGCGGGGATGGTCTCAACCCAACGACTCATATAATCAACAACCAACATAATGTATTCGAATCCATGATTCTTAGGGAATGTACCCATGTAATCAATGCCTCATGCGTCAAAGACCTCACATAAGTGAATGGGCTGCATCGTCATCATATCACGCTGTTCACAAGTGCCCATCCTCAGACAGTCAGTACACCTTTTCACGAATTCATCAGAAACCTTGAAGAGTGTAGGCCACCATAGGCCAGATTGGAGCACTTTATGTGTTGTTCTCCTCACAGAATGATGTCCTCCTGCCTCAAGTTTGTAGCAGTAAGTGAGGATGCTATGATGCTCCTCCTGAGGATTGCACCAACGCCAGATGCTATCCCCTCCTTCATGATAAAGGATGGGATCTTGCTATTGGTATGACTTGGCCTTCGCAAGGAAAGTCTCAAGTCGTTGTCTGGGACAACCATGTGGAACTTTCTTGGAGACAATATAGTTCACAATATCGACGTACCATGAAAGCGAGGCAATAACAAGCATCTCCTCATCTGGGAAGGTCTCAATAATAGGCTCAATCTGCTCAGATTCCTCAAGATGTTCCAATCGGGACAGATGATACGCCATCACATTCTTGACTCCAAGCTTATCCTTAATCTCAATATCAAACTCCTGGAGTAGAAGGATCCATCGGGTCAATCTAGCTTTGGCATCCTTCTTTGCCATGAGGTACCTGATGGCGTTATGATCAATATAAATACTACGGCTAGCATCTCTTTTTCCGTGACAGTATAGTTTTGTTGAGCGGCATCCAATGTATGGCTAGTGTAGTGAATGACAAAAGGTAATCCATCCCTCCTCTTTCCTAGCATTGCCCCTATGGTAAAATCAGAGGCACCCATCATGATCTCGAATGGGAGAGACCAATCAGGCGGCTGAAGGATATGAGCCTCAACAACTAGATTCTTGAGAGTCTCAAAAGACGTAAGACACTTATCATCTATAATGAACTCGGTGTCTTTCGTTAGCAGATCAGTAAGCGGTCGGGCAATCCTGTTGAAGTCTTTAATAAAATGTTGGTAGAAACCGACATGCCCTAAAAAGACTGCAATTGCCGCAAGTTGGACGGTGGATTGAGTTTCCTGATGATATCCACCTTGGTCGGATCAACCTCCATGCCCCTGTTGGAGATGACATGACCAAGCACCATCCCCTGAGTCACCATGAAGTGACTCTTCTCCCAAGATAGAACAAGATGGACCTCAATGCAGTGCTGAAGCACATGGTCTAGCCAGTCAAGACAAGCATCAAATCCATCGCCGTAGACCAAGAAATCATCCATGAAGACCTTCAAGCAATCACCCGCCATGTCCGAGAAGATGGACAACATGTACCTTTAGAATGTCGTCAGGGCATTACATAGACCAAAGGGCATCCGTCTGAAAGCATAAGTCCCAAACGGAGAGGCGAATGTCGCTTTGTCCTGGTCTTCGGGCTCTATGGCCACCTGATTGTAGTCGGAGTACTCGTCAAGAAAGCAGTAATGACTCTTCCCAACTAGCCTCTCTATAATCTGATCAATAAAAGGTAGTGGTAGATGATCCTTCTTGGTGGCCTGATTCAATTGTCTGTAGTCCACACAGACCCTCTAAGAAGTGTGTACTCGGGTAGCGATCTCCTCTCCAGACTCACTCACAACTGTGGTGATGCCTGTCTTCTTGGGCACCACATGCAATGGACTAACCCACTTGGAGTCGGATATGGGGTAGATAAAATCGATGCTCCACCATTTTGATATCTCTATCATGACCACTTCTCGAAGATTTGGGTTCAGCCTTTGCTGGAACTCACGTGATGGTTTAGCATTCTCTTCGAGATAGATATGGTGGGAGCACAGGGCCGGACTTATCCCCTGGAGATCAGCTACGCTCCATCATATCGCCTTGCAGTTTCTTTCAAGAACCTCCATCAAACGAGATTCTTGCTCTCCAGTCAAATCTGATGAGATAATGACTGGGTACATTTCATGCCCACCTGCAAGGAGTCTATACTTCAACGACTGTGGCAATGGCTTCAACTCTGTGCAACTGGGAGATGGCAAATCTGGCTTCTGAAATGTCTGCATGAAGGCAACCAGTTCTGAATGTGAGAACTCTCATTGATCATGAATATCTGTGAAGATGGCCCTGCTGGTGTGTTTGTACTCGGTACTGGCTCAATCTCCACCCTAGCTACTGGCTCTGTGGGAATCATACAAGGCAAATAATCATCAAAATCATCCCAGTCTATGTCTGAATCTGAGGGATCTGAATCAGGATCACAAGAAATATATTCTGCTTTGCTTTCCTGAACGTGGTCGTCAGCCTCGAAAGTGTCCTCAACCAAGAGCGTGCTCTCCAAACTCTCATCTACTGGAAGCTGTGAATCTGTAGTATCTGAAGGTGAGAGAAGAGCTCATGAAATAGGGTCAGACCAAGTGGCATCATCATCTGTGATCACAAAATCACACTCCTGGTGAACGTCTCGCTCTTCCTCTGTCATCTGCTCTGCATCACTGAACTGCTCTGAGCAAGCTGAATCTTGTGCTCTTATCTCGTCGATCGTCTCTATTTGTATACTCTCACCCTAGACACGAAAGTACACCTTCCCACTATCATGATCGGACACTGCCTTGGTAGTGGCCAAGAATGGGCATCCTAGAATGATGGGGGTATCTGTCACAAACTTAGGGATCTTCATGTCCAAAACTACGAAGTACACGGGGAATTTCAGGCCTTGAATTGTGATGACCACATCCTTTAACAATCCCTTCGACCTCTTGACAGATCTATCAGCAAATTGAAGGACTGTCCTGCTCTATCTAAGAGGGCCAAACTCAAATCGGTCGAGTAAGGTTGTCGGAAGTAGGTTGATGGAAGAACCACTATCTAATAGAGTCTGATCGAATCTCTGCTCATGAATGTGGCATCTGACATAGGGAGCTCCTGGATCTGGCCTCTTGGCTGGTAGGCGGTTTTGAATCGCGAAGCAAGTGGCACGAGTAAGCACATGGATCCATGCATTGTGGTTCATTCTCTTCCTGCGGATGGTGGTCTTCTCTCTCAGGTTCTTTTAGAAGAGAGGGATGTGCTCAAGAACCTCCTGTAGAGTCAACTGGATCTGAAATCTATCTATCATCTGCTGGCTGAACTCTAACTATCGGGTCTTTATAGGATTATCTTGTTTATTCCCCTTCTCCAAGCGGAGTGCTTGAGGGAAGGGGATAGCTAGTCCCTCCTCAGATAGAGGGATCAGAATAGGTTCCTACTGTTGTGAGAGAATGGAGTCCATACACTGATCATCATGCACCACATATGGACTTGAAGTAGATGAAGAAACCTTTTCTTTATTATTTTTTTGGTCTTTTTGATATTGTCCTGAGATACAATAACAAAAGGAAACACAACAAGAGTAGAAACGATGGCATCAGCACCACCAACGGCATCGGTCTTCGTGACATCAGTACCGTGCTATGACTTAGCATCAAGATGAATGGTAGCGTCAGTACCACCAACTGCATATGGAGAAGAGACGACCTCAGTACCGTCGATTGGATCATCATCCTTGGTATCTTCAGCACCACCGTCATCAACATCATCAGCGGCATCAACACTGCTATCCTCCTCATCTGGCACTCCTGGATCATCATATGGTCATCGCTCAGACAAGGCACCGTCGGCTGGTATCCTACCGCTCCTAAGTGTCACAAAATTAGCATCAAATAGGTATGAAGAAATATCACCCAATGAATCACTAGGAGTGGTGGTCTCTGTAAACTGTACATGCTCAAACTTCCTCTTGAGGTTGTTCGGATTGGGCTCGATCTAAGCGAATATGGAGGCCTTTCCTTTTATGGTATCCATCATCTCCTGCCTGAACTCATCCATCTCCCACCTAAAAGATGTCTACTGGTCCAAGAGAAGGCGGGCTATATCATCAAGGGTTGAGTTCTCATAGGCTGGTCCATGAGAACTGGATAGAATGCCTCGTTGAAAATGAGGCTGGCTCTGGTACTGGTGAGGGGGAGGCTGAGTGAACTGCTGAGGCTGCTACTGCTGCTGCCTCTATTGTTGTCCCTAATGGTAGGGACGAGGACCCGATTGGTAATGCTGCTAGGGTTGGGAGTACTGGGGATGCTGCTACTGCTGGCTGAACTCTCCGCCTTGAGCTGGAGGAGTCTGCTGGGATGAGGTGCCTCCGGTAGACCACCTGAATCCGGGATGATCTCGATAGATCCTGGTCTGTTGTAGGTCATACCAAATCCCATTGACTTCCATCAATGGATCCTGCTCGTAAAGGGAGGGAGGAAGAACTGCCAGGGGTTGATCCAGGTGGTACACCATCATCTGAGTGTCTTGAGATGGCGGTGGCTGAGAGTAGTGTTGCTGTAACGACTGAACCAACTCCACCCGGATTTGGTGAACCTGGTGGTACTAGACGGAGTGCTGGGAAGAGCTGCTGCTGCTAGGATTAGTCTGTGACATGAGACGGGGCTGAGAAGCCGTCTATGCCTCCTGGAGACACATGATCTGGATCTTCAGGTCACTGAGAGTCCGTGCAAACTGGTCGATCTGCGTCATGCCTTGGTACTGCTTCTTCTTGATAATCTCTACACTGTCCAACTTCTCGCTAATGATACCCATGTCAGCTATCGAGGACTCTGCATGTGCTGCTACTGTTGACGAAGTGGATGGACCTGCATCAACCCGTGCTATCCTCTGATAGGACACGGCCTGTGGAAGGGGCTTCCCCTGAGTATAGACTCAGGTCTGGGACATCACTATATAATTCTCGGCCATCTCCTCATAGATGGACCAGACTTGGTCTTCATCCTTGGCGAAGTAGGAGCCCCCAGAAGAAGCATTGACGAGCCTCTGCAGCTCCGGTGTCAGCCCACAAAAGAAACTCTTTACTAAGTTGGGCTTAGAAATCTCATGGTGTGGACATCGGTCGATGAGATCATGAAGTTGATCCCACGCCTCATGGAACTGCTCGTTGGGGATCATGGTGAAGTTGTTGATCAGAGCTCGAGCTGCATTAGTCCAACCGAGTGGATAGTACTTGTTCAAGTACTTGGTCCGGAGATGCTCCCAAGTAGTAGAGTATCTCCCTAAATGCTTTAGCCTGTAGACTACCCCGTCGACTAGGGAAAAGAGAATGCTATCATTTTGATGGTGTCCTCATCCACAAATCTGTCGTGGACTATACTGCAAATCATCTCAAACTACTGTAAAAGCAGATGCAACTCCTCGATGGCTAGCCCATGGAACTTGGGCAAGAGCTGGATCGTCTGGAGGCCGAACTTGAAGTCGCCCAGAATCTCAGGGAGCTGAATCCATCGATGGGTGAGGGTTGCAACAGGGTTGTGTAACTGCCTCATCGGTCGTGGCTATCTAATTGGCTCTAGATGATCCTCCGGGTGTCCGTCTGCTCCTCCTCCAGGTGCTGGGATGTCTCCACCGACATGTCGCTGCGGCTCTCCTCTATCGACTCGCATCTGTGCTAACTTTCGACGCACCTTGCCATAAATGCTCTATGATCTCTGATCTGTCTCGAGGGAGGCTAGGAGTGTGTTGTTGATGGCGCCCTGATCAAAAACATAAGTAGAACCCTAGGGCTGCTCATCGGTGCATTCTTCGCTGCTGGCCATCTTGCGGGTCTCTGCAAAGGTAAAAGACCCGAACTTAGGTGTTGTAAAGAGAACATAAATCTGTGATGGCCTATGCTCGGGCACCTTAGGACAGGTGGAAGAAAGGTGGTCGAGGGGGAACATGGTGGTAGTGAACTCTGGTTTGGAGAGCGGGTCTGAGCTCTCCAAAACTGCCCTAGATGAATGGAGAGGAGTGCTCAGGAGTGGTGCTGTCAAAGGTAGCCTAAGGAATATCCTTCCCATCATCGTGATGTAGGAATAGTGGGGATGGGATCTGGATGCAAACAAGATCAGAAGTCACAACCTCCAATTCACCTACTCAACACGAGCTGATGACCGTAAAGGTTCAGTCGTTAATCTTGTTAATTTTATTTTAGGTGATAGACCAGTCTAGCAAAGCGATTAAGCGAGCTGTTAGGAACCCGATGCTCCCAAGAGACTGGCCCAATACCAAAGTTTGATCTTTTCCAGCCAGTATGAATTGTGGACTATTTACCGGCTACTCGATCAATTCAATCTGTTAAGGATGTTGTGGTCTGATTTACCGACTAGCGAAGAGATCCTCACTGGAGAACGACTAACCCAAGACAAGTAGTCTAACAGAATTCTAGGTGTGGCTCTAGCCTAGTGTGCGGGTCACTCTCTCGCTCAAGCAAATTAACCAATGAGGAGGTGACTCTCCCCAAAACAAATATTTTTAAGTGAGATGGGTTTTAGAGTCAAGTTTGCATTACCAGTCCTAATTTGATGATTTTCACTTTTTAGGTATCTTTCAAATAAAAACAACGCCTAATAAATTTTTCAATCTCCTGATTTATTTTAAGTCCAAAACAAGGGGAGAAGTCAAAAAAGCCGATATGCGATCAAACACTATGATGCGTGCAAAGTAAGAGATGCATACCTGTCGCCAGCACTCTACATGCAGGGTGATCCGTGCATAAATTAATAGACAGAATTAACAAATAATCTAAATAATGCACGGAGAGAACGACCTTAAAATGAGCAATTTCTAATGGTCGTGAAGAAAAATAGTCAACTGATCAGAGAAGAGGTCGATGTCCGGTCTCAAATGTCGATCGGTGTCCGCCACAACAGATCCTACACGTATTGTATAAGACCTCTAGCGGCACGTGACCTATCAATCAATCAAGTTGGCTTTTTTATTTTGAATTATTAATAAGGTCCAATTACACTCTATAGGTGCAAGAAATCTATTAGGGATTGAGCCTTAAGTTATTTACGTCACAATCAATAAAAATCCTAAGTCTAGGGGTCAAATTCTGCGGGAATCAAAAAGAAAAAGACGATTAAAATAAAACCGCAAAAAACTCAGTGAGGTCCCCCGAGCAAACAGGTGCTCGGCGAAACAGACCTCGATAGGTCAAGTATCCAACAACTCCAAGGTCCAAAATTATTACAGTAATAAATGTGCTGAAAATAAACCTAACTACTCTACTCTACTCTAAAGGCTAAAATTATCTCTTGCTCTTCCTCTACTCCTCCTCGGATGCATCTCCTCTAAAGTGTCCTCGGGCGATTCCTCGCACAAAAAGTGAACAGAAAATAGGTCAGAAAGCAATTATAACAAATAGAGAGAAAATAGACAAAAAGGCTGAAAAACAACTATTAAGCCGTGCTCCCAAGCAACAACACCATTCTTATTACCGATGCTTTCGACTCGGGTTAGGAAATCAATTAATAACAAAGTCGTTGCGGCCCATATCACAAAGCTAAGTCAACAAGAAAAATAGAGAACCACTTGAATCAAGCAATCAAAGCACAAAAACAATATTTGCAGTCTCTGCTATTTATTTTAACCTGGTATAGCAACCATGGTCGATCACAAGGAGCACGAGAAATCCTTCGAAGTAGTTGAAATTCAAAAGATAAAATGCATATTTTTATTAATTTTTAAATTAGCATTTTTTAAGGATTTTTAAGTAATAAGCAAAAACAAACAAACAAGAAAACTATACACACAATCACACCTTTTCAATTTTTATTTAGACCTAAAATGCTCAAAAATAAAGAATAAAAATATTTTTAGCTTTTTCAAATATTCAAGTATTTTTGGTAATTTTCTGGGGTTTTTCAAATTTTTATGGGATTTAATAAAAATAAAACAATAGCTAAACAAGTAAATAGTGCACAACTAGGACAAAATGACAAATTAGATATATTAAATGTCCTAATGTCCTAGGGGGCAATGTTATGGTAAACTAGAAAGAAAATGCGACAAACAAAGATTGGAATTATATTTTTTGTTTTTTTTCTAGAATTGTTTATGATTTTTATAAGTTTTTAAGAGTATTTAGATTTTTAGGGGTTTCGTGTTGATATTCAAAGCAAAAATACTACAGAAGTTAGAGCCACAAAAATCAACAGCAGGAAATTTTACGGATTTTAAATCAATTTTTAAAATTTTTATGTATTTTATAAAATTGACAGTAAAATTTTTATTGGTTTTTGAATTTAGAAAATAAAATACAACATAAAATTAATCCCAAAAATTACAATAACTTTTACATGTTAGCAGGAGATAACAGTAATTTTTATAGAATTTTTGGGCTTAATTTGATATTAATTTAATTTAAAATAATACACATAGATTGTAGGGACCTAGTGATGAATCTACATTTCATCATCTTTATTCTATCATTTTGGCCTTAAAAACCCTAGTAAATGCGTGTAAGTAAGCTTAATTTAAGCATTTTAGCATTCATGCGTTTGTGTATAAAATGTGTATAAAATACTATTTTAATGCCAAAATTATAGAATAAAGAAAAGAAAAAGAATAAAATATTGCAAATATTTTATGACCCTAAACTCCGAGACCTAGGCATCTCGATGACTAGGTCGATAAGGAATAAAGTAGGTGGAGATAAGAGCCAAAAACCAATAAAAATACCTTTTATTTTATTCATTTTCCTTCATTTTTAAGACCTATTTTTAGTTCCACTTTTAATACTTCAAATAAAGAAACTTTGTACATGAAAGTTGTAGATAATTAAATATAGAAAAATACAAAATTGATTTTATACAAAAATAATCTACAGATAAAAAGATACAGTCTAAATAAGATTCCAAAATCCCAACTTCCCAGATCGGTATCTCTCAAATAAAAACTAAAAATATATCAAAATCACCTTTAGTTGTATATAAATTTTAGTAAGTCATTTAATGAAGGTGGTTTCATATTTTTTGAAGTTACGGTGTGAAAGTTAGTTTTTTGATCCATATTGTATACTTGTACTGATTAAAATATTCATTTTATTTATTATTCATTATTTTTATAATTTTATATTTTTATAATTTTCTAAATATTATTTATAATATATATACATATTAAAACATGAATAAAATGATCAATAAAACATAAAAAAAATAATTGTATAAAATACATAGGTATAATACCTATAAGTATACCTATATAGATAGGTATAAAAAAAATAATTTTATAAAATACATAGGTATAATACATAGGTAAAATACATATATTTATTTAACTGTATATAATACATCAGAAAAAATAAAATAAAAATATATTTAAATGTATAAAATTAAGTTAGAAATATATAAAATAATAAACTAATGTAATAAAATTAAATATATAAAATAAAAATAAAATACTAAAATATATAGATAAATATATCTGTATATAACCCTTAAAAAGTAACTTGTAATTTTAAACCTCAAATAAATAAATAAAAATCATAATAAAATATTTCAGAAAGTGATAAATATTTTTCATTTTATAATCTAAAATTAATAAAATTGTTTATTATTTTTAAATGAATTTCTAACTATTTTTCCAAGTTTTTTCCTGGTTGGTCCACGTTGACCAACCACCCGATTTCTGCTGTGTGTCAGACCTTGTTTCTCGCCTCGTTTCTCCCAATTTTGGGGAGCGCACTCTTCATCCTTGGGCGTCGACTTCTTCTTGGATTTTTTCCTTGTGCATCCGTGGTCCACGCCGGGTACTTGGATCTTCGAAGATTTCCCTCGTTCGCCCGTTACCACTCTTCAAAGGGCACGCCGCGACCACCTGTGCAAAACCTCGCCATATCTTTCTTCCCCATTTTGAACCCTGTTTGACTTGTTCTAACCCCCCTTGTTCGAGCTCTTAGAGCGTGGTGACAGCACGCTCCTCTGCTCCCCGGAGGCGTGGTTAGGCATCCGAAGAGCGACTCCACCTCCATCTCTGGCCATTGGCCGTGAGGTACTATCTCTGGCATTTCATGCCATTGAGGTCCGCTTTATCTTTATTTTTCCTGCATTTTTAGCTTCACCTTAGTCTTAAGAATCGACTACTACCTTCTGTTTCACCTTGTATTCAGTCGAACATCTTCGCCACCACCTCGCTAGAGCTTGCTCCGGCGAGCTCCATTCTCGCACCCCACACTTCCATCACGCTGTTACGGAGTCGAGTCATTTTACCCTCGACCTCATAACCATTTCCCTTTAGGTACAAGCATCCTAGAAGCGCCTGGGGCTTGCTTTGGATCGTCGCCGTGGTTCCTAGAGCCGCCAGCTCTGCCGGCCTCGCGCGTATCCTCCGATCGACACCGGAGCTTTTTGGATCCACTAGTACCTAGAGAGACCTGCAGGAGTCGACTCGGCCCATTTTGGTGCTTCCAAAACAAGGGAGGAGGAGGAGCGAGGCCGGGGAAGTTCGCCGTCGAGGACCTTCTCCCCCGTTCATCTTCATCGTCTCTTAGCCGTCCGATCAAGGGCCTCTGCCCAGGCTCCCAACTGTCGTTCAATTCTTGCCAACCACAATCGTCCGATCTCCTTGGCCAATCTGATCTTGTGCGTTGGATCACAAACTGTCATCGGCTCATCGTAGAGCGATGCATGGCAAGTGAAACACCCCACACCGTTCGATCCGCACAAAGGCGTGGGTATTTTGCATTCTAGCCCTTGCCAATTTTTGTATTTAAATATTAAAATCCAATCTTTCATTTGTCGTTCACATAGTTTAGTAATATTTGCATTTAGCCCCCTAAGCTTTCCATTATTATAGTTCGGTCCTCAACCACGTCACCTCATGTGACTCTTCACGTGAGGGGACATTTTTGCGCCTGGATCCTTAGGCTTCTACGTATTGCTAGTTAGTCCCAGAATTATTTTATTGCAGATATAATTTTTTAAGACATTTTATAAGTAAGCCCGTAGGTTTTGGAAAATTACAAACAAGTCCTTGCTAGGGGTGCACGTGTTTATACACGTGATTGTGTTTGTTTTGCAGGGAAGCCCTCATGGCTTTGCATATTTCTGGTTAGACCTGGAACATTTTTATTACGTTATATATTTGTGTGAAATTTACACTTGGGCCCCTTGACTATTGCCTATTTACAAACATACCTTTACAAGGAGTATAGTTTCTCTTTGTTTCTTATATTTATTTCATGCATCTATAAAACTCTAAAATATACCAAAAATAACCTTGGCTTCCTGTTGCATTGCACTTCAACGTCATATTTTTATTTTGCATTTTTGAAGCTAGTTATTATTTATAAAAAAACCAAAACATGCATTTTGCCCCTATTTGCACTAAAAATCTATAAAAAATTATAAAAACTTTTTAAACAATTCTAAAAAAAATATTTCGTATTTATTTAAGTATTTTACAACTTCAGACCAAAAATCACCAAAATATATAAAAGAAAACTCAAAAAATAGAAAAAACTCTAAAAACCTCTACAAAAATTTATAAAATCCATGAAAATCCAAAAATTCTATTTTCTATTTCTTAAATTTCTTTGTTTCATTGTCTTTATATTAAAATTAATTTGGAAAATTTTTGACCTTATTTTATTTTTTATACTCCAATTTAATTTCGGGTATTTATTTTAAACCTTTTTTTTGGGTATTTTTTATTTTAAAAATCTTTAAAAATTAGCAAAAATTCTTAAAAAATCACAAAAATAGTAAAAGATTATTACAAACCCAAAAATATTTTATTTTCTTATTTTTCTTATTTTTATTAATTTGTTTGTTAACCCTAGCTTCCATTGTATATATATATATATATCTTATTTTATAATTTAAAAGAAAAAGAAAATAGAAAAAATAAAAAATATTAAAAAAACAAAATCAGAAAATTAAAAATCAAAATATAGAAAATATAAAGCTTAAAATAAAAATTAATAAAAATTAAAACCCATAAAAAATAACACATATATAGACACATACTTCACAATCACTTTTGTGCATTTTTTTGCCCTGATCTACCTGCTTGTTCCCTGTGTTTGACACTCTACACATATTTGAACCTATACACATCTTTGTTTTAGAGTTATAATAAATTTTAACTCCACACACTTGCTTTTTATCATTTGATCATCTGTTTTGGGTTAATTGTTGTTTTAATCCAGATTTCATGTGGTCAATTCGACGACTGTGTTCTCGCCTTGTGTGGAACATAAGACCGCTAGATTTTTGGGTTAAACACCTAATTTTAATTAAACTAAAGTTCACGTGATAAAAAGTAACACGGAGAAAAAGTTTGGGTCCAAAGATGCAAAAGCCCAAGATATTCACACACATGCACAATAAACCACGTGCATGGGTATAATTGCAAATATCAGAAAACTTTCATTCAAAACATAACATAGATGAAATCCAGGGCAGATAGTGCAAATGCACCATATATGCATGTGAGACAGCACGTGAGTTCACACTTAGAGGAATGAAATGCAAATACTAAAAACAACAAGGGTCCACTAGCAAAATGTTTTAACTATAACTTTTATTTACTGGACTAAATAGTAAAACATAAATACCTGAGGTAAAAGATGCAAAATACCCTGAGGCACGTGAGGAGCGCGTGGTGGCTCTAACGGTTCTGATCGCCCCTCTGCAAAAGGATCTGATGGTCCACGGAATGTCAGGGATGTGCGGCAGATCTGACGTGTCAGCCTTGATCCAACTGTCTGAAAAGATGTTCCATTGGTTGGCTCAGATGAGAACTGGTGCTCTGCTCCTCATCCAACGGCGGAGGAAGATGGTAGAAGAACTGATGGGTGGCAAGCTTCGATCGAGAACTGGTACTACTCCGTTGGCCTGATCAAGCCTCCAAATGGTACAACACCTCTGGAAGGGTGCTCTGCTTCGAACACTGGAGGCTGATGAGATGAATGACGGTCGGATGGCCGGAGCATAGGTGCTCCGCCGAGCAACTGGAAGTCCAAAAGGGGCTCCTACCGTGTGAGGGTACCTGCAAATGAAATGGAGGACTCAGGACGTGGCTCCAATCCAAGTTATTGCAGTTGGAGATAGGTGCGCGTAACGGGGCTCCGACAGGTTCGTCGGAGCAGATGAACTGCGGCTGGGACGGAATGGAAGAATCGACTGGAATGGAAAATGGAGTAGATGGATAAGTTACCTGAAGGTGATGATGAACTCAGCAAGGTCAGGCGGACTGGGAGACGGGGTTGTGGCCTCGATCGTGCTGCGACAGGCAGGGAGGTTGAATGCGGCGGAGAGCTCCGGCTACATAGCTGAGATGTAGGAACACGCCACCAAACTTTGATCCAAAGATGCCCTTCAGTTACTGTCACTCAACTGATGGTTTCTAGGGGTGAAGGAAGGAGCGAGGCTCGAGCTGGGACGCCATGAGGGAGAAGAGATTATTTATAAGTCACTCAAGGGTCCAGAAGGATCGACGAAAAGCACGGAGCCCTAGAGAGATCCGGATCGGCCAAGGGACCCACGAGGACGTCGTGTGTAGAGGATTATCGGGTCCAAATTTTGAGGCAAAAGGAGCTCGGAGTCGGGCTGGAGAAATTCGAGAAGGAGCTCTAGCGAGCGATATCCGAGTCTGACCCGGGAAGGAGGAGGCATTGACCGGGGGTCAATGAACGGTCTGGATCAATCAGAAAATTCGAAAATGCAAAATATTTATAAATTCAATAAAAAACAGTAAATGATTTTAAATTAAAAAGTGTTCAAAATAAAAATGTTTATCATTTCTCAAAGAATTTTTCTGTGATCTTTAATTATTTTTATGAAAAATAAATTACTGTATATACAATATATAATATTATATACATGTAAGGTATACCTATGTATAATGTACATGCTTTTTTATGTTGTTATTTTTACAAAAATACCCTAATTTTATTTTTTATTTATTTTCAACATAATTTTATATTTTTTTACAAATTATTTACAAGTATATATAAATAGTGGATGTGAGGTATATACACGTGTTATGTACAATGAAAGGGGGATTTTATTTTTATTTTTATTTAATTCTGATTTTTATTTTATTTTTTTATTTCTAGAAATATATAAAAGGAGGTAAATATAATAATTTAGGTGTATTTTATCAAAAATAATTATTCATATCTAGGTAGTATGCATAACATAAAGTAAACCCTATCTCTCTACTTATTTTATTTTACGATCAAGTCAGGACTTGACCTTCTCTTGGACTTCGCGTCACTCTGTATTTATTATAAATACCTCCTCCTTTTTTCTTTTCTTTTATTCTCTTATTTTTGCATAAAAATATGCTAATTATGCAATATTAATAAATATACGATGAGTGCTATGTTATTGTATTTACACATATTTACAGGATGTTTTGTCATGATAAATAGCTAAAATTAAAGAATAAAGAGTGAGAATCATGGATTCATCAGAGCGTGAGAGCAATGAGTGTGAACCAGTAGATTATGTTCATCACCACAACAGTTGATTGGAGTAGGAGAGATATGCACAGAATCTACTGATTCAGGCTCACTGATCTCACGCTCTCACAGTTTGGGCTCTCACAGGATCAATCATCTCTCTCTCTCTCTCTATATATATATATATATATATATATATATATATATGTGTGTGTGTGTGTGTGTGTGTGTGTGTGTGTGTGTGTGGAAAATGGGGCTATCCCTTGAGGGAGCTAACTTGGCTCCCTCCATCTCTTTTTCCCTATATTTTTTTAATTTTTGAAGAATGAATACATGGACATTCATCACTATATCTCTGCATTATGTCATTCTAGTTTTGTGAGAAACAGAGACTTCTATGGCCTCCATCTAGACAGTCATTTTTTAACGGTCGCAGAATTATTGAAATCGACCTCGTCTAGATGTAGGCCATATGAATCTTTATTTCACATGAAATTTGAATGATATAATATAAGAATATAATAATAAAAATCTATAGAAATATTTAAAAAAATAAAAAATATGACGAAAATGAGGTAGGTGGAGCCAAGTTAGCACCCCTAAAGGGCATCCTCATTTTGCCCATATATGGAAAAAATGGGGCTGCTCCGCCCCATTTTTCAATATTTTTATTTTTATTTTCAAAAAAGCCATGTATTTTCATCACTATATTCTTCTAATATGTCATTTCAATTTTTAAGAAACAAAGACTCCTATACCTTCCTTCTAGATCTGATAATTTTAACGGTCTTAGAATTGTTGTAATCACATGTTCTAGATGGACATAAGAGTATCTATTTTTGATGAAATTGGAATGACATAGAGGGATATAGTGATGAAAACCCATGAATTTATTTTTGAAAAAAGAAAAAAATGCCAAAATGAAGCGAGGACAACTCCATTGAACCATATGTATGTATGTATGTACATATGTATGTATATATGGGTAAAATGGGGCTATCCCGAGGGAGTATCTAACTTAGCTCTCCCCGTCCCATTTTCTCTATATTTTTTTATTTTTTTGAAAAATAAAACAGTGTAAATTCATTATTATATCTTTATTTATGTCATTCAAGTTTCGTGAGAAACAGAGACTCTTACGACCTCCATCCAGATAGGGTCGATTTAAAAAATCTTACGACTATTAAAAAAAGATTGTCTGGATGGAGGCCGTATGAGTCTCTGTTTCTCACGAAACTTGAATGACATAATATAGGGATATAGTGATGAATTTTCACGATTTTATTTTTTCAAAAAAATAAAAAATATGAGGAAAATTGGCCGGGGGAACTAAGTTAGCTACCCCAAGGGACAACCCCATTTTTCCATACACACACATACACACATAGAGGAGTGATCCTATGAGAGCCAAAACTTGTGAGAGCATGAGAGCATTGATTGTGGACCACATGATTCTGTCTTCTCTCTTCTGGTTGAATCATGTGGTCCATAATCAAGCTCCCTGCTCTCACAGGTTTTAGCTCTCATAGGATCACTCCTCTCTCTCTCTCTCTCTCTCTCTCTCTATATATATATATATATATATATATATATATATATATATATGGTTGATCCTATGAAAACCAAAAACTAAACTGTAAGAGCATGAGAGCAGTGAATCTGGACCACTAGATTCTGCTCTTCTCTCTCCTCCTATAATCAATGAGGAGAGAGATGAAAGAGTCTAGCAGTCCATAATCATTCCTCCAATGCTCTCATAGTTTTTGACTCTCATAAGATCAAACACATACACACACTCTCTCTCTCATTTATATGTGTGTGTGTGTGTGTGTGTGTGTGTGTGTGTGAGTGTGTGTGTGTGTGTGTGTGTGTGTGAAACTTCTAATAAGGTGGGTCTTTCTTGGGTGCATGGAAAGCCACATCAATTTAGGTATCTTTTCTATTTATTTTACAATTTCTTATTCTATAAATTTAGTAACAATTATTAATATAATATGTATATCAAGAAAGATTTATGAAAACGTTATTATATTTGACAAAAATATTAGTTATAATATGCATGCTATATTTTACAAAATATTATGATGATCATTATTTTACAATGTGCACTTTCTATTTTACAAATTTGTTACACAAATTACAAATTTGGTCGTGGCTTTTTGAATTTCAGGAAATGTCCACCTTATCGGAAGGAACCCCCATATATATGGATTGATCCTGTGAGAGCCAAAAACTGTAGAGCGTGAGAGCAGTGATTCTGGACCACTAGATTTTTTCATCTCTCTCCTCATTCACTGCTCTCATGTTCTCACAATTTTTAGCTCTCACAGGATCAATCCTCTCTATATGTGTGTGTACGTGCACTCGCACTTGCATGTGCGTACACAAACATGATCCTATAGTGAAAAAGACAGTGGACATCAAAAGGATGGTCAATTAGGATAATCCCATTTGATTGTCATGATGGTATTCACTAAGATAAAGGCCAAGAAGCACTGGACATGGGACCATAAGGGCAGCACGCGTGCCTTGGGAGGAAGCCACATAATGCTTTGAACAGGAATCCCAAATCCCCAACACCATCTTTAAAATAGGGCCTTTGACAATCCCCAACACCATCTTTTAAAAAGGGTCTTTGACAATTATCATTCGGTCCTAAGAAGTGTCATCTTCTTCACTAAAGAAAATGACAACATCATTCCGGGTCATAACTATTTGGATAATGGTATATAGTAAGGGAATAGGGAGTCCACACTCATGTGTAAGTAACTTACCCGCACACACTTTATTTTCTATCTGTTTTTTTATTTTTTTAAAAATAATTCTCGAAGGATTTGGATCACAATATATCATGGTGTTATCATTCAAATTTCAATTTATTTGAGACTTCTAACTAATCCATCAAGACATCCAAATTTTAGCGGTCTCAGATTTACTGAAATCGACCCCTTCAGATGGATGTGTTAAGAATGTCCGCTTTACACAAAATTTGATTTTTTTATTTGAAAGTAGATAAAAAATAACACGACAAAGAAAACGTGGATCCTTATAACCAACTCCAACCCAGAGATGCGGGGATGGAATCATGGAAATAACACAACCAAACTGGGGGTACATTCTGATTAACCAGTTTACCTGGTTGCTTATGGTGGTCTGAAACTTTGAATGCCAAATTGCAATGAGGGATAAGTTGCTTTTTTATTATCATTGAAATTATGGAGCAGATTGAAGTGTAAAATATTTGGATATCTTTTCCTTTTTGATTGAATTTTGGGCACTAAACAACAAGCTGGAAAATGACTATATTCCTCTTTCGAGGAAGTTAAGATTAGTCTCAAATCAATGTTTTAGAGGTAGAGGAAACATGATTTGATTGTTGATTTATTTTCTCAAGGAAGATTATCGCGAGTTCTACTTCATGAGGGATGTAATTTAATTGTTTGTTCTTGAGCATCCAAAAGACCCCATTCAAATATTTCTTATTCCAAACTTGTTTAAGTGTACTCGGTATTAATGTGAATATCTTGAGTGATCAATTTTGCATTTTTTTCTCTCTAAAAAAATTACGTTTCTAAAAACAACTCCATTTGATAATCCTTTCTCCGTAAATTCTCTTCTAAACAGAAATCACTAAGTTGTATGTTGGAGATGTCTATTTTCCACGTAAAGTTTCTCGCACCTAAGAAACAAATCAAAAGAATTAAATCAAAAAGTTTAAAAAGAAGAAAAAACTATCCACAACGTTCTGCTTTTGATATCTAACACTCCAACAACCAAATATAGTTCCACAGTTAAAACTCACGAATTATGGATGTGGGTAATAAATGGTGAGGACTACTACTTGACAAGCTAAGCTTAATTATTTTGGATGGTTTTCAACGGGTTCATTCGTGCTCGAATCGAAGAAGTTGTTCGGGTCAGTTTTTCTCAATAATGGACTGAGGATCTAAGCTCGGGACGTTACAAATGGTATCAAAGCTATTTTTCCTCTGATAGTTGAAAATACTACCCAAGCGATAGTATTATCCCTACAAAGAGATATGAGAAAAATGCTACCTGGAGCAGGCAACCGCCACTGTCACTGAGAATAAATAGTCGGTCATGTCATAACGAAGGCGTTATGAATATAAGTGGAGAATGTTGTAGCACCCCAATCCCCTAAACATTGTACCCTATCTAAAACTCACGAAGTGTGGGGTGTGGGTTATAAGGGGTGTAGATTAATACTTGACAATTTATACTTAACCATTTTAGGTGGTTGCCAACATGTATATTTATGCATCAAGTTGTCAAGGTCAAATTTTCCTTGATAACAAACCGAGAACCTAAGCCCGAACGTTATTCGATGAGTTGAAAATTGGTGCATTTTAAAATTGATGCATTAAATGCAAATTCAAAGTAATTAAATCAAATCTAAATTAGTCTGATGTATATTTTTTTTGACAATTTAATAAATGCAGGTTAATAGATGAAGATTAACATCAAACAGAAAGTTTCAATGCTCATAAATTTGGGAAACTTGGTGCGAGTTCAAACATAATATAACCGATCTAAACAAATTTCCTGCCAAAATTTACTTCGCAAAAAAGAAGAAGAAAACCTGCGAAGGAATGTTGATGAAAATTAATAAGATAATACGAAATAAAAAAATCTTAAAAATCTCGTAAAATAAATAGACGAATAGTGCAGGGACGACATTAAGTGATGTGAGCCTGACGCAAGTGTGATGTGTATTAAGTTGCATAGGCAAGCAAATGTGTGTATATGTTTGTATGTACATGTATATCTTTATTTATATTGACACACTATTAGTGTGTATGTTGCATAAATACAGATATGTGTGTAGAAGTTACATATGGGATGCATGGGTGCATATGATAGAAAGGACCGTCTACTGTGCATCAGACTCTGCTCTACATGGCAGAACCGTCCCATCACTGCCCTCTATCTCGAGATGCAAAACCACTATCCCCAACCTCCTATAAGGGTCGTTCGATTCTCATCCGATGGACCACCTTGATTACAACACCGGCTTTAATTGTCAATTACAACAGACGATCCGTTTGCATATGATGTGTGTCTCCGTCTCTCCCTCTTTTTATTCTATTTATTATTATTTTTTCTTTCTCTTATCTTTGTTATTTTCTCTGTCAAATCTCACTCACTCCCCTCTCCCTCCCATGTTGTGCTTTTAACCCCCAAATTGTGTTTTCTTATAAATGATATTACTATAATATGTATATATCATTATATAAAAATATATTATTAATATGTGCCAGCTCGATCTTGTCAAGCAACAAAAATGCCATTAGGTTAATAAATGAACTGTGTCCAGAAGTGTATGGTCGAAGGTCTTCTGGATGATCTCGTTGAAGGTTAGGGTTTAGGCTTTAGCACATCACGGAAGCGTGGAGATTGCATCACATGCGATCAAGAGCAACTATAATTAAAAAATTTAACAAACACATGATATGAAAATCATTCTCATATTTTTCATCAAGGTCACATACGAGTAATCGAATTATCTTTTGAAGCGTGTTTGCGATCACTTGTCTCTAAATGAAGTGACCTCCTATCTCAAGTCCGATCCAGCAAAGGATGCACTTGCGGATGCGTGGATGAGACACGTGCTTCCCGCAATCCGAGTTGACGATCCAAGCGTGGAATCTCCTGATTTCGTCTCATGAAATACGTAGCCTTCCTTACGAACAAGAATCATAGAATAAGGTGGAGATCCACGAGCAGTCGATCCGGCATCACAATGGTGATGCAACGACTACGATGCTCTCAATGTCATTATAGTGGATGGTCATAATATTGAGAGAGAGAAAGAGAGAACGCTTGGGCGTGTGAGAAGAGAGAGAGAGAGAGAGAGAGAGAGAGAGAGAGATTTGTTGCTTTCTTATTGTTGTAAGAGAAAGAGGTAGGTCTAGTCTTTCTTTTATAACACGTTAGATGGTGAATACACATTCCTAATTCAAATCAATGGTCATTATTTTTGTTGCATAAATTTACAACAATAATTAATTAATTTAAAATAAATTAAATATATTGAAAATTCATCAATATAATTTAATTTTAATTGCATCAATTAATAGGGAAACACTAAAACAATACAGAATTTACGACTATATATATGTTTGCTACCACATGTGGTGCCTTTATCGTGGCAATATTTTCAACCTTTATTTAGCGACTATTTTACTACCACATTTTAGTACCTATTATATTCACACTACGTTACTGCTATACGTACTCACATTTTATGATAGCAAAAATTGAGACTATATTTGATACCACAAAATAGCAGCAACAGTAGTAGAGAGGATCCTCTGCTGTAGCGTCTGCTACTCTGCAGTAGGGGTGTGAGCCACTCGATCTTGATCGAGCAGTTCTCACGAATTCACACTTTTTGTGGGTTCTTACCGTGCAAATTTGTAGGAACCGCTCGATCAAGATCGAGCAGCCCAACTGTAGTAGCAAATTTGGATTAAAATTTGAAGCGTGTGGACCGTTTTTTGGTTTTTTTCCTACCACTTATATCTTCTCTTTCCCCTCCTCTTTTCATGTTTCCCTCCCCGTAAGAAACCTTGCTCTTCCCTTATCCTCTCCGCCACCGGCACCGCACGCCTTCACCCCCATCTCGATCCCCAATGCTGCCAACCGTGCCGCCACCTTCTCGGTCCCCATAGCTGCCACTCGTGCCGCCACCTACTCGATCCCCATTGTTGCACCACGTTTCTTCACCCACATCTCGATCCCTTCTCCCACCTGCACCACCACCATCTCGTTCCCCATTGCTGCCACCCGTGTCGCCACATTCTCGATCCCCATTGCTGCATCACGCGCCTTCACCCCATCTCGATCCCTTCTCCCCTTCTCCCTCCTGCGCAGCCAACACTACAATTTGACATCGGCGTTGCTCGTCGCCGCCCTCGATCGGGTCCAAGGCCTTGCACCCTCCTGCTGGCTTTCTATACGTGCTAACCTGCTTAGTTTTTGCAGTTTTGTATTCTTCTATTATTGGATTGTGGCATTCCTTATACGTGCTTTGCATAATCTAAACTTGTTGCGATGTGTATCTAATCTCATATTAACAATATTGGAACACACTTCTTCGTCGAAGGCATCTTAAAACCAATAGCCATAAATCAAGAATACACCAAAAAGAACTCTTACTTTTTTGGTTAAGTATGTATTAGCCCATTCCTATTCGTATAGATGGCGATCTGAAATCCCTAGCACACCCGCAGGACAACATAAAAGTTAACAAAAGAAAACCACAGTTGGGCATAGTTCAGGTTGTTATGTAAGATTCCATAGACAAACGAGACCCTCAACATGTCTATAGCATAACAAGAATTCATGCAGCAAAATAAGCCATAAACATTACACAGCAACCAGATCTTCACATCTATTTCAGTGGTTGAATTGCAGGCATCTTCTTCGACTTTGAAGCAGGAGATCTCATTTTAGCAGATGAAGGTGAATCCTTGTTAGAGAGGTCATTCGTAAAGTATAATTACAGAGGAATGATTATCATTTCATATCATATTATAGGACACTAGATATCTAAGCCACGAGGCAAGTTTGTGCCCAAATGCATGAGATGCATGAAGGATGATTCTCTCACGAACTATGGGGATGTTTTGGTAAATACCAAGGCAATGAGTCTTCCAAAATCTCTAGAGAGATGCCTGGATCCACATCATTGACAAGGTGAATCATTAGCACAAGGAGTGGATGCAAATTTGAACAGTGCTTGGAACTCGATTTGGTCGGGAGAAATACCACTATGCAGGAAAACCCATGCAGCATCTGTGCATAGTATGAAAAGGTGTTCATAGTCTTCGCTTGCATCTTTGCACAATCAGAATTTATGATGAAAGGAGCCATACGAAGTAAATTCCACGAACTTCCATTACAAAACTTGTCTTTCCATTTGGTTGACTTTTCATATCACCAGATAACCACAAAATATATATTGAAAGTTATTTAAACCAGCAGAGAACTGATTAGAGTACTTGGTCTTTTGCTATCATCCTTTGTTTTTATGTCTGCATTCTTGAACTGTTGTCAAATAAAATTTAGGATTCATTTGCAGCAGGAAAGCTATGTTCAATTGAGATTTCTCTATGTAAAAACCAACGAGTACTTCGACACATAATTATCCAAAATCTGAATAACAAAAGAATTATAGGAAGTACTGAAAGTGCATAACAAAAAATATATATAACTTTTTTAGAGAAAGTGATGGGTGACCAACCTAGTAGGTGCTCTCCTGTATTATGAAAAAATAAATTGCACACCCTTTAACTTGGATTCATAATATATAGTTAAAGGACTTGACTTTTGCACATGTCTAGTGAAAATTGGATATGTGCATTCCCAGCCTTCTTCCCTTTTTTCTTTCTGAAAGGACTTTAAAACCTTTGCCAAGCCCATTGAGCAGATATAAAGCAATGGTTGTCCTCCAAAATAACAAGGTTTTAAATAAGTATTTCCACTCATATAAAGACAAACCAACTCTCTCAATCCTATAAGAAACAAGGCTCTCTTTGGGCAGAAGTAAAGGACTCTCAAAAACATCCTTTCTTGAAATTGATCCCTCTTTTTGGTATAAAAAAGGAAGAAGAAGAAATTGATCCCTTTAATTTTGCAAGAGAATCTGGAATAGTGTTTGGCCTTTCTACAGCATTGGGAAAACTGGTTAATAAATGGTGGCTGCTTCTTGTGACCCCCACCAAGTGTGGCGTGCTCTTTTTTGCTTTAAAAAAATCTTTGGACGATTAACTGGCACATATTAAAATTTTATGATTATAGATCCAAAAATCACCCCAAACACCTGTGAATATTTTTACTATAATATTTCATTTATCCTTACTGAATTTTGAGACTATCACAAATGAATTTTGAGACTATCACAAGCAGTCATTAGCTCAATCTCTAAAGTGGAAGTTATACTTTCGTTAACCAGAAATCGATAGATTGTTTTGTTTAGGCATAGTGAGTTATTGCAATGAAAGAAAGGAAATAGACATTTGTTCTCTTCGTTCAATAAGATACCAAGGTGGATCGATTCTAGTGTTGATCAAAGTTTATCAGTCTGGTTTAGATAGCATAATGGTGTTCTATCCACCAAAATCTTAATCAAATTAAATAAAATTTCTCTACTTTTAATCCTTTTAGAGTGGAAAAGATTTGAATTTAGGAAGCATATTCGTTTAGATGTGACTATGTTCTCGAATAGGGGAAATCTTTCATTCTATCCAACCATGTGTGTAATTACCTATTATGATGCATTGTAGGTAGAACAATGGATGTGGCAAGGGATTAGATGTATATTTGCTTAGTGAACAGATCCATTTGCATGCCATTTCTCTTAGGTATAGAAGGCTTTTTTAATTTTGCATATACCCAAGGAGATCGAATAATCGATGTAGTTGGGAAGATAATTTGCCCGTGTATGCAATGCAAATTGATGAAGAAACAATGTAGAGACATTTTGTCAGGACACTTGTGCACGTAGGGTTTTGTCGATGATTACGCATCTTGGTATGCACATGGAGTGATGCACACTACTTACAGAAAGAGTTCTCAGACTCTTGACAATCCTTTTGTTGAGAAGGTGATGGATGCAGCATGTCTGAATTTTGACCCTTCCATGGAATGTTGTAACGAAGAGCTATCTAAAGACTTTCTTGAACTCTTACAGAAGGCAGAGGAACTATTATGATAAGGTTGCAAGATATTTTCATTCCTATCAGCAGTTACAGAGTTGTTGACGATAAAAGCTGAATATAATATGACTGACATTAGTTTCATTGTCATGATTAAAATCATAAAAAGAATGCTTTCAGAAGACAATGTTTTGCCAGGCTCTTACTACAAGTTTAAAACAATGATGGTACACTTGGCTTATCAGCGAAGTTAACTGATGCTTGTCCCAACCATCACGTTTTATATTATGTAGATGACTATAAGAATGCAACTGAATGCCCAGATTGTGGAGAACCTAGATTTAAACCCAATATGAAATCAAATGTTCCATAGAAGGTACTTTGTTATTTTCCTATAGCACCACGATTACAGAGGCTATATTATTGCAAAGAAATAGTTAGGGACATGACTCGGCATGTAGATCATGTTTGTGGTGTCTATGTGGGACATCATTCTGATTCAGCTTGTTGGTGTGCTTTAATGGAGTCATCATCCACTTTTGTTATGGATAGGAGGAATGTCGTAATTTGCATGTCTATCGATGAATTTAATCCACATGATCGTAGGAAAGATTACTCATGTTGGCTAGTCATTATTACTCCATACAACCTTCTACGTCGGTTGGGCAACAAAAAACAATACATGTTTTTGTCTTTGTTTGTTCTTGGCATGACACATCAAGGAAAATATTTGGATGTATGTCTTCATCCTTTAATTTATGAATTAAAAGAACTTTGGGACAAAGACAAGGAGACTTATGATGTTGTTAGCTATAGCAAATTTCATATGATAGTGGGATTATTGGGGACCATTAGTGAGTTTCATGCATATGGAATGCTATCAGGATGGAGCACGCATGGGAAAAGAAGTTGCCCATATTTCATGAAAAAGAAGCATGGTCGCAAGCCATACTTCTTGAATTGCCATCAACAATTCTTGCTAAAAATCACCCATATAGCAAATGAAAGATGGCATTCAAAAGAAATACAATTGAAGATTCAGATCCACCAATAAAGTTGTCAAGATTTTAAATATTGCAAAGGTTGCTTTAGTTAAAGAGTTCTGACGATTGTGTGCAATCTCTTCCTGGATTTGGAGATAGTCACAACAAGACAAAAATGAGCATTTTTAGGAATTACCATATTGGCCTTATCTGCTCATCAGACATAATTTAGATATCATGTACATAGAGAAAATTAGCTTTGATAATGTATTTTATACAATAATGAATATTACCGACAAGACAGAGGATACGAAGAATACTCATTGAGATTTAATGATAATTTGTGTACGTCAAGAGTTAGGGCTAGTAGAATCTGAGGATGGTCTCTTTCATATGTCGAAGGCAAATGTTGTTTAAGTAAAGACCAAGTGAAAGATGTATGTGAGTGGGCAAGTAAATTAAAAATGCTAGATGATTATTCATTTAACATTTTCAGACTAGTTGATTTGAAGAAAAACAAATTCAAGGGTATGAGAAGTCATAACTGTCACATATTTATGGAATAACTATTATCCCTTGCTTTTAGAGGAATACTACAGAACATAGTTTATGATCTATTGGCGGAGTTGAGTAACTTCTTCATATGCATATGATCTTCAAAGTTACTAGTTGAAGATATGGTGAAACTTGAGGAGAATGTCACCTTTTTTCTTTTTTATTATTTATTTATGATGAGATGAAATCTCGATGCGGTAGAGATGTAAATAAATATACAATCGTCGTTGTTCTCAACCAATTGATTCGGCCAACGAGAAAAATTTATAAACCACTTTAAATAAATTAAGCAATGAAATATAAGCGGTCGTCTCTATTTAATTTACCAGGTATAACGACCAGGGTCGAACACAAGGAGCATGATTTAAAAATAAAGTAGTCAAATTCTGAAAGTAAAATTTTAAATGGTTTTTTTTTTAATTTTTTATTTTCAAATAAAGCACAAGTTACAATATGCACAAGGGAATAAAAATACACACACACGCTCTTTTTGTATTTTTTAGAATATCCAAAAATACTCAAAAAATTACAGAAAATATATTTTTCGGTTTACAGGTTTTAAAATGTTTTTTATAGTTATTTTTAAATTTTGATGTTTTTGTTATTTTATAAAAATCAAACAATAGAAATAAAGGTAAACAGTGCACAACCAAGAGTATTCTGCAACTTAAAAATACTTTAAATGTCCAAAACTCCTGGAACTTATTTTTAAGCTAAAATACAATTAAATATCTACAAAGAAAGTCTGAAATCAGAATTTTTGTATTTTTTAGAATTTTTTACAATTTTTTTAAATATTTTTAGTGTTTCGCATTTTTTGGGTTCATAAACGATTAATGCACGAAACTTGGATAGAAATTAAAAGACAGTAAAATACACACATGGTAATATTTTTGGAATTTTTAGGCAAATTTTTATAATTTTTCTAATTTCGGGCAGAGAAAAAGACACTGTTTTTTATTTTTTTTAAAATATCAAATAGCAACAAAATGTGATGAAATTTTTATACAATGAAGAGCAAGACAACAGGAACATACATAATTTTTTGTAAAATTTTTAGAGCATGAAAAATATTTATTTCAGTCAAAAGAGCAAGCAAATTAAAGTTTGGAATTTACAGGGATGGAAACGTAATTATCCAAAAGATTTTATAGAAAATATAAAAATACTAAACTTGAGGATGAAAAGTGAAGTTTACCCAGATAATTGCATGCGATGCACGTGCTTTTACATACGAGGGTCTTTTACGAATTCTGAAAACTCCCAGAGGCTTGTTGCAATTTCACCAATTTTTAATTAAAAACATCCTAGGGTTACTGTTTGCTCTTCATCTTCATTCAAGCCAAAAAGGGGGTGGCCTAGGGGCCGCCGCTTCAGATCTGCGGTGGTGGAGGCTTGGCGATGTGGCCGGCGGAAGGATCTGGAGGGGCTTCTTGGTTTGGACGGGCGGCGACGCACTGGGTACGGGGGCCGTGTGAAGGAGCCGCTCACTCACCGGTGTGGAGATCTTGGTCGGTAGGGAGGCGAGCTGCGGTGCGTCCTAGCCGGAGTGCGCGGAGGACGGAGGGTAGCGCTCGTTGTCCAGGCGGGTGGACAGCAAGCGCAGCGGTAGAGGCGCCGCGCTGGAGACAAGGGAGCAGGTGAAGCGGGGCGGTGTGGGTGATGCTCCGCTGCTGGGCTACGGGGGTGCGTGGGGCCGATCAGCGGCTGGAGAGGAGGGTCGCGGCTAGGCGTGGCATCGAGGTCACTTGACAGGAGCCGCTGGATCGCGCGGCCACCGCGCGGTGGTGGTGCTGCTGCTCGCATTATTTTTTTTGTTTTTTTTGTTTTTCTTTTATAAACAGAAAACTGTAAATAAAAAAATTTTAACTATTTTTTTTAATTTTTTTAATTTCCCACAAAATAGATGTTAGAGAAAAACTACAATAATTTTTTATTATTTAATATATCCTACAAAAATAAATGTTAGAAATAGAAATACATTTTTTGTTTTTTCCTTTATTAACAAATTAGGATGAGTGAATGGTTGTGGATCTTGGTGAAGCATGAGATAGATCCGAAGATCCGACCACCATGCGTGGTTGGATGTGAAAGGTTGTGCGAGGTAGAATAAGAAATGTGAGGATCGGAAAATGAAATGAAAAATCGATGTCGGACGCGGATTAAATTGGTATGGATATTTTTGGGATTTTAATATCTAAAGATTAATCAAATCGAAGCAAAAATTAAATCTAACATTTATCTAGGAAAAAGACGGGAAATAAAATTGGATCTCACCTCGGGATTGGATACGTTGTGATGACCTCGACGAGGGCCGACTCGCTATAACCGGACAGCTTGGAGGGTGGGCACCCTTCTATGACGAGAAGCTCTCAGAGATCAGGCTCCTCTCCACCAAAGATTGATTAAAGACAAATGAGGGAGGAGGAGCCTCATAAAAAGAGAAGAAAATACAAAAGGAAATGATGTACAAAAGAGGAAGGTGTTTAATGGTATAGAATAATATCTTTATATACAAGGTATGTTTCAAATTAAATAATAAATAAATTAAATAGTTAAATACAAATTTCATAATTAAATTAAATTAATTACTTAATGTTAGATATTTATTTTTTGGTGATTTATATGTAAGGAAATTAGTTGTATACAAATATTATGTACATATAATACAATATACACATGTACAAATAAGGAAATAGTGTTTAAATAATTTTTATTTTTTAAAATTTTTATTTATTACTTTTTTTTAATAATGAAGATAATATTTACAATTATATACATTATGTATAAAAATAAATATGAATGAATATATACAATAAGTATGTGGTAAAACTGCACAAACCACCCCAGAAAACCGACTACCGTAACTCAAAAAATTATGAAATCACAACCATTTGAAATATAATTTAATTAAAGCATAAGGGAAGTAAGTTTAATTCAATTTGAGTCCGTATGGAGCCGGAATTAATCGTTCAATTATCACTTTACAGCTTTTTCTGAGTGTGATTATTTGTAATATGTATATTATTTTATTTTACAATTATTTTATTATTTATAATATTTTTTTACAACTTTTGTTTACAAAAATATTTAATTTGAGGTCAATTTATTTACAAATAAAATAGTATAAGTTTTGTACAAATATACAGGGAAAAATATTTACAAATTATTTTTAGATTTTTGAATTAAAGACCCTATCTCCCCCTACTTTATTCCTGATCAATCAGGTCAAGTCTTGACCTCTCTCGGGGTTCGAGTCAGTCTGTATTTATTCCATAAATATATCCTTCATTTTTTTTCTTTTTCTTTTCTTCTTTATTATTTTATTTGAGTGTTAAAAAGTGTTAAAAATGCATATTTAACAAATGCATGCAAAATGGTAATTTCATGAAATTAGTGGGTATTTACATGTGTTTGATTAAGGAAATGAAGCTAAAATAAAAGAATAAAGACGATGAATCATGGGTTCATCATTCCCCTATACTTTACCTTTGCTAGTCCCTTAGAAAATAATTATTTGGAAAATTAGTGAAAACAAAAATAAAGAAAAGAAAAAGGAAAGAAGTTAGAACAATGTTGACTTTTAAACTTATCTTCATAAAATTGTAGTCTGGAGCTCTATCGGACCTTTGGATTATTAGTGTGTCGGAACCTTAATGGGAAATGGATTTAAAACCTAATATCCTCTAAGTTCCACAAGACTCCTATTCAGGTCTCCTCGACAGTCAGATCAGAACAAGTCTACATACACAAATTCTTATGACTATGTATCTTTACTTGTACGGTGTAAGTAAAATATAGTTCCTCATCTTAAAAGTAGCAAAGAAAGAGCCTCTCTCAACAAGGTAACTCTAATCCCCCAGTCTAGCAACTCTTTCCTTGAGGAGCAGGGATATTCCCTTCTACGATCAAGTACAACCAGCTCAAGAAGAGGGGATGGAGAAGAGAATGGATGGTAACCAGTGTAGCTACCTATAGTTGGATGCATGACCAGTGTAGCCAAGTCATCCGCTGCAAGCTTACAAACATTTGACTTTGAAGCTCTTATTCTTTTTTTCACTTGTATATACACTCTGGCAGGCATTTTAATTTTCAATCAGGCATGTCCACTTTTAGAGATTCTACTTTTTTTCTCTTTTTTTTGAAATATATACAAGGTGCAGCATGCACATAAGGAGTTTTTCCTCTTGAGCCAGTAAACTATCCCTCTTTTGAAGCATTATTGCAACCCCACAGTATCCCGTCTTTAGACCTCAACATCGCCAAACCAGGTTGAGACACACTTCCTTCCCTAGAGGAGGACGAGAGGTTCCGCCTAGATGTACTACCCTAATATGCTACCCCAAAACAAAAGATTATGCCCCCTCACTACCTCCTCCATGAAGAACTATGTGTAGAGTGCTTGTCCAAGGTAAGCCACAATCTTAAAGAATCATGCGTGTGTTGTTAAATATTCTACTTAGACTAATCAAGATGACATGTGACATAGTCTTATGGACTCAAAGAATTAAGTCACTAGGACCTGAAATGTCTTAACTCCAATTCTTATAAGATCCTCTGAAATTAAGTGGATTAAGGTCCAACTAAGCTCCATTCTTCAAATTTATTCCAGGCTGAGTTTAAATATCAATACTATCCTGAAAAATGCACATGCTAATGTAAGAAATATGTAAAATTCAAAGAAAAAAGAAAATCTTTTTGTGAAACAACTTTCTAATTTTGAAATTTTTATGGATTTTTGAAAAATGATGCACATGCAAAAAGATTTTTACGCATATTTTTATAGACTTTTTGGATTTTGTATTTTTTTTATATAAACAAAAGGTTGGTAATATATACAATTATATAAATTTTTTTATAAGGGTTAAGGATGAGATACACATATTTACACAGGGGTGAGTTAACTATTTACAAGAATCTGGTGAAAAGATTTACAACTTAAGTAATTTATACAGGTATTTTTTTTTGAGAAATGTGAGGGTGACATCCCGAGTTGGGATTCACCGCCTGTGAAATATATTACTTAAAAAATTAGCATAGTACATTATCTGGAGGACCAGAAATTAAAAAGTGAGGTACAATGTGCAACTACATTTTCTGGATAGAACCTCTGATTTTTGAAAATAAGGTCATTTCTTCCTACCCAAATCGCCCACAAAGCCGCAAAGGCCATCGTGCAGTCATGTGTTGAGTTGCCTCCTACCGATCTCACTGACCTCCAAAAATCATCAATGCTTCCACTTGATATCCAAGATTCTCCTATCTCCTGCCAAATCCGAGCCGATGATGGACACCTGAAGAACAAATGATCAGAGTCTTCGGTCTGCCCACCACACCAATCGCACTGGGTGTCCATACTGCTGAAGAGCCTTCCCCTCCTTGCTTTGTCACACAGTCTACCTCTTCTCAGGCACCATAGGAAGACCTTAACCCTGCACGGAATCTTGCTAGCCCATATGATCTTCATATCTTGACATAGTTCTGTCTCCGTGTCCGTTGAGGTCCCCTTGAACTCCATTTATGCCTTCTTTGTCGAGAACCTGCCACCATTCCACTCAAAATGGTCTCTTCCCTCATTGATGCAGTTTGTTGATGGCAACTCGGACCGTATTCTGACAAAATCCTCCAAACGTTGAGAAGAGAGATTCGACACAAACTGTGGATCCCATGATCCTGTCATCCCTGTCTGCGCTAAAGAGCACTCCTTCATTTCCTCCAATGCAAACAACCTCGAGAAACGGTTACATAGCTTCCTGTCCCCTGTCCAATCATCTTTCCAGAACTGAAATAATTCTCCATCACCGATCTTCGGCCGCAGTCTTGGTGCTAAAAGTGGTAAAACATCACGGACACCTTCCCACAGAGGAGATTGAAATCACACCCTCCCAGCCTCAAGCGATCCCCGAACTCCGTATAACTCTCGTAGGAGCCTAATTGCCAGTCTATTTGAATCACCCCATATCTGAGTAGCCCATTTTGCCAAAAGCGCCTTATTCATGCATGCTACATCTCGAATTCCCAAACCTCCTTCACTTTTTGGGCGTGTCAATTCCTCCCAACCCACCAGGTGCACTCCCGTTCTTTGTTGCTTTCCATCGGACCAGAAAAATCTCCTCATCATCTTTTCAATTTTTTTTCGTACTCCCACTGGCATCAGTCTGGTGGAAAAAAAGAAAATAGGGATAGCCGAAAGCACATGTTTCAAGAGGATCAACTTTCCGCCCTTGGAGAGGGAGACCGCCTTCCAGCCTGCCAACCTTTGCTCGAATCTCTACAGAACCACGTCCCAATCTGTCTTCTTGAGTTTTCCCGCTACCAAGGGAAGTCCCAAATACGAAATCGGCAGCTCACCTAGAGGGGATCCCAGCAGCTCCGCCATTCTACCCCTATCTTCCTCCTCCATTCCAAACGGGATCACAACTGACTTATGCTTATTGATCTGAAGACCCGATAACCTACTGAACACCTCCACGATCTGAACCGCCCTTGCAGTCATATCATCCGAACCTCCCAGAAAGAGTACTGTATCATCTGCATATTGTAAGAGTGGAATGGAAATTTCCCTGCTGCGAAACCCCTCACACCAGCCTTCGTTCACTGCGCACCTGAATAAAACTACCAATGCATCTGCCACCAGGACAAACAATAAAGGGGCCAGAGGACACCCTTGACGAACACCCCTTTGGGGCTGAAAACACCCCCCCTCAGGCCTCCCGTTCACCAACACCGAGTAAGAGGAAGTCGTGACACACCTCTTCATCCATTCGATCCATCGATCTGGAAATCCGCGATGCCTCATGGATACCCACAGAAAGCTCCAGTCTATACAATCGTAAGCCTTCGCATAGTCTATTTTCCAAATCATCTCCTTCCTTTTTTCACGCTTCCACTGAAGGCAAATTTCTGATGCCATAATCATACCATCCACATCTGTCGACCAGGAATGAAAGCAGATTGACCTTGAAGAATCACCGAGTCAAGGACACACTTAAGCCTGTTTGCTAGAACCTTTGCAACAATCAAGTAGACAGCATTTGAAAGAGCAATCGGTCTATAGTCTTCCACCATTAATGGATGTTCTTTCTTTGGGAGAAGGACGAGCAAAGCTCTATTGACCTTCTCAAAGCTCCTATTACCCTCCCTAAACTCATTGATCACTTCCATTAGCTCATCCTTAAGCAACTCCCAGAATTCCCTGTAGAACAAGAATGGAAAACCATCTGGACCAGGGGCACCGTCTGCATTCAGTCCCCATACTGCTTTCTTAACCTCCTCCTCTTTAAAAGGAGCCTCAAGCCCCACCACTTGCTCGCCTGACAACACCTCCACCCCTCTCCCAAGCCAGCCCCAACCCTCCCCTCGTCTCCTCCTAGTCGCTTCCACGAAATGTCCTCGGAGAGCACGACCAAGCTGTGTGTCCCCCACCATCCTCTCCCCCCTGACCTCCAGCTCGTGGATGTAGTTTCTCCTCCTTCTTCCTGATGCCATTGCATGGAAAAATTTTGTATTCGCATCTCCTTCCCGCAACCACTTTTGCCTGGATCTCTGCCTCCATTCTACCTCTTCTTTTCCATCCTCAAGCAACAACTCTTCTAATAGCCTCGCCCTTTCAGCTATCTCTTCCAGTTCTAGCCCTCTCTAATCCTCCAGGCCGTCCAGCCGCACAACGCCCTCCTGGGCCGCACCCCTTCGGGCTCTTCGATTTGCTTTCACCTCCTTGCTATAGTCCATCAAGAGCTTCTTCAGCAGTGCAAGCTTACCTGCCAAGTGTGTCACTGCCGACCCCTCTGGCCTCCACTCAACCCAACATGTAGACACCATTTCCTTGAATCCTTCCTCCATAAGCCATGACCGCTCGAACCTGAAGAAATATCTTCTCCCCGTCTGCTCCTTAGAAGACCATAGAATTGGGGTATGATCTGAATGAGCCTGAGGCAACGCCCAAGCCCGTGAAAGGGGGAAAAACTCTGACCCCTCGGGCGATAGCAAGAATCTGTCCAATCGAGATCTGGATCTAACATTGCGCCAAGTGTACGCACACCCAGCAGCATCCACGATCGTCAATCCCAGCTCCTGGACTAAATTTGCAAAGGCCTCTGAACCGATGTCACGACCACCGCCTTGCATAGGCCGATCCTCTGGTAGAATCGTAAGATTGAGATCTCCCCCAATGAGCCAAATGTCGTCCTCCCTGACCGAGCCCAACTGCTCTAGATCATCTGCCAAAGAGCCACGGTTGTTTCCCGTGGGGCCATACACATTTGTCACAATAAGGCAAACTCCGTCGAGTCGGCACTTGAGGCGCACCGATAAAGAGAAAAGAGATTGTCGTTCACCAATCTTCTCGAACACTGCACTCTTCCAGCATGTTAGCAGTCCACCTGCCGCCCCTTGCGCCTTTACCTCCGCAAACTCAAAGTCCCTCCCATTCCCTATATCGTGCCATACTTCATCTCCTCCCCTCGATAGCTTCGTCTCCTGCAGTAATAAAACATCTGCTTGTGCATCAAACATGAGCTTCTTAACCCCTAACCGTTTCTCGGGTCGGCCCAAACCCCTAACGTTCCACAATATCACCTTCATTTGGGTAACCCTTTCTTCTTCCTCGATGGTGCCACTACTCCCAAACTTTCCGCAAAGCTTCTGTCTAAAATGCTGAAATAACTGGGTCGCCCGAGTGGAGATGCTGACCCATCAGCTTCCCTTATTGCCAACCGACTTCCCTAACCAGCCCTCAGTGAGGCTTCCACTGCCCTCCTCCTTCCTCTCTTCTTTGTTGATGTGCCTTTCCTTTCAAAGCACCACCCAAACCGCTTATACTCACCACCTCCCATAACCCCTCCCCCGATTGGCACCTCCTGTTTGGTCTCCTCCCCAACCTCCTTCGGCATCTGCATCCCCTTAAAAACCTCCAAGCCCTTTGCCGCTATGCTGCCCTCATGCCCCTTTCCCCGATCGTCTCCTACCTGCCCCTCCACTCTAAACCCACCCCGAGCAGACAAGTTTATCTTAATTGCTAATCCTGATCGTTGCTCTGATCCACCCCCACCAACGCAGACCTGATTAAGTCCCCCTCCTTTGTCAAGAGCACGAACTGAAACTGACAGTGGTGTAGACGCAACTCGCAGCTGCTGCACACATGATGGGCTTTCCATCTCCTCCACTGTTTGATGCGATACTCCCCCCTGTCTCGACGCTTTTCCTGTTGAGTAACACTGTAGATCTGTAGCCTCCACTTGTGTCGTGCGAGGCGAAGTCATCTCTGGATGGCAAACCTCTATCGAGGGTAGAGGGATTTTACTCGGATCTTGCTGCCCAAAACTGGCGCCCATCTGTACAACCAAATCCCCCGCGATTAGCGGATCCTCGAGACCCACGTGATTTGGATCCGAACGTGTCTCCTCCAATGCCCGGGTCCGAACAAGTAGAACCTCATGCGGTTCGGGCCCCGTTCCTGTTCCGCCATTTGAGATATTTAGGGGAACGACCCCATCAATTTCTTTCCTAGATGGGAGGACGTCAACGCAGGCGTGATAAACATCACCACTATTTGAAACCTTAACGGGAAAATCTCCATCAATGCATTCCCGAGAATAATGCTCGTCAATGGCTGTATGAATTCCATCCTCTTGATTAAAGCAATTAAGTGGAAGGGCCTCCTCAATCTCCTCCCGAGAATGCTGGATGTGAACCGTTGCATGATTTGAATCCGAAACGTTCGGGTGCACCTCGTACCGACCCACATTACTCGAAACTCACTTCCCCGCATTGAATGCGTCGAACCGGAGACCGAGCGGGGAAGCCGAAACATTCGCCCCACCGTTGACAGCCTCGATCGTTGGTGTCTTCGCCATCGCCACCTCCAGTCCCGATCTCCTTAGCTCGCCTTGTAGACCGTCTCCCTGTCCTTGGATCTGCAGCATCTCCAAGCCGGCTGGCGCTTCCCCCACCATTGCCAACTCCAGCCGAAGGACACGTCCCTCCCACCACACGGACCACCATCCTAGGTGTCGAGGGTCGAGCTCACAAACTTTGATCACAAGCTCCGGGAATACCCCGTGAGAGACACCATTACTCACGATCCCTTCGACTATAGCAGTTCCCCTTAGGATTTTCTGTACTCGATAACGCCAAAGAAAGGGTATTCCCCGCACCCGAACCACGGTCAACAAGCTTGGCGATAAAATCCCGTCCGAATCGCAAACTTCCCTCCATCGAATCAGTGTCTTCCTCAAGCGGGACATCTCCAACAGGGCAGCCGCTTCTTCCCCACTGAGACCGCGGGCCAGCTCCCGCCATGGAGACACCAGAACCACGTCTCCCCGGAACCTTGCCTTTGTCGCCACCCCCACATCCGAAGAGCCCTTGGACAGGACCTCTCTGCCACCACCTTCTCCTACCAAGAGAGTCGTCGATATTTTAACTGCAGTTGCTTTCTGTTTCCAAGTCCTACAAGCACTGCTACGGTGCGCGAAGCCACGACATCTGAAACAATGTATTGGCTCCCGGCATTGGCTTGCCTAATGGTCAAGCGCACCACAGCGAAAACAACCCCTCCCGAAAGGACGTTTCGACGACGGGGATTTGTTCCTTTGCCATGTAGCCGATGCCTTGCCACGCTGCCGACGACGGATCTCCACCCAATCCTCATCATGATTGGACCCATGTCGACCCCGATCATGCTGAAGCACATCTCGAAAAACTCCTTCACGCAGATCTTGCATGCCCGTGCCCCAACTCCGCCGCGCTCCCTCTCTCGCTCCCTCTCCCTCTCGCTCCATCTCCTTCAATTTATACAGGTATATACATACTGTTGGATTTTTTGTGATACATATATTCCTCAAACTTATTTGAAAATAACATCTAACGAGCTCGTTTTGATCTCTTCTTTGATTAATTTGAGTCCAAAAATAGGAGGAGGAAGTTGAAAAAGCCAATGTGCGATGAAATCCAATGATGCATGCATAGATTGAAAATGTGTACCTGTCTTCAGCACCCTACATACAATATGATCCGCACATAAATTAAATACTGAAAGGAAACTAACTATATGATGCACGAGGAAATCGACCTTAGATGAGCAACTTCTATCGATCATGAAGAACAGATAGCTAACTAATCAGAGAGAGAGAGGCCTGAATCTGGTCTCAGATGTCGATCGATGTCCACCACAACAGATCCTGCTAGCACTGTATACGACCTCTAGCGGTGCATGGCCTCTCAAACGATTAAGTTAACTTTTTAAATTTATTTTTTTAGCTAGGTCCAATTATGTTCTATAGATACATGCAAGCAATTAGATGTTGGGCCTTAGACGTCACAATCAATCAAAATCCTACGTCTAAGGGCTAAATCCACGAGAATCAAATAGAAAGTAAGGCAATGAAATCAAGAAAACGTGAAAACAGCGGTGAGGTCCCCCAAGTGCACCGGCACCTGGCGAAACAGACCCCGAATAATGTCCAAGTCCACAAGAGTTCAAGTATCTAAGTTATCACAATATAATGCAAATGTTCTCTAAAATAAAATAACTATCTTCTTCTCTTCCCTGCTCCACCTCCTGTGCGGGTCCTCCAAAAAGAAACTCCAAGTCATCCTCCAAGCAGTCCCTCGCACAAAAAGCAAATAAGAGATGGTCAAAAAACAATTATAATAGAGAGAGATAAGCAAAACTGAAAAATGACAACTAAGCCGTGCTCCCCGACAACAACACCATTTTGATGAGCCGAAATCTCGATGCGGTAGAGATGTAAATAAATATGCATGTCGTTATTCTCAACCAGTCGATTCGGTCAACGAGAAAAATTTATAAACCACTTTAAAGAAATTAAGCAATGAAATATAAGCGGTCTTCGCTATTTAATTTACCTGGTATAGCGACCAGGGTCGAACACAAGGAGCACGATTTAAAAACTAAGTAGTCAAATTTCGTAAATAAAATTTTTAGTGGTTTTTATTTTTTATTTTTTTATTTTCAAATAAAGCACAAGTCCCAATATGCACAAGGGAATAAAAATACACACGCACACACTCTTTTTGTATTTTTTAGAATATCCAAAAATACTCAAAAAAATTACAGAAAATACATTTTTAGATTTTATAGGTTTTAAAATATTTTTGGTATTTTTTTTAAATTTTAAAGTTTTTATTAGTTTATAAAATTCAAACAGTAGAAATAATAGTAAACGGTGCACAATCAAGAGTATCTTGCAACTTAAAAATACTTTAAGTTCCCAAAACTCCTGAAACTTATTTTTAAACTAAAATACAATTAAATATCTACAAAAATGGGCTGGAATTATAATTTTTGGATTTTTCTAGAATTTTCTACTATTTTTTAAAGATTTTTAGTATTTCGTAATTTTGTTGGGTTTTATAAATTATTAATGCACGAAACTTGGATAGAAATTAAAAGACAGTAAAATACATCTACAATGTTTTTTTGCAATTTTAGGCAAATTTTTGAATTTTTTAATTTTTTTAATTTCAAGCAAAGAAAAAGACACTATTTTTTATTTTTTTAAATATCAAATAACAACAAAACGTGATGAAATTTTTATACAATGAAGAGCAAGACAACATGAACATATACAAATTTTTGTAAAATTTTTAGAGAATAGAGAACATTTATTTTAGTCAAAAGAGCAAACAAATTAAAGTCCGGAATTTAGAGGGACGGAAACATAATTATCAAATTGTTTTTTGCAGAAAATATAAAAATACTAAACTTGCAGATGGAAAGTGAAGTTTACCCAGATAATTGCATGCGACGCACGTGCTTGTACAGATGGGGGTATTATGTGAATTTTGAAAACTCCAGGGGCGTTGTTGCAATTTCACCAATTTTTAATTAAAAACATCCTAGGATTACTGTTTGCTCTTCATCTTCGTTCAAACCAAAAAGGGACCTTCGTTCATATCTACGATGGTGGAGGCTCGGCGACGCGGTCGGCGGAAGGATCTGGAGGGGCTTCGTGGTTTGGACGGGCGGCGGCACACTGGGCGCGAGGGTCGTGCGAAGGAGCCGGTCGCTCGCGGCTATGGAGATCTTGCTTGGCAGGGAGGTGAACTATGATGCGGCCGGGCCGGAGTGCGCGTAGGACGGAGGGTACCGCTCGTTGCCCAGGCGGGTGGACGGCGAGCGCAACGGCAGAGGCGTCACGCTGGAGACGAGGGAGCAGGTGATGCGGGGCAGTGTGGGTGGTGCTCCGCCACTGGGCTACGGGGGTGCGCGGGGCCAATCGACAGCTGGAGAGGAGGGTCGCGGCCTGGCGCAACGCTGGGGTCGTTGGACAGGAGCTGATGGATCGCACGGTCGCCACGTGGTGGTGGCGCGGTTGCTGGTGTTATTTTTTTGTTTTTTATTGTCTTTTGCAAACAGAAAACTGTAAATAAAAAAATTTAACTATTTTTTTAAATTTTTTAATTTCTGCAAAATAGATGTTAGAGAAAAACTATAATAATTTTCTATTATTTTTTATTGTATCCTGTAAAAACAAATATTAGAAACAGAAATACATTTTTTGTTTTTTTATTTATTAATAAATTAGGACGAGTGAATGGTTGCAGATCTTAACGAAATGGGAGTAGATCTGAAGATCCGACCAACGTGCGTAGTCGGATGTGAAAGGTTGTACGAGATAGAATAAGAAATGTGAGGATCGGAAAATGAAACGAAAAATCGACGTCGGACGCTGATTAAATTGGGATGGATGTTTTTGGGATTTTAATATCTAAAGATTAATCAAATCGAAGCAAAAATTATATCTAAGATTTATCTAGGAAAAAGACAGGAAATAAAATTGGATCTCACCTCGAGATTGGATACGCCGTGATGGCCTCGATGAGGGCCGACTCTCAGTAACCGGATAGCTCGGAGGCTGGGCACCCTTCTACGATGTGAAGCTCTCAGAGATCAGGCTCCTCTCCACCAAAGATTGATCAAAGACAAATGAGGGAGGAGGAGCCCCATAAAAAGAGAAGAAAAATACAAATGGAAAGGATGTAAAAAAGAGGAAGGTGTTTAGTGTTCGAATTAATAAAATTAATTAATTAATAAATAAAGTAAAAAATTTTCGGAATTAATTAAAATAAATAAATTATTAGTTTACCAAAATTAACTAGCCACCTTAATGGTGGCTATTAATGGTATAGAATAATATCTTTATATACAAGGTTTGTTTTCAAATCAAATAATGAATAATTTAAATAATTAAATAAATAAATAAAAATGTAATTAAATTAATTAAATTAGTTGATGTTAGTAATTTATTTTTTGGTCATTTATATGTAAGGAAATTGGTTATATACAAATATTATGTATATATAATACAATATACACATGTACAAATAAGGAAATGATTTTTAAATAATTTTTAAATTTTTTAATTATTATTTTTTTATTTTTAATAATGAATATAATATTTACAATTATGTACATTATGTATAAAAAAATAAATATGAATGAGTATATACAATAAGTATGTGGTAAAACTGCACAAACCACCCCAGAAAATAGCTTTTCAACCTAACTCCAAAAATTATGAAATCATAGCCATTTGAAAGATAATTTAATTTAGAGTATAATGGAAGTGAGTTTGATTTAATTTGAGTCTGTATGGAGCCGAAATTGATCTTTCAATTTTCACTTTACGGTTTTTTCTGAGAGCAATTATTTGTAATACGTATATTATTTTATTATGTAATTATTTTTATTATTTACAACACATTTTTATTTACAACTTTTGTTTACAAAAATATTCAATTTGAGGTCAATTTATTTACAAATAAAATAGTATAAGTTTTGTACAAATATATAGGGAAAAATATTTACAAACTATTTTTGGATTTTTGAATTCAAGACCCTATCTCCTCCTACTTTATTCCTGGTCGATCAAGTCAAGTCTTGACCATCTCTCAGGATTCGGGTCAATCTGCATTTATTCCATAAATACATCCTTCATGTTTCTTTTCTTTTTCTTTTTCTTTTCTTCTTTATTCTTTTATTTGAGTGTTAAAAAGTGTTAAAATTACATATTTAACAAATGCATGCAAAATGATAATTTCATGAAATTAGTTGGTATTTATAGGTGTTTGACTAAGGAAATGAATCTAAAATAAAAGAATAAATACGATGAATCGTGGATTCATCAGTTTATTATCTTATTTATTATTTTATTTTATTTTATTTATTATTTTAGTTATTTTAATTTTCTTCAGCATGTGCATGCATCCCAGTGCGACACGTGGCCCTCCTCTCTCCCTCCCTCCTCCCATCTTCTCCCCAAATTGTCGCATGCTCTTCGTAGCGGTGCGCCTGACCACCACCTCTACCAGCCAACAACTCCTCCGCACCCTTTGCCCCCCTCTGTCCAACATCATTTCACCCCGCTCGGCCCGCCTCCGCCTTTCCATTTCCAACCATGGCATGCAACTGCCACACACCTTTTGCGGCAGTGCGCCCGCTTTCCTCTGTCGGCCAAGTACCTCCTCTGCACCCCTCGCTCCTCTCCTTCCAACGCCCATGCACCCTGCTCGGCCCGCCTATGCCTTTTCCTCTCCAGTCATGACCAGCAACCACCACAGTGTCTCGCAGTCATGACCCACTCATCCACGACCTCGTAACTGTGTCACCTCCAACTCAGCCCACGATCTCCACCCCTTTTCGGTCATCTCACACGCATTCACCAACATCCAATAAAACCCTCGTCGCCGTCTCCATCGAGGGCATCCACCAATTTCAAGCCCTTGGTCACCGAGCTCCATCCACATTCCCTTGGTGACAACGAGGGAAATCGACATCGAGCGACGACGTGAGCTAGGCGATGTGATCCAAGGGACTATCCATCCCTTGTTGTAGCTCTTCCACGGGCTGTCGAGCTAAGCTCTCGCCAGAGCCTTGAGCGAAGAACGTATTCTTCGAGAACACATCCCATGCGATTCACCCACCTTTCAAGTATATCCCTTCTTCTTTCCTTGTCCTCCTCTTCTTCTTTCTTCTTCCTCTATTCCTCCTCTCCTCTGTACATTCATCTTTCACTAACACAACTACTCATCCCCACTGAGCTTTTCCATCTCCACCAATGACCACCACCTCATCAAGCTTCATCGTCGGTTTTCCTCTAACGATACATGGCTCCTCCCCTTGGCGGTCGCCCTTCAACCTCGGCCAACGTGCCTCACCTCGATAGAAATACCCACCGCCACTTGGGCTCCCTGCATCTTGAAACCTTACCACCACTTCATCACACAGACTCCGCCTCCGTCGTCGTGCAGCTAAGTGCATCGCCGCACTCCTCTGTCTCTTCGCAATACGCTCCATGAAGCTCCGCCTCAACAGAAACGCACATTACCGCAAACGCCTTCACTATCGACTACCACATCGCACTCCAGCATGGGGGGAGACACCATTGACAACCAGTCGTCAGCAGACCGTCCGTCTAGCCGACTGCAGACGAGCCCGCATCCCTACCCTTGGCTCAGGCTAACCAAGTCGACGATAGCTTCCACGTGGAGACTAGGGAAACCCTAGCTTTAGGCTTGGACCAAAGCCACCCCAAGCCTCTCTCCCGTACATACCACATACACATGGGCGTGGAAATTTACACCGAAGCCCTACAATTTCTAGAAAATAACAAAAGGACCCTCCGAGCCTAGGAACTCATGCACGGTGAATGCCCCTGCCTTAGGTAAATTGCATTTTACCCTACAGTTCTTGGTAATTACATTTGACTCATGTCAACAAGTTTATTTAATTTTGTTTATTTTCTTGTATTTATCATTAGAATCTTTTGTTTGAATCTTAATTTAATGCATCATTTTGCATTAATTTTAAATTTAAAAAAATTACATATTGTATAATAATTATTCTATATCTTGTGGATGTTTAGTGTAATTTTTGTGAGCATTTCTTGATTTATTATTATGAATTGTAGAGAAAGTTGCAATATTTTGCCCTGTATCCTTAGGAAATTCTTAATAATTCACCCATTGCTCTAAAAAGTTCCCAAAATTCATGTTAGAAAGAATTAATTGTGATCTGTTTTTTTTCGAAAAATCATCTCATTTGCATGCATATCTAGGTCCATATGGGCCAACCAAAAATAAGGGAAAATTACATTAAATCAAAATAAATTAGCAGATGATTTTATTATTTTTTGTTAAACATTTTTTATGTAGTATTTTATTATGATTTTTATTTATTTTTACAAGTTGATTTATTACTTATTAGTATTTACATGTATACTTATAAATATATTTAGAGTTTAATGGGGCGGCCCCTTGCGGGCAGCCAACAATGGCTGCCCCCGCGCCGTTTCGGCGTTTTTTTTATTTTTTTTGAAAAATATCGCCATGTATATTCATCCCTATATCCCTCCTATATGCCATTCGAATTTCGTCAGAAACGGAGACTTCTATGACCTCCATCGAGATGGTGTCGATTTAAAAAATCCTGTTACCGTTAAAAAATGATTGTCTCGATGGAGTCCGCAGGAGTCTTTGTTTCTGACGAAATTCGAATGGCATATAGGAGGGATATAGGGATGAATATACATGGAAACATTTTTCAAAAAAAATAAAAAATGCTGAAAACGACGCGGGGGCAGCCCCATTAAACTCATATATTTACCTGTATTTATAGTATTTTATTTTATTTTATTTTATTTTATTTTGTATTTTACATTTTATTATTTTATACAAGTAATTTATATATTTATAACTTGTTTATATACATGTTCACATATTTTCATTGGATTTTTATGATTTTATCTATTTACTTAAATAATTAATTATATATTATGTAGGTATATTATAGGTATAATTTACCTATATATTCTATGACTTTATTTACTTTAATGTATTATTAATGATTTTATTTTATTTTTATTTACATATTTTTATTCAATATTTACAAATATCTAAAAATATAAGAACATGAAAAATAAAAAGAATAAATAAATTGAGTATTCACAATAAGGGCCCAAAAGCCAACTTTTGCATCTTATCTTCAAATTAAATAAAACCATCTTCATAAATAGATAATAAATTTTATGAACAATAAAGGTGAGTTTGGTCAATTTTGGTCAGTATGGAGAAGATACATATTTGTAAAGTTTCTTTGCAGCCTTTATTATGTATGTCCCTAGCACATTGTGCATTATTTTTTATTGAAATCAATTTTGTATTTTTCTTTGTATTTTAATGTATAATGTTCATGATGAGGTTTTATTATTTGATGCATATAAATAGGAAAATAAAATAGGTCCCAAAATACAAATTAATGTGTACAAGAGTTAGGGTTTTTGTTGTATTGTATGTACAATTGATATGTGTTATCTCTCCCTACTTTATTCCTTGTGGACTAAGTCATCACGATGACTGAGTCTCAGGGTCTAGGGTCACTCAGAATCTTTGACACCTCATTCTTTTTCTTTTCTTTCCTTATTTTTTTATTTTGGAATTAAATACAATAGCTTATACATTATTTATTGCTCAATTTTTTGTGTTATTTTGCCCAATTTATTGTTATATACATCTATTTGGCTAGAGATTTAAGGCTAAAATGAAAAAAATAAAGAGATGAAACTGAGTTTCATCAATAGGTTGATGCGATTCATAGATAGATATATTCTATGTAATCAAATGATTACGATAGATCTTCTCATATCTATATAAATGATATCACATATTAATTAATAATGTAATGGAATCCATGATGAGAAATAAAGTCATGGTTATCTAAATTATGTTACGTCTAAGAGCATGAAAAGTGAAGACATGCAAATGTTATCTAAGTTATATTAATATAAACTTAAAGGATAATTTCTGACCACCCATCTATTACCATATATTAAGCCGGGGCTCTTGGCCCTTTTTCCATTACTTTTTTTCCGAAAAATTCTTAAAATACCCTTGAGACCATTCTATTCTATTATTTACTATATTAAACATGGGTCTCAGCCGACCCCATTATTGTTGTTCCCGTACATTCCGAATTTATCCTCAATCTTTCCACTTTTGCCCTTTCCATTTTGAAGGAATCACACCTTCCTTTTACTCTCTATCCTTTCCACTTACTTGGGCTGGAAGTAAATATTATATCTTTGAGGTGAAGGTATAACATCCATGTGTGGAGTTGCATGGAATTGCATGTAATTAAAATCTATCTTTTTACATAAAATATTCATTTTAGAGTATTCTTGAGGAGGCAACTTAGATATGGGTCGACCATTATGAATCAAGGTTTTAAAAACCTAACCGAATTGGCCGGCTGAGCCGGTTAAACCAAGAACCGTAGGAAAAACGGTCCAACCGTCCAATTTTTATTCAGAAAAAAAACCAGTCAAAACCGGTTGGACCGCTTAAACCCGGTTGAACCAACTGAACAAAATCATCAGTTCAACCATCCCTTTTTTTGACAAAAATAATTTTCAATAAATCAACAAAATACAAACTTTTTTTAAGAAATATTCAGAATCTAGTTTCATTCTTACTAATATTAGTACATCTTTATCTCTTCTCCTTTACATGTGCCAATGACTTATTATCGCTTGTCCCTTCATGTCAATTGAGCATTGCCTCTTTATTCCCACATTGTGTATGATGTTGTCCACTTGTAACAATAATAAAAGAATAAGACATTGTCATAATCATACTATGAGAAGTAATAAATTAACAACACTTGTCGTTAATTAGAGTTTAAATAATTATAAAATTATTAGTTTTTTGCATCACTCATATGTATTTATATAAATTTTATGAAATATGATTATTACGCACTTTCGAGTTTTTTTAAGAACATTTATACCCCTAACTTTTAAGCAATTTTACTTGCGCTCCTATATTTTCTTAAAAAATTCACAATATCATCCTTATGTTGGTATAAATTGGAAGCAAAAGTGTAGTAATAAAAGATCGCTACTATTGATTTTGTAAAAATACATGGAACACGTGCAATTTATTGAAAATTGGGGTATAAGTGTTATTGGAAAAAATTGGAAGGACAAGAATAAACAAATTATCGAAAGATATGATGTAGCATTTTTCATATTTATTTGTATGATATACCGGTCTAACTCAGTTCGACCCGGTTGAACCGTATGAACCAAACCAACAATACAACGGTTCGACTTTTCCGATTTCTGTGAACTGTTGACGTGATCACCGGTTCAACCGGTTGGTCCCATTGGTCCAACCATAAAAATCAAAAACCGATACATGCCCGCTTCGATGACCGGTTCGATTTTTAAAACTTTGTTATGAATACTCACCTCATTTCTCCGTACCAAGTTTTCTTTCCAACCACAACTACGTAAGAGAAAGTTGGACTTAAAGCTCGGGAGACATCGTCACGACAGAGATCTTTGATTACTTCTCTTGTGAGTGGTTCAGAACTTATATTTTGTTACAGTTATCAAGCTATGTTTTATGTTGTTTTCCGTCTTATGAATTTATGTTGATGTTATTGATACATATGAATTTATATTTTAAGTTTGTTTCCAAACAAGAAAACTATTTTGACAGTAAGTATGCATAGTCCTATCATCAAATTCTATCTAGTATACATGAAAACTATGTTTTATGTTGTCGTTGTTCCTCCATATGTTTATGTTATATGCATATGCTCAAGATCATAAAATGGATGATTTCATATGCTAGCTATGGAACAAAATTATATATGCTTTCAGAAATAGTTGCATGCCAAAACCACTTAACCACTTACTGCCCCCTCACATCACATGGTCTCCCTTCGTTTTTCCCATTAATTACTAAGTTGGCCTTTTCATTAAAACATCAATAGTAATTGGAAATATACATTATAAAAAGCCAACAGATATTCGAGGTCGGATCCTTTCAAGGCTAGTGTATCATTTCTATAGTATACGAGAATAAGATTAACTAGTGTTCTTATATCAACAGAAGACGTTTTCTCTTTTAATTGTTTGGGAGGAATATCAATCTAAGAGCTACCTCTATAAATCAATCAAATCACCGTTACTGTGTTAGAGAGGATCGTCTGCTGCAGGCCGAAATGCAGCAGATTCTGCAGTAGTCGTGTGATCGAGCGTTTCGCACGATTTTGCACTTTTTGTGGACCCGTACCATACAAAATCCTGTGAACCGCTCGATCAAAGTCGAGTGTCTCACATCATCAGAGCAGGGACATCACCACAGCAGTCGATCCACCTCCTTACTGTGCAAATAATAGAAAATGAGATTCGTGTACTGTATTGGTTAGGTTGGAAATATTAAGATAGTCCAAGTCGTCTTCCTCTCCTCGTGGGAATTCAAAGCCTAACAGAATAATAAATACTTTTAATTGTCATGGGTCCTAATTTGATAAGAAGAACATTTATTTTTGAAAATAGGGGTGCTCTAATCCTAATCCTAAGGATTTAGGACTTCATGGATCCATATACGCTCATGCCCATCATTATGTAAATGACCTTTGACTGCCTCATAAAGAGGTATGAACTCAAGAGAGAAAACAAAGAGAGAAAGGACTCAATAATTCACTCATTGGCTCGTCTTCACATGTGATTAAGAATTGAAGCACATTTGTATTTTCAGATTTATAGACCTCTTTGGTTTCAAGGCATCAATCCGTTGATCATGTCAGTGATAAATTTCTCTTAAATCTCTCTTTTTTTATAATTTATGCATTTGTAGACAGACTCAACTTTGTATAAGTCTCTCACGGGTTATAACATTTTATTACATTGCTCTTTTTCCTTATTGCGGAAACCTTATGATTTTTGCCCTCACATTGAACGTTTCATATGCATGTTAAAAAATTTATCGAGCATCTATTGTTGATTTTTCTGTGGATAGATTTTATCTATGGTTGTACTTATTTTGAATTTAACTTATCATATAATATCTGCTTATCAACTTTGTGCTTTTCACGATTCAATAATATGCTGTGAATACATGTTGGGATCCCGGCACTCTCCAAAAGAACATGACTATAGGTGCATTGTATGCATCCTTATTTATTTTTAAATGCGAATGGATGTTGATGGACATGAAAACTATGCCATTGTAGTGTTAGAAAATGAATACGGATGTAAATAGATCATATATCGAAAACGAACAATACTAGAAATACTTTATAAATTAGCTTAACTACAAGATGGAGTTTACCTATATTAGGGTAAAATGGGTTTGGCCCATGAGGGGAGTTAACTTAGCTCCCACGTCCCATTTTTTCTATTTTATTTTTTTTTTGAAAAATCAAATCGTGAAAATTCATCACCGTATACCTATATTATGTCATTAAAGTAAGTTTCATGTGAACCAAAGACTCATATGGCTTTCATCTATACAGTTATTTTTCAACGATCGCATAATTGTTGAAATCGACTCCGTCTATAGATGGAGACAGTGGGAGTTTCTATTTTGCATGAAACTTGAATGGCGTAATATAGGAATACAGTGATGAATTTTCACGATCTTATTTTTCAAAAAAATTTAAAAAAATAGGAAAATGGATCGGAGGGAGCCAATTTAGCTCCCCAGAGGGTAGCCCAATTTTACCCATAAGTATACTAAATGTATTTATTTCAAAATAATTATATCAAATATAGTGAAAGAAGGTATAAAGTTTTTTAGATATGGTTAAAAATAAAGCTACAATTATATTAATATATGAAAATGAATATACAAATACATATGCAACTATTTGAGGATATCAAAGTTATGACGTAATTATTTACTCTCCTTCCTGTATGGGCCTATTAGTATTAATATAGAAGAAGTCATCAAGTTGGGGTTGGTTGTTCTAGAGATGCTAGCTTCCGTAGATATATAGAGATATAAGGAAATGGAAGAAGAAAGTCATTTCATTGGTTGCTATAAGTTTGAGGAGGCAACTAGTGGTTTATCCGTGCTTTTCCAGGATATAGATATTCAGTCATGTTAGAAAGGAGAAAAGTTGTAGGCCTCATAGATAAGGGCAGTCTTCCTCTTCTAATATTACATAAAAAGAAAGAAATGAGTGTCAAGAACAACTTAAAATTAAATAAGAGAATATATGGTGGAATTCCCCTAGTTTTACAGCTCACTCCTCTCTCCAGCCTCACTCTGGGGCGATAGCGAGCAATTGCTTTCTAACATACTTTTTATATCCGTATGATTATCCATTTTAAAAATAGATATAAAATATGTTTAAGGTGTATATATTGGCAGTAGCATACAAATATATCTATATCTGTTTGCTCCCCTACCTGTGATGGTGTAAGCTATAGAAAAAAAAGTGACGACACTGGTAGGATGTAAATTATGTTATGAGATGTTCTATTATAATATTAGGGATTTTTACATCACAATCCTGATGAATACATATTTTATCATCTTTATTCTATCATTTTGGCCTCAAAAATCCTAGCAAATGCGTGTAAATACCCTTAAATCCATCATATTAGCATCCATGCATATGTTTGTAAATAGTGTATAAAATACTGTAATTAAAGCCAAAATTATAGAATAAATAAAAGAAAAGAAAAAGAATAAAATATTGTAAATATTTTATGACCCGAAACCCTGAGACCTAGACATCTTGATGAATAGGTCGACAAGGAATAAGTAGGGGGAGATAAGGGTCAAATACCTATTCTTTTTAATTCATTCTTTATTCATTTTGGGATCTATTTTTGGTTCCACTTTTTATACATCAAATAAAGAAACTTTGAACATGAAAGTTGTAGATAATTAAATAAAGAAAAATACAAAATTGATTTCATTCAAAAATAATATACAGATAAAAAGTTATGGTCTGAATAAAAATCCAGAATCCCAACTTCCCAGACTCGTATCTCATAGATGAAAACTCCAAATGCAGCAAACTCACCTTTAATTGTATATATTATAAAATAAGCTATTTAATGGCAGTGGTTTCGCATTTGGAGGAGCTACGATTTGAAAGTTGAGTTTTGGACCCACATTGTATCATTGTACAGATTGAAGTATTCAATTTATTTTTTAATCATTATTTTTGTATTTTTATATTTTTATAATTTTATAAATATTATTTATAATAATTATGTACATTAAAATCAGAATAAAAACCTAAATAAAACATAAAATAAAAATACTTATAAATACAATGCATAGGTATAGGACCTATATTTATACCTATACAATACAGACTTTTATTTTAGTAAGTACACAAAACAATTCAGAAAAATAAAATAAAAATATAATTACATGTATAAAAGTATTTTATAATTTTATAAAATGATAAACAGAATTAAAGAAATTAAAATTACCAAAATAAAAATAAATTAATAAAATATATAGATATTATACCTATATAAGCTTTAAAAAGCAACTTGTAAAAATATATCCCATAAAAATAATTAAAAATCAGAATAAAATACTACATAAAATAATAAATATTTTTTATTTAATAACCTAAATTTAATTCAACCTTTTTCTATTTTTAATTGAATTAATAAAATTCTTTTTGCAGGATTTTCCTGGTTGGTCCACGTCGACCAACCAAGAGGCTCTGACAGTTGACCTCGGGTCAACTGTCTGAGCCAGCTCCTGTTCTTGTCAGACCGAGATTTTGACCATCTTTCTCCCTTTTTTCGAGGCGATTCCATGCACATCTTCATGATTCAGCCTTAAGGACTTTGGTAGCCCTATGATCAGGCTTACACGCCTCTTCGTTTTTTCGAGGATTGGACCAGCGATTTGCTCGGTCCACCTCGTTCTTTGGAGCACCTGCACCACGACCGTCAACCCTTCAAATATGCACCCCCGACTTTCCTCTCTTTTTTTGATCCCTCTTCCTCCATCGTTAGACCTAAATCCCTAGCCCGTTGTACTCCTGGTGACGGCAGGAGGAGATTGAGCCCGAGGTTTAGCTCCGAGGAGTCGAATCGAGGTGGTCCAAGCCCTCGCCGGAGCGCCGCCTGCAGCTTGCTGCAGTCCACGCCGGTGAGTCTCACCCCCTTCTCTTTCTCTTTTCTTGTAGCTCTAGCATAGTGTAATTTAGCCAAGTAGCAGTTTAGGTTTTCTTTGCGTTAATCTCCGTGAATCACCAGTCAAAAGCCACGGCGGAGCTGAGCTCCGCCTCCACCTTCCGCCTTCACCAGTCATTGAAGGCCCCCGAGATCACCCTCATTTTCTTTCCCTTCACTCCGTCGCTCCGCTCCACCCCTCCATCACCCTCGATCTCGCCCAGATCGTGTGACCGAGCTCCCTTCTCCGCCGCTCGCCGGAGCTCCACTCCCGAGCCATGACTCGCCCCCATCACACCATCTGAGAGGACTGCGAGTACCCCCTGTTTGCCGTGCTTCTAACCCTGCAGGAAAGAACGCAAGAGGAGGCTCAATTGAGCCTCGAAGGTTCAGGGAAGCAGCCACCAGGCGACCCCCTCGTCCGAGCACCTCCGGTCACCTCAGCTTCGGCTGAGAAGCTCAATCGACGCGGACGAGCCCCAGGACCATTTTGCCCTCGGTCCGGGGCTGGTGGAGGCCGTGTGTCGGTCGGAATCGACGTTCCAAGTGACCTCCAGGCGGTGTTCTTCGTCATCCTCTCCTAGCCGTTGGATCAGCCTCGTTCTTCCAGCCGTTCAGCAGCCATAGGATCGGGTCGCCTCCCAGCCGTCCGATCAGCCGTTCATGATCTAATCTCAACCGCCCAGAGCGAAGGGGTACGGGCCGACCGATGAGCGCCACGTGTCATCTTTGAGCCGCATCGCCGCCGTCCATCAACACACGCTCCTTAGCCGCTGGATTCGCCATGTGGATAAGTGGTTCGTTCCTGGACGCACGATTATTCCCTTGGGTATTTTGCATTTTAAACCCTGAGTTTTTGGTTAATGTCAGATATGCCCCTGTGCGTGAATATTAAAATATGTTTAGGGTAATTTGCATTCAGACCCTGCCGACTTTTATTATTCGCATTTATACCCCTGTGAACAGCATAACACGTGCGTCGCGCATGTATTTTTGGTGAAATTTGCAATCTAGTCCCTGGATGTTTTTATAATTACATATATACCCCTGCCAGGCTGATTATTTTTGTGTGCTTGTTTTATTTATTTCACGCATCATTGAAACCCCAAAAATTCCACAAAAATCAACTTAGGTCTCTGTTGCATAGTAGTTCAACATCATAATTTTGTTTTATATTTTTATTGCTTATATTTATTAAAAATCAAAAACATGCATTTTATCTCCTGTCTAGCTTAGAAAATACTAAAAAATATTAAAACACCTAGAAAAATTCCAAAAAAATTACCTACTGTCTATTTTATCCTATTTTAGTGTCAGTCCAAAAAACACTAAAATCTCAAAACCAAAACCTTAAAAATTGGAAAATACCCAAAAAACTTCTAAAAAATCTAAAAAATTATAGAAAACTCCAAAAAATGCAAACTCAACTTCTGTAGGTTCCCTATTTGATTATCTTTATTTTAAAATTAATTTGGGAAAATTTTGGTATTATTTGATATTTTTCTTTCCGATATTAGTTTCGGCCAGAACATTAAATCATTGTTTTCTTTATTTTTCCTTTTAAAAATATCAAAAACATTCTGAAAAATATCCAAAAATCACAAAAATAGTAAAAAAATCATAAAAAGACCAAAAATATTTTATTTCTGAATTTTTGAGCATTTTTACATATTTTCATAAATATTCCTAGCACCTCTTTTATTATATAGTTTATATATTGAAAAAGAAAATAAAAAATATAAAATATAAAAAGAAAATAAAAATCAGAAAAATAAAAATCAAAATACAAAATTTAAAAAAATAAAAAAAAATAAAAAATATGAAATTAAAAACCCAAAAAAAATCCAGATTGGCTAAGTAGTCCATTAGACCTAGGATTTGACTTTTTGTCTATACTCTACACCTTTGTTTCCTGTGTTCGACCCCTACTTGCTTGTCATTGTACATTTTTAGTAGGTATAATAAATTTTAATCCTTGCTGTTGATTGCTTGATTAATTGTGTGGGTTAATTATTGACAAATGGGAAAGCTTGAGTAGTCGCCTTAGCGACAGTGAGTCTGATTTATCATACCATTATTTAGCGGCTCTCGCATTTTCGTTTTTCAAATCCCTATAAATTTTGTCAATTACATGACAACTTCTATATTCTTTATATTTACTCACAAATCCATGTAAACTTACTAACTCTTACAGTACCACCTATGTTGTTAACTCTTGCAGGGTATGTGGTGTAAGATGAAGTAAGTTTGCAAGGGTGGTAGAGCTGCCACGAAATTATGATAGTCTATAGTAAAAATTCATATCAATATTATTATAATATGTTATATCAGAATATGAAGATCCGGATATCGTGTTCTTATTCAAAATTATTCTATGAGTGATGTGCATATTCGGAAAAAATATCGTTAAACGTTGGAATACGATATCCATATTCAATAATGTCCGAATGTGATAACCAGACTTATGGTTATACATCGATCGGTTTTCATGCAAGTAGGTGATAAGCCCAATACAAGAAATAAGGTCCAGTCCACTAATCCCTGATCTAGTCGCAGATTTATATATTCATATCTAATTTTAATACCCATGATTTGCGATATTATTACCAACAACAATAGGGCGAATAAGCATGAGAATGTTACTATTAAACTATTAAAGGGCACATTTGTTAGCATTTTACTCGAGGTTAAATTTACTAGCCTTATCTTAATCCATGTTTGGATCTGGATTACTCTACTTTAGTATATGACTAGTGATCTCACTCACGCTTTGCTGCGGTATGTTTTTATCTTTTTTGATTATGTACAACAATTGTGTGTAGTTGTAATAATAATAACAAAAATATGTTCGAATTTTTGAGTCACTACGGTTAGTTATTAATGCACTTAAGATATTATCTTCATTACCAGTTATTAATATTTTTTTTACAAAAGCTAATACGTAGATTAGAAAGCTTTTTTTTGGAGTAGGTTAGCACACAACTTTCCCATTCTACATTGTAGTGTACTTACATCATCTTATTACAATTTTTCCTCCATTTATGATTGGTAACCAACTGTCCATAAAATATCTTACCTGAAGAGCGACCATTAGATTTATGTCAATACTGAGAGGGCTTCAACAAAATATAGTATATGAAAAATTAAAATAAGATAAAATTAATTATAATTACAATATCAATGAAAATATATAGTGTACACATTTTTTTCGTTTAGTGCAAAAGTGTGGCCTTACGTTGTGTTGACTGCATGTAAGCTTAAAGTCAAATCCAAGTCCTGGAAACCCGTGAATGTGAAAATTAAAAAAAAATGAGGAGAAAGGAAGTTGGCAAGGAAATAATTTCATCAAGTCACATGAAACAAAAATTACCATGAAAAACAGATATCACAGTAAAAATAGGAAGTATGGTAGAAAGAGTTTAGTTGGTTGTTTCTAAAATATGATGCAATTTATCATAGCTTATATCAGTTGTTGAATGCAAATAAGGTAAAAAATAGTGTAACAAAGAATATTGTGATTGCAAGAACTTTACAACACTTTTTATAAAAAACTAAATATATATATATATATTGAAGTATTATTTGTAAACACTTGTATTAGTCAACTTTATCTTACTAAGTATTTGAATTTAAAATACATTAATAAGATTATATTGTATTTAAGACATATATATTGTTTTTTTTAAATTCATAATTCTACAATACTTGAAAATAGTAAACACGCATTGAAAAAATATATTACAATCTAAATATAAAAATGAGGGAAAAAATAGCTCAGAGGAATTCATGCACTATGGATTTATCAATTTCTACAGTTACCATTCATATAATTCTTTTTTTAATAGTAAATATCTTGAAATTTTTTCTTACGAATGGTCTAATATAGAGAAATAATTATTAAAATAATTAGTTAAATTATATATTTGTGAATATTTTAAAATCTATTTAACCCATATTTGTAATTTACAATATATTTTTTTATTTTTTTCAAGATAGAATTCTCTTATAATGATTTATAATATATATGAAATTCATTATGAATAAACATATATCTGATTTGTATATTTAGTTTTAGTTGAATTAAAGGATATTTTTGATTCACTGATGGGCTAATATTATGATTTAGTTACATTAATATAATGTATTTTTTACGGAAATTCTTATTTGCACTATAAGGTTGATGCTTACATTTAGATTTTGGTAGCAAAAGAACTCATTAATTAGTAGAATTGAAATGGATGACATTAATTTGAAATGAGAGAGAAAAGGAGAGGTCGTATCACCTACTCTAAATTCTAAATATAAAAGAAGGTAGAGATGGGGGGGACACTCGTGTGTTCAGTGGAGAGAGAGAATCGGTAACGATGTAGGGAGAGTGCGGGTGTGGAGGGAACCAATTTGGAGAGGGATGGAAAGAAAGAGGTGACTCCACGTGGCAGATTGTAGGAGAAAGCTGGAGAAACCCAACTTTAGTTAGTACAAGCATAAACAGGCTAAACAACAGAGTTCCTGAGTTTTCCTATAAAACTAATATCTAAAATTGCGATCTTAACAATTTTTTTAATATTAGCATACAATACATCAATTATATTCACTAACAAACAATAAAAATAAAGCATTGACAAATAAAGAAAAAATAATTATTCAATAATATTCTTTAACAGCCAATAAATTAAACATCAACAAAGGAAGAACCTAAAAAATGAATTCATATACACGAACATGAAGTCAGCAAGTGATAAAGACAAACTATTTCTTATAGATTCAATCAGGAAGTGATAAAGACAAACTATTTCTTATATATTCAATCTAGACAATTTTTAAAGGAATAGGAATACACTACATGAAAGAACTCTCAACTAAAATCAAAAGTTATTATCTGTGGCTAAAAATGTATACGAAGCATAAACAACATCTTAATATATCCACTTTTTATTATGCTGTGAAAAAAAACTGACAAAAAATATCTAGCACTTCTATTACACAATGTCTTGTCCCTGAAGATATATCTACATTCATAAATACTTGATAATGAGAAATGTATATAACAAAATATAGTACAATTCTAACTAAACTTTCTACCAGTGACGAATCCAGATATTCTACATGTCCGGTGTCACTTGTAAATTATACAAACGTTAACAAAAAATTGATAACATATATTAATTGACGAATGAACATTTCCAATAGGAGCATGTTTTTTTAAATGGATAACATGAAGGAAAACAAAAGAAATATTAAAGACAAAGAATCAAATTCTTTACACCATTGTGACTGTTGAATTTCAAATATATATATATATATATATATATATATATATATATGAGGTTAATGGGGCTGCCCCCGCGCCATTTTCGGCGCTTTTTTATATTTTTTCAAAAAATGTCGTCATGTATATTCATCCCTATATCCCTCCTACATGCCATTCAAATTTCGCCGGAAACAGAGACTCCTACGACCTCCATCTAGACAATCATTTTTTAACGGTAACAGAATTTTTTAAATCGACACCATCAAGATGGAGGCCGTAGGAGTCTCTGTTTCTGACGAAATTCGAATGGCATGTAGGTGGGATATAGGGATGAATATACATGGTTTTATTTTTCAAAAAATAAAAAATAAAAAAACGCCTGAAATATGGGGCGGGGCAGCCATGTTGGCTGCCCCTAGGGGGCATCCCCACTAATCCTATATATATATAGAGAGAGAGGTTAATGGGGCTGCCCCCTGGGGGTAGCCAACATGGCTGCCCCCGCACCATTTTCAACGGTTTTTTTATTTTTTTTTCAAAAAATGTCACCATGTATATTCATCCCTATATCCCTCCTACATGCCATTCGAATTTTGTCGGAAACAGAGACTCCTACGGCCTCCATCCAGACAGTCATTTTTTAACGGTAACAGGATTTTTTAAATCGACACCATCTCGATGGAGGCCGTAGGAGTCTCTGATCTGACGAAATTCGAATGGCATGTAGTAGGGATATAGGGATGAATTTACATGGTTTTATTTTTCAAAAAAAAATAAAAAAAAACATCGTAAATACGGGGCGGGGCAGTCATGTGGGGGCAGCCCCATTAAATCCATATATATATATATATATATATATATATATGAAAAGGTGATAGGATGCATGTAGTCTTCAAATATCACAATATAAAGAGCTCACATGTTATTTTGTGTATAAAAGATGGCTCAAACACTCTTTAAAGTAACACCCCCATTCCACAAAAAATAACAATGAATTCTTGCACCAGTACATATTCTTCTCTAGAGTAGATAAATTATGCCCCTCAAAATACTATTTTACTATCGAAGATATCAAGAGCAAAATTAAATTGAACATAATCACATAACCATCAACAACCCATGTGCAACAGAAGAAGCTAATGAGCTGGGGGTTGGGGACCATCTCCTCTTTATCATCTCCCATGACCATCATGAACTACACCATCGAGATGCTTGTGCGTGCACCAATCAATCAGTAAAAAAAAATTCAGGTTGAAGAAAAGGAAGAGAAGGTCGGCCAATGGGTCTGGAAGGTACTTATGGTGAACTTCTCAGTGGAGAGGGTTTCCACAAATATGTTGGTCGACGGGGGCAAGGATGTTCTGGAAGAGGGAGAAGACTTTCTACAGTTGGAACCACTTGGCCATCTCGAGCAAGGAAGAGACGACGCAGGTAAGCCCCCTGCCTCTCATCATTGAAGGGGGAGAAGGAGACGGGAGAGAGGCAGAGGCAAGTGGTCGTTAAACTTGGGGGATTTGATGTGTCGGTGACGATAAGAACAAAGAACACATTAAAAACATGGTAGATGCATGGAAGGTATACCTGTGTAAATCAAAAAGGGGTATGCACATGGAAGAGCGGAGAGGGCCTGGTCGAACATCCTGAGGCCGCAGAGGATTGCAACGGTAACTTGTAGGCTCATGGAGAGCTCGGGGAACCTGGGGCTGTCATCGACCTCGACGGTGGCATGACGCTCAAAGGACCGAGGCTTGCAGATGGTGTTGGCAATGGCCTTCATGCATCCCTCGTCGGAGAAGCAGAGAGGAGGGGGACGACATCGAGATCACGAGCGGTGGAAGAGGAGGGGAGAAGAGGGGGAAGTGGGTGGAGGTGGAGGGGGCGGAGGAGGCAAGCGAGGATGGAGGTCTTGGACGGGAGGGGGGCGGTGCAGCTCCCGCATCATCCGCGGGGCCAAGAGGAGCTGGTGGCAGAGTTGGCGGAGAGGCGTAGGGAAGGGAGAAGAGGCACAATGAGAAATGGGGGAGAAGTCTCCCCACATTGTACCACGTGTCATTGCTACGACTAAAGCTGGGAGAACCCAGCTTTAGTAGTATGTATAGATATAGATTCGGAATCCGGTGGATTTCACGTATCATTTACTTGAGTACTTGTATCACATTAAAATGAAAAAAATCGACATCAAAAATATATTCTAGTAACAAATATAATCAATAGAATGCATAATAATATCACATCGCATCATATTTACAATTTCAACCTTTCTGACCATTAAATATATAATTCTTCACAAAAAATTACTTTAATTTAACATAAATCATATTTTCAATGAATTTTGCATAAGGGAAAACCAATTACCTGTAATTAAACCACGTTTCGGGCTGAGTTATCCTATCTTATTTTGAAGTTGAAATTAATAGTATAGGTCCCATTTTCTTTACTGAAATATTTGTACAATCGTTATGGCAAGGAGATATCTGATTATTTTTTTTCAATTAAGAAGGATAAAAAGAAAATGAGCTTCATCTTCCCCTTCACTCGTCATGAAACCCATAAGCCTTGATCAATTCGAGAACGGCCTCCCCTAAAATAGAAAATAAATACTTCCTTCTTAATTATTTAAACATAAAATTGAAATCTAATTAATCGCATCCTATAGATAGAAAATAGTATACTCCCATCTCTCTTAGGGACAATCCTTCGTATTTTTTGTTGAAGTTGTAGAGAATACCTCTCCAATTGTCAAGTAACTTGGTTATACAAAAAAATCAAACTTCTCTCTCTCTCTTTTTACGTATTAAAAAATTAGTATTCTATCCTCTTATTTTTATATCAATATTCTAAATTTCTAGCAAAATTATTTTAGTCTGCAAAAGTACATTTAGTTATAATGAAGGAACAAAAAGTAAAACTCGTACATTGTGATAAGTAATGACGCGATATATATGCAAATTATTAGAAGCATTATTCTGTAAATTGTAAACATTAATATCATGAAAAGTTTTGTTATTAACATGCAAAACTTTGGTTAACAATCTGCATTTCTTATTTTGCGGTAAATTATAAGTGTTAACTCACAAGACATATCTCAAAAGTAAATTATATGATGGATGAATAACATGGTTTTATACCAAATGTAGGAATGTTTATCAACATTATAAAAGAAAATTTCTTTTGAACATTACATTGTAATTTTTCTGCGATTCAAATACTACAAGCCAATGTGGTTATAGATATGCATATTTTAGAATCCATGGTTATCTAAATTGTCATTAAATATATAGCAATAAATGATACACACCAACAAAACCTTTTCCCACATCAAGTAAGGTCACTCAACGAATGATATCTATTATAAAATATTTTCTTATAGTTGACGTCATTCGATATACATTGCCTAATAAATTATACCTATATTTTTACAAAATTCTTACTGTTCTCCTCCTTAGTGTAACATAGAGGCATAAGTACAATAACAAAAGGACACTATTGTAAATAATACAAGAATACATGGGTATGAATGCAATTGCAAAAATGTTAGAGGTATAAGTGTTATTGAAAAACTGAAAAGGATATAAGTGCAAATCCCTTGTACAACTAACGCGATTTGTTAAAAACATTTGTGGATTATTTTAGAAATGGCATGGTTCTTAATTAAAATATATTTTTTTTCATTTTCGGTAAAAAACTCGATAACAAGAACATATGCATTTGTAGTCTATGTAGTCATCCCTGATGAATATGTGATTCATCACTCTTAAAGTTGAAAATAGAGCATTGTTCCCGAGTAATTAGAAGCATATTTCCACCAATATTGCATAATTAGCATTCATGCATTGATAACATCCGCAGTTAGCATCCACATTTGCGCTAAATAAGAAGCCAAAGTCACTTGTAAAAATCATCTATCTGTATATATTTTACACTAACTCCAAAACCCCTAAAATTCACTCTATATTGGGTATATTACTAACACTAGCACAAGAAAAATACAAGAAAATTGCTAACTTGTAAAATTGACAAATAAAACCCCAAACCAAGTTGGAGACCATGGACCTTAGAATGTACATATCTCTCTCATACAGTCCCCGATCTAGGTCTACTCACTTTGAAAATACACATTTAGGGACCTTCAAAATAAGACCAATTTCATTAAAATCGGAGCTCGTATGCAAAACTTGGGTTTTGGGCCACCCTTGTATACCATATGTATGTATATTTGTACCCTTGTATTTTATTACTTTATTCGACCTCATTTCCATTTTTGGTCAACATGAAACTTATAGATCCCATCAAGATCTACAACTTTCATGGTTGACTTTTTAAAAATCAGCCATTTTCTCCCCCTTATTTCACATTCTTCCTCAACCATTCTGATTGGGCCACGTGGCGCCCTCTGGTTACGCCTCGCAGCCCACTCATCCGCTCGTTGCGCGCCCCTTCTCCCGGCCGTCAGATCACCCCCTTCCTCTTCAGATCTCAACCACTCATTGCCACTTCAAATCTGACCGTCCGATCAAGGCACAGATCGCATCTGGACCGCTCACCAGCACCCTCATCTCATTGCGCCACGTAGCGCACTCCACACCGTCCGATCACCCTCTATGAGCTTTCATCTCATCCACCCGATTCCGCCTATTTTCTGACCATCCGATCGAAGCTCAGATGCAATCACGATCGTCCTTTAGCGCTAACCTCCTCCCGCCACGTGGCATCACCCACACCACACGATCATCTCCTAACACCTCAATCTACGTCATTCATCTCTGCTATGATTCCAACCATTAGATCCCTACTTCATATTCCATCTCCACCGTTCACCAGCACCTGCACCTCCGCCCGCCACGTGGTGTGCTCAACGCCCTTCGATCTCGACCCCCGGATCTAATCCTACCCGTTACCGCACGTCCATCTCCTGACCGTTGGATCGTGAGATCCAACGGCCAAGACATCATCTTCTTCCTCCCAAAGAGCCTCGCACACGTCGCCCCACTTCTCGTACTCGCCGGCCCCTTCCTATTTTCTCCGCCACTACAGCCACCATCTCTGCCCATTAAGCACCCCACGATGTAGCCCCGACATCTCTCATCCCCGCCAGAACCCACAACCACCATGATCCACTTCCTCTTCGCTCCACAAACCCCATGAACCCCACGCCTCCATCGCCTGAACCTCCATCCTCTTCCTATAAACACCCAGCCTCCGGCCACCTTCGACCCTATCTGCCCTATCAAGAGGTACCCTAGACTCATATCTACCCATCGGTGTCATCGATTGAGAGTGAAAGTGAGCGATGACGGTGGTCCACCTCCGACGAGATCCGCGGCCTAACCTCACTGTGTAGCAGCTCCCCCGACGAGCTGCACGAGCTCGGGCCCTCTACTGACCCTCGAGCGACGACCGGAAGCCTCCTACGAGCTTCCCATCCCAGGTAGACCCCTCCATTCCCCTCCGATCTTCTTCCTTCTTTTCCTTCCATTTTCTCCAATTTTTCCCGCCATCTCTGATCGATACCATCGTTCATCGAACCTCCATCAAGCTCCTCCTTGGAGCTCTGATCTTCGTGCACCATTCAATCACCCCTACGACGCAACGAGTCCCCCTCCGCCAGAACTCCGCCTTCCCAGCGGAGAAGCTCGTCGGACTTCTCTCACCTTCACGCCTCAGGCCTCACTGCACTCACCGCACTCCCACGAGCACCCATTTTCTGGCAGTCTCTAACCCTGCAGGCACACTTTTCGTCACTGGTCGGATGCGTCACCGGAGCTCCTTCGAGCTTCATCGTCTCCAACCTACGGACCTCCCCAACTCCTTCCAGGACCTCCTACAGCTCCGCCACGCCTCCACGACCACTCCGAGCTATCCAGGAGCCACCCACGATCTTCACTAACCACGAGGAAGGGCAGCGGAGCCAGGCCCCCTTCACCGGAGCCCCGCCAAGTCCGCCGCAAGAGGCGATGGCCCTGAGGAGCAAGACACCCAACCACCATATGATCACCTTGATCGGACGGTCCTCGTTCACCCACGTTGTTCGCATCAGCCACCGTTGGATCAGTAGGATCTAACGGTCTACCATCTGCCACGTCGTCATCGCCTTCGAGCTCTAAATACCGTTGGATTCATCTTGATCCAACAGCCTGCATTCTGCCACGAAGTTTGCTAGTACCACCATTGGATCGACCTTGATCTAACGGTCCTAGGCGAGCCATACATTCAACTCCAGTAGCTGTTGGATCTATCCAGATCTAACGGCCCATCTTTCGCCACGTAACGCCCTCCGAGCCTCTTCCCCGACCCTAGGCTTGGAGCATCCGAAGCAAGCCCGAGCCTCCAGAGCATCCGAGCCACCGCCGAGCCTCCTACGCCTCTTGAGCCTAGCACCTCATGTGTCTCTCACGTGAGGGCTGGGCAAATTGCACCGAGGCCCCTGTAAGTTTCCAGAATTACAAATTAGTCCCTACCAGGCACATCATGTGAGGCGCACATGTTCCCATAGATAAATTACATCTATATCCTCAGCATTATAGGTATTTGCACTTTAGTATATGTATGCATGTTTCAGAATTAAGTAATTTTATTTTCTATTTTGCATTTTGGTCCATGTGTTTGTACGTACATTTATGCATTCATTTAGCATTATTTTTAAATTCCAAAAATGGCATGTTCTAGTTAAACTTATGCTTTATCTTTGTGATACGTGTCATATTTTTTGTGAACTTCATACAATTTAATATTATTATTTTTGTGGAAATTGACCTAATTTGCCCACTGTGTGCTTAAAATTCATTGTTAAATTATTTATAGCTAAAAAAATCATCATAAAATCACATTAGGTTTAGTTTAAGTTGATCTACACTATGATAAAAAAATCAAATCATTTGCATGCATCCCGACGCCTGAATAAATTAATTAGTCTTTTGCTAGATTGATTTTTAATAGGTCCAATTTACATCATTTTTTAGGTTTGTCAATTTTCCTGGATCCATCTCACATAAATACATCTAGGATAATTTTTATATCTAAAAATATTGTACTTTGGTATTTATGAAAATTAACTTTGCAAAAACTACCCTGTATTCATATTAAATTCTTTTTTAATTCATTTAGAGTCTAAAAATTCCAAAAAAATGCAATAGTTTAGTTTCATCACATTTCATATTCTGGCCAAGTTTCATTAATTTTGGACTTCATTTGACTATCATTTGTGATTTAACTTAAAATGTGGCTTGAAATTGCATTGTCTTTCTTTTAATCGCATAAAAAATATAAAAAGATCAAAAAATATTCTTATGAAAATATGACATCGAAATTGACTTAAAATTCACCTAAGGAGAAAGCTGCCTCCCTGAGTTCGACCGTGAGCTTTCTCAAGTAAAATAAATCTGTCGCTTGTACTTAATTGAATATTAATCGAAGTGGTTTTTGACAAGTCTCGATTTACCCGACTACAACGAATGACAAATTTAATTCGATAATTAATCTGGTTGGATTAGCTAGGGTAGACAGTAGGCTTTTCAATCCCCAAGCCAAAATTTCTAGGTTCGTCCTTGATCATTATTCTCATAGGAAGAATGACATATGACAAGCGGTAGAACATAGCTTATGGCACAAATAATAGGTGGGTGAAGTTAGGTAGGTTGACAAAAACACATAAGTTGGGGATGGAGTTGGGGGTGGAGAGTATGACAAACTAATACTGGAATTATTAATATTCACATCGAGCCAGTTGCAGCAGTTGACAACAACCAATAGAAAAGACATTATTTTCGATTGTTTGCTTTTAACCCAGTTGCAACGTAGAGCATATATATTTTTATTTAACAACATCGTTTATTTGCATTGCTCACTTAATCGTCAAAAATACTTTTATGATGTAGAAAAGTAGTTTCGATGATTTATGCGACCACGTAAGCAAGCCCCTCAGTGGACTCCTCATTTAGAGCATCGGGCTCCCTCCTTCCCAGTTCACCTCCTCCTCTAGAACCTTGACCCTCTCCTCCACCTCCCATTCACGGACTGCCTCTTCTCCCCCTCCCTCCTCCCCATCTTCGTCAACCCCAATCGGTCTCCTCCTCCCCTCCCCGACGCACCGACCCTGCCCGTCTACTCTCCTCCTCCCCGACTCACCTCCAATCCGACCCTCTCCCTCCTACCCACCTCCTCCCCTTCTCGGCATCCCTCTTCCTCCTTGGCCAGCTTCCTCCCCAGCATGCCTCCTCCTTGGCACACTGCCACCTCCCCTGTCCTCCCTACCGACGTTGGTCCCACGTCTTTCTCTGCACTTTCAAGCCTCACAAGGTATAATTTATCTATATTATAGTTTATTTAGATACAGTTTGTTCATGTTAACTGTGAGTTTATTTAGATAGAATTTGCTAATTTAAATACAATTTGTTCATCATATTCATTTTAGTAAAATTGTGCTACCAGAATATTTTAGTTTTGTGATGGAAATGTATAAAGATATACTAATTCTAAAATATTATTTTGTTAAAAATAAAGTAGCTTTGCACATATAATCAACATCATAGATGCACAAAGGTAAATGTAAACACAAGACCAATGCTTTGGCATGAAAACTAGATCTTTTGCCTATTCCGGATGGCAGTAGGTCTAAAGGTTCATCATCAATTATTACTACTTGTAGCATGACTTATTAAATATTACTATTCATAGTACGATAGCTCAATTTCATCCTTTTGTTGAACAGATCGAGCTGGGCTTAAACTCTAATCTCTATGTATGTATATGTATTTTTATGTTTGTATCTATATCTACATATGTAGCTATGCATGTTTATAATTATATATATATATATGGGGTTGGGGAGTATGCACCCAGGTGCATGTAATTTTACATGCACCAGGGTATATATCTTCTACATTTTTTTATTTTTTTGAAAAAATGTCACTATGTATATTCATCGATATATCTCTCCATTATGCCATTCGAATTTCGTCAGAAATAGAGACTCCTATGCCCTCCATCTAGAACAGGACGGTTACAGCAATTATAAGACCGTTAAAATTACTTGTTCTAGATGGAGGGCATATGAGTCTCTGTTTCTGACGAAATTTGAATGGTATGTAGGAGAGATATATGGATGAATATACATGATGATATTTTTCAAAAAAGTAAAAACACGTGGAAGATATAGACCCTGTTGCATGTAAAATTACATGCACCTGGGTGCATGCTCCCCAACCCCTATATATATATATATATATATATATATATATATATATATATATATATATATATATATATATATATGTAGGTATGTATGTTTACATGTATCTATGTATGTGTTTGCATCTATCTATCAAATTATGTCGGTATCTATTTATGTACATATTTATCTAGGTATGTGTGTCTCTATATATCTATGTATGTAGAATATACGTATCTATGCATGTAGGTATGTATATGTATGCATGTGTGATCTCTATGTATGTACGTAGGTAGCTCTCTATTTATGTATGTAATTAAATAAGTATGTATATATTTATGTCTGTAGTTATTTGGGTATCTTTGTAGGTATATCTATTTATGTCTGTGTATGTGCATATCTATCTATAGATATGTAGGTATCTATTATATTTATGTGTATCTATGTATGTATATCTATATATGTATGTATCTATCTATGTATTTCTCAATGTACAAGGGGTGTATGTGTTTATACGTGTACGTTACTATATGTTACAATATGTGCCATATTAAAAGGTCCTTTTGCGACAATTTATCACATACAACTTTAATTCATGTTATAATATATGCCATTAATATGCACTTAGATAGTTAATAAGGTTTAAAAACTAATTACACGTGAAATCACATAAAACAATTTACACACCATGTTTCCCTCCATACAAGGTGGTGTGATCATGCACAACAGGATACGCGTGCAATACATTGGAAGATTTTATTACTTCCTAATGTGTTATATTTTTTCGTAAAACTATTGGGCACACTTTAAGATTAGATATCGTGGTCCAATGGTTGTAGATTTTTATGTCTGAACGTACAATTCCATTTTTGTCGGTACATTCTCAATATTGATTATATAATGTCACAATGATTATGCACAATTTTATAGTCACATAACTCTGTATCCCCTCATAAACCGATTTAATATACGTAAATGCCCAGTTATGAATACGTGATTCATCACTTTAAAAAATGAAAATGGAGCTCCATCCTCTAAGTAGTTAGTTGCATTTAATCATTTATATTACTTATTTATCATTCATGCATATGTAAATAATATCCATATTTTAGCATTCATTATTGCATTGTGTGTATATTATCACCTATATATTTTTAACATAATTCCCCTATTTTTCTTTATTTTTCACTAACTCTAAACCCAACAAAATCAACTCGATTGTGTACATAATACTAACATTAATAAAGGAAAAATATCGGAAAAATACTAACATGTATAGTTGGCAAATAAATCAAAACCCTATTTTTCAGATAAAAAGTTGCAAACGCTAATATCTCTCACATACAGTCTCCTATGAACCCTTACACACTTTTAAATTAATATACATTCATTTATCGACAAAATAAGGTTCAATTCAAAAGAATCTGAGTTCATATGTGAAACTTGAGTTTTGGGTCCATATTGTATATTATATATAATGACCATATAATGACCAATTTGACATTATCATTTTATGTACATAATTAACTATTTTAAATTATTTATTTTTCATTTATTTTTTTTATTTATGTTTTAATAAAGTGTGTAAAAATCTCAATCTAAATAAGTTAAAAATCAAAGAAAATGAATCATTCTAAGTCCTTGTATATAATCTGTACATACATCCTTTGTATTTTATTTATTTATTTTCTTAATTATTTAAAATCATAAAAAATAGATTAGGATGTAAATATTTCTTTTATAATTTATTTGATTTTATTTTTAATTTGATTTTTTTAACTAAAAAATGGTAAAATATAAAAAAATAGGGTGTTCTATATACATAGAATACCACCAAAAATACACTTTGTACAAATGAGTTATTTTTATTTTAGTTCCTTTACAAAAGTTGCAGATTTCATCGAGACGAATAATTTCATGATCTTTTAATTTGAGACCTTTTTTCTATTTTATTTTGATTTTGATTTGATTTTCTTCTCTGAATTTTGTGGAGGTGACACGTGGCAGCTCTCGGAGCTGCCATGTGCCTCATCCTCATTTAGATGCCCCAATCTGGCCCATTGGATGAGGTACCCCTTCATCCAATGGTCCAGATTAATTCTATTTTATTTCTTTTCTTTTTTTCTCACCCCGCCATGTTGCATTCTCTTGGTCATTCGATCTCGGCCAATCGAACAACCGAAACTTTATATCCTTCCTCCCAATGATCCTTCGTGTTCTTTGCCCCCATCTTTCTTGGTCGTCGACGCCCTCCCCTCCACCTACGTCACACCAGCATCTCTCTCTCTCTCTCTCTCTCTCTCTCTCTCTCTCTCGACTAAATCCTCCTCTTTACCTCTCCACCCAGATCACCACCTCGCTTCTACCTTCACCGGGAGACTTAACGCTCGTCCACAAAACCCCATCTCTATCGACTTTAATCCCCATTAGCCATTATCTAGATCAAAGAGAGTGCGAGAGGACTATCTCTTCCTACTCCGATAGTGACAACACGAGGTGAGGGATCCCGAGCGACGACGACTTCATCCTCTTCACGACATGATTCAAGGAGACCATCCACCTCATAGCAGTCGCTCCTAGAAGTTGATCTATCTTCAGAGCTAAATGCCTAGCTCTTCGAGACCACAACGAAGTTACTTCGAGCTCCATCCCTTTTGGCGAACATCTAAGGTAAACTCCTTTACTCTCTTCCTTCCTCCCCTTCTTTCTTCATATTCTTATTGCTTTTCTCTCTACAATTCCCACTCAAGATCTAAACCCAACATCCTTATTGTTCTGAAACCCAATTTCCTACCCAGGTATATGCCTTCACTATCCACCCTCTTCGTCTCCTTTCTACCCCTCCAGATCTATATATCTTCGGCCTTCCTCGCTGAAGCATTAAGCTCCTAGTCCCTTACCTCGAAAAGGAGCACACACCCCTTCCAGGCCCATTGATCGACTGTAAGCACTCAAACCATCTTCTTCCTTGTAGGTAATTGACATATCACCCGATTTAGTCATATAAAAGAGATAGACAACGTCGATGTGTCGATCGAATAGTATTCACAGAAAAAGATTTGTAGACTTTATTTATACTCATAAACTAATGTGTATAGCAATAAGTATGGGAGTGTTGAACGTTAGGAGTCAAACTGTGGAAAATAGGGTGAAAATGTAGATTTTCTAAGGTATAGTATTTCTAAATTTTTAATGATTTTTAATTGGCTTTTTTAATTTTTAATTAGTTTTAATGGTTTTTGTGACATCTGGGTTCTAATTAAACCTGAACCCAACTCAATTAGGGTCTGTTTAACCCAGTAATGTTATCAGTCAATAATAAATGACATAAATCGATCAATTGATCATGAATCAAAAGTCATTCGATTGTAATTGACCAAAAATTGACCGCATTGTAATGTATACCGTGAAAAAGCCATGAAGTAAATTCAGAAACTGTGAAACAAATGAGATCACCTAAAAATCTGATTCGATGAAATAAGACCAACGTAATCGACTATTCGTCAATTGGAGATCGTTTGACATTTTTAAATTGTAAAATTTAACTTAAACCAAAATTGTATCTCGAAAATTTCTGGGATACAAAACTAATCAAAAGTATATCATTAATATACTCATATTGATCGTCACCAAGAGACGATCAAATCAAGATATTGTGCATCAAAATCTGACATTCAAGGCACAAGTACGGACATATTTAAACATCTAAAATAAATGAATTAAAAAAAGTAATAACTAAAAATAAATTTTGTATATTTACTATAGCAGAGTAGCTGATTGACATTTGTAAAATTCCAGCAGCATAAAAAATAAATATAAATACAATAATGACATCAGCATGCTGATTTCACTAGTGATGTCATAGAGTGATGCCAAAAAAAGAAAGGAAGAGGTAGGTTCCAAACGAAACCTCCCTCCTTGTCTTTCATATTTAGCCAATTCCAATGTAAGGGCATTCCCAATTTATTTCTATTTGCAGCTACGATTTTCCTGTAGGAATCACCCCATGTAGCATCTGTTACATACTTGAAGGTTGTCCCACTTGCAGTTGCTTTGCAGTAGCTCTTTGCTATTGCTGGAACCTCTTTAAAGATCGAACTGTAAGCATACTTTCTCTCCAAATTGAACAGATCAAATAGGTACAATCCTTAGCTTTTTTTGCTGCCATACATGAACTATTGGATTTTCCCCATTGCCATGTCTCACGATTTTCTCACATTTTAGCTCTAACATATGCTCTCTCTTGATATGAATTTCCTCTTGTTATTATAAAGATTGGGTCGTCATTTCATAGCCAGGAGATCGAAAATTTAGTGCATGCATCTTGAATATCTGGGATGACCCAGTGATGAATACCCATTCATCACTCTTTATTCTTATATTTTAGCTACAAAAAACCTTTGCAAATGCATGTAGATATGTGTAAATAGGAATAATTACCAAAAGCATGCATTGTGTAAAAATTTATAATTAGCATGTTTTTGTGCAAAAATAAAAGAATAAAGATTAAAAAGAAAAAAGAGGGAAATATTTAGAATAAATATTGAGCAACCTAACCCAAGGGAGGGCTCAGCATGGGCCTGACCGCATAAAAGCCAAAATAGAGGGAGATAGGGGCTCTTGTGTAAATATCTATGTAAATAAAATAAAAATGTTTTCCTCACCAAAAATACACTTGTAAATACTTGTATATATATATTTATTAATATAAAAACAAAAGAAAAATTAAAAATCAAAAAGATCAAAAATACCCTTTCATCATGTACATAAACCATGCCTATATATTTATGTAACCATGTAAATAAATAAAGTTATTTTCCAAACTTTTTGTAAATATTCTATGTTATATATTGTAAATAAATAAAATAAAAAGAATCAAAATCAAAACAAAATAAAAATAGAAAAATCAAAAATACAAAAATACACTGTACACATACCTTGTATATAGTTGTACATAACTATTTATTTTACCTATGTACATAAATAATAAAAATAAAATAAAAACACCCTTTTATTCCTTATTTTATTCTATAAATAAATAAAATATAAAATAAGGATAAAATTGTATAAAAATAATAAATAAAAATCAAAAAATCAAAACCTTGTATATATTGTATATACCTATATATAGCTATATAATGTAAATACCTTATTTTTATTTCCAAAAATTAATTAAAAATCACCAAAAAATAGAAAAAAAAATAAAATAAAAATATTTCATATTTTGAGTTTTTGCAGATTCGGCCCCTAGCTATGTGTATTTGTCATCTCAAGATTCAGCCACGTGGCCGAACCGCATTGGCTCCTGGGGATGTTGACCGCCCGGTCAACTGGCCCCCCAGGACCACTTCCCACGGGTTTGAGTGGCGGACCCAACTTCTCGGATTTTTCCCCGCTCAACCCGATTGCCTATCACCCAAACCCCGGCTCCGTTTTGCACCTCCCGCATCCGACACCCTCGCCGGGCATCAACCTAGGGATCCGCGCGCCACCATGACCCTACCCGAGCCTTTCTTCTCGGATCCCTCCAGCCTACATAAGCGAGCTCCGCCACCCATTTCATGCATCTTTGGCCATTCCCCTTCTTCCCTGTGAGCTCCAGAGTGACCGCACGAGTGACAGCGAGCGTCTCCGCCTGTTGCAGCGAGGCGAGGAGGAGGAACCCACTGATCCGGCGACACACCCGCCGCAGCTCCGCCACTTGGGCGAGCTTCGAGCCTCGGGCAGAGACATCCCTTGAGGCGACGACCGGGAGCTTCCCCAGCTCCGCCACAGTCTATTCCTTCACCCAGGTACCCTCTTAGCTTCGCCATTTCATCTGATTTCCATTTTCCCCCAAATTGCTTCGCCGTCGTATATCTTCGATTCATCCCGGTTCCGACCACCGTTCGACCATCGGACCCGACCCACACGTTCGCCTTCCTCCGCCGCACGTTCTGCACCCACTCACACAACCCAGCTCGCACAGGAGCTGGGAACCGGGCTCCACCGTCTTCTACCTTCGCCGGAGCCCGTCGCCCCGACGCACCAGTCACCTCCACGTCGCCTAACTGGGTCGAGGCACTTTGCCCTCGACCCGCGAATCTCCTGAGGGGTTTTGCAGGTCCAGCGGAGGCCATCTGAGGCCTCTCGATATCCAGCCCAGGAGCTTCACCTCCGCCACCCTCGTCTGAGCTCCCCCGAGCTCGGCTGGGGCATCGGAGGACAGCAACAGCTGCGCACCTTCACGCCGGAGCTCCTCCGATACTCAGGCGCAGCAGAGGAGGCCGGAGGCGCCTTCACGAGGCCGGCGAAGCTCGCCGGCCATCAGTTCTTCCAGCATCCTCCAAAGCCGTTGATCGTGCCTCCTCGCTCCAGTTCTGATCTGAGCCATCCATCTCCGGAGCTGTTTTGAGCGTTCGATCCGAGGAGACGCCATCTGGAGCGCCCACCAGCCGTACCCGTCAGATCAGCCACGTGGAGCGCATCCAACGACCCCGCTTAATAAAGGGTAAATTACCCTTAGGCCCCGCTTCTGTTTTTATTTAGCTTTAGTCCTGTAAATATTTAAATGCGTTGTTTAGTTTTAGGTTTAATTGCATAGAGGACCCTGAGCTTTAGTGTAATTGCATATATACCCCTGCCTGTTGTGAGCCACGTACTTCGTCACGTGTTGTTTTTGGGATATTTGCAGTCTATGCCCTTGTTGTTCTGGTTGTTATGAAATGAATGAAATCTTTTAGTTAATTGCATTTATACTCCTGTGCGTGGTTGTTTTACGCATGTGCGTTATTTTTTGGGTTATTTGCAACCGAGCCCCCTGGACTTTTGGTACGTGTTACCAATAAGTCCTCGAGACTTATTTTCCTTACATATAGGTCCCTGAGTGCCCCAGGCACGCGTTAGGCGCGTGATTTGCTGGGTTAATTGCACCGGGACCCCCAGACTTTGGGTATTTGCATTACAGTCCCTATGCACAGTACCCTTTTGTTATTTTGAATAAAATATCAAATCACCTCCAAATCTAATGAGAATTTGACACATGGCTCCTGCCATGGTGTAGGATTTTCAAGGATTTTTGAGGACATTTTTGGTTTTGTTTGATATTTTTAAAAATTCAAAAACCTTAGTTTTTGTTACTGTCTAGATTGAAAAATCACAAAAAAATATAAAAACTCCCTTAAAAATTCCCTAAAAATTGGCTACTGTTTAGTTTGTGTTCCTTTATTTTCTAGCCAATTTTGGCTATTTTTCTCCACTGGAAAACCCTAAAAACTTAAAACACTAAAAAAACTCATAAAAATTCTAGTAAAAAAATTAAAAATCCAAAATAATAAAATTGGTGTCTGAATTTTCCTTGATTTATTTACTTTATAGGATAATTACCTCCAGGCCATTTTGAGGTCTTTAGGTATTTTATCTAGGGCTTCTTGGCTTGGTTGGACAGTACCCCTTGTTTTTACTACTGTTTGATTTTTAGAAAATAAAATAAATATCTGAAAATTATCAAAAATTCACCAAAACATAAAAAATATAAAACACATAAAAATATTTTTGTTTTACTTTTTGGTTGATTTTTGTTACATTAAATAAATTGTTGAAGTGAGCTTGTGTTTGTTTTTCTTAATTTCTTAATCTTTTAAAAATCCAAAAAAATATAAAAATAATTAAAAACCACTAAAAACATTTTCCTCTTTTATTTTATTTGTTTTTTACTACTTCGTAGGCCTTCGGCCAATCCGTACTCCTTGAGTTCGACCCTGGGTGCTATACCAGGTTAAACACATAGCAGGACCGCTTCTCCGTTTTGATTGATTTTATTTGCATTGAGTGGTTCATTTTTCTTGATATACATGGTCTGATCGCTTGGGTCGCAATGACCCTATTTCTGTACCTTATACCCGAGTGGTCACACTTGTGTTATCAGAATGGCGCCGTTGCCGGGGAGCACAGCTTAGTAGTTCTTTTTATTTTTCATTTTTGATTTTTCCGCGGCTTTTCGCAGCTCTTCCAGAGCTCGCGGCTCTTCGCGCCCTTTTTGTCTATATTTTATTTTCACTTTATTTTGCTCTAATTTTCTTTTTTCTTTTATTTTTGTTTTTGTTTTCTTTTGTGTGTTTATTTTATTTTACATTTTTGCATATATACCCTTTTATTTTCATTTTCATTTCTTTTGCCTTTATTATTTGATTATTGGTTCTGACCACTCTGTTTTCTCTTGCGAGGGCCCGAGGACCGAGGCGGCTACTCTCGAGAAGCCGAAGCAACCGCGGGATTCGGAGGCGGCTCTTTTCTTCGCGGAGCCGCAGGAGAGAGTGAGAGAGAGTTGAGTGGGTGAGGATTAGGGTAGACTCTTATTTCATTTCATTATTATTGTAATAATACAGGACACTCTTGGACACTTGTGGATTGCTTAGCGGGTCTGTTTCGCCGAGCACCGGTGTCCTCGGGGGACCCTTAGGACCTTAGCGGTTTTTCGCGGTTTTTACGCGGCTTTCTTTTCCTTTTATTTCTGCCTTTCCGGTGTTTACGCGGTTTTTGCTCGAGCCTCTAGATTTAGGAATTTCTGGTGATTGTGCCGTAATTAGTAGGATCCACACACTTAACTGCTTATCTGTTCCCATAGATCGTTAATTGGACCTACTAAAAATCACTAATAAAAATAACCGACTCATTTGCCTTCGTAGCCTACGTGCCGCAGCCCGTCCTGTAAAGCGCTTACTCCTACCCCCGATTTGTCGGACAGAGGAGGGACGGGCCAAGACCGGACTCTTTGGCTTGGAGGTCGGTGACCGGTTAGACGGCTCTTCGCTAGAATTGCTCATCTAGGACTCGGCTTTCCCGTTTGCATCATATAGGTAGTTTCCTTTCTGTCTTTACTTTTATGCGCGGATCATATTGCATGTAGAGTGCTGGAGACAGGTACGCATTTCTTACTCAGCATGCATCATTGATTTATCGTGCATCGGCTTTTTCGTCTTCTCCCCCCTGTTTTGGACTTAATAATCAGGAGAACCGAAAAATTCGTTAGGCCATTTGCTTGCTTTGAAAAATACTAAAAAGTGAAACCATAAAATTGGGACTGGCTAATACTATTGATCTTAAAATCCGCTCACCCTAAAAACTTTGTCTTGGGGAGAGCAACCCCCTCATTGTATGGTTTGGATGCGCGAGAGAGTGACCCGCACCCTAGGTAGAGCCCCCCGGTGCTAGTCCCGACTGATTACCGACTTTTTCGTGCGGGCCAGTCGGTTGGGTTAGCATCGGATATCCTAACAGGTCACGTAAGCGCTCTGATATTTTGTGTGTTCACCAAATAAAATTGACAAGATAATTTGACCGAACTTTCACGGTCTTCAGCTCGCGTTGCGTTGGTGAACCGGGGGTTTGTTTTCTGATCATAGTTTTTCCAGATCTCATCCGCACTACTCGCCAGATCAAGATGATGGGTAGACGGTCTCTTAGGCAGCCTCTGGCTGCACCGCTTTCGGGCACGTCTACCTCATCATCTAGGTTGGCTCGCGAGAGCTCAGACCCGCTCTCCGAGCCCGAGTACGACTCCACCCTGTTCCCCCTCGACCCCCTTTCTGTCCGACCTGAGAGATACGAGCCCGAGGAGAGACTGATTGATTTGACAGCACCTGAGTTGGGCTCGTTTGATTTTGCAGACGTCGCTATGGCCGGAGCCGGCAGTTCAGATGATCACTCCCGTCAGCCCGAGCATTTTGTACTAGACCAGGGAGCGATCAACTCCACCCTGATCGCATCACTTGAGACAGTCCAGCAGCAGCTACGTGATCAGGGGGCATTTATGATAGAAATGAGGCGAGAGTTGGAGCGCCTCCGAGCAGAGCGAGATGAGCAGAGCGAGCCTGAGGACGGACCAGATTCAGGAGCCCCGTATGTCAGATGCCAGATTAGTGAGCAGAGGTTCGACCGTACTCTACTAGATAGCGGATCGTCGATCAACCTTCTTCCGGCAGCCCTTCTCGACCGCTTCGAGTTGGGCACTCTTCGACAGAGAAGGACAGTCCTTCAGTTCGCTGATCGATCTGTCAAGAGGCCGAAGGGGTTGTTACGAGACGTTATCGTCACGATTCAGGGCCTGAAATTCCCCGTGGACTTCGTAGTGTTGGACATGGAGATCCCTGAGTCGGTGGCCGATACCCCCATCATCCTTGGTCGTCCGTTCTTGGCCACAGCCAAGGCGGTGACTGATCATGATAGCGGGAAGGTGTACTTTCGCGTCGAGGGAGAGAGTATACAAATAGAGACGGTCGAGGACTACAGAGCTAGAGAGAGAGCCCTCTCAGATGTGAGTACAGATTCAGAGCATCTGACAGACGCAGAGCTAGACATCCACCAGGACTGTGATTTTGTGATCACAGACGATGAGGCAGCTTGGGCAGATCCTGCAGCACAGACCATCCTCTCATATTCAGACACAGCTGATGCCGAGATGATAGCAGAGGAGAGTCTGGAGAGCACAGCCCTGGTTCAGGATTACCACAGAGGCAGCAGAGCCGGCCCTTGATCGCGACACGGATTTCAGTGATGGTGGTACTGAGGCCACCTTGCTTTACGGTGGTACTGATGCCACCGTGGTTGATACAGATCCCTCGGATTCAGAGTCTGATTGGGACGATTGTGATGATCAGATGCCAGACCCGATTCCACCTGAGCCTACAGATGAGGAGGAGGCAGATGCAAAGCAGACCAGAGACAGTGCAGTTGAGCAGCCTTCTCCCGATCCAGTTTGCGAGAGTGCGCTTTCTTTCTCCCAGGCAGATTTGGCAGACTTAGCAGCATTCACTCACTTTCTTCCGCAGCCAGATTTGCCAGCACTCAGCATTCCAGAGCTTAAGCCGCTCCCTACTTCGCTGAAGTATCGATTCCTTGCGGGCGAGCCAGAGATGTACCCAGTCATCATCGCCGCCGAGTTGACTGGAGAGCAAGAATCCCGTTTGATGGGGGTTCTTGAAAAGAACCGTAAGGCGATCGGATGGAGCGTAGCAGATCTCCATGGGATTAGTCCATCAGTGTGCTCCCACCATATCTATCTCGAGGAGGGGGCGAAGCCGTCGCGTGAGTTCCAGCGGCGACTGAACCCCATCCTGAGAGAGGTTGTGATGAAGGAAATATCAAAATGGTGGAGTGCAGATTTTATTTATCCCATTTCCGACTCCAAGTGGGTCAGCCCCTTGCATGTGGTGCCCAAGAAGACGGGCATCACGAATGTGATCAGTGAGTCGGGAGAGGAGATTGCTACACGAGTACCCACCTCTTGGAGGGTTTGTGTTGACTACAGGAGACTCAACCAGGCCACCAAGAAGGACCATTTCCCCCTGCCTTTTATTGACCAGATCATTGAGAGACTGGCAGGGAAGAGCCATTATTGCTTCCTGGATGGGTACTCGGGCTACAACCAAGTGGCCATCGCTCCTGAGGATCAGGAGAAGACCACCTTTACCTGTCCCTTCGGCACATATGCTTTTCGACGCATGCCATTTGGGCTATGCAACGCCCCTGCGACTTTTCAGAGGTGCATGCTGTCGATATTTTCGGACATGGTAGGGGAGTGTTTGGAGGTCTTCATGGACGATTTCTCGGTCTACGGCGACGGATTCGATTCCTGTCTTGACTGCCTAGACCGAGTACTCCAACGATGTATTGAGTATCATTTGGTTCTATCATGGGAGAAGAGTCACTTCATGGTGACTCAAGGGACGGTGCTTGGCCATATCATCTCCAACAGGGGCATGGAGGTTGATCCGGCCAAGGTTGATGTCATTAGGAAACTCCCACCGCCGTCCAATCTGAGGCAGCTACGGTCATTCCTGAGGCACGTTGGATTTTATAGGAGATTTATTCAGGATTTCAACAGGATTGCCCGACCGTTGACTGACCTCTTGACGAAAGACACCGAGTTCCTTGTCGATGACAAGTGTCTTTCGTCGTTCGCGACTCTCCAGCAGTGTGTTATTGAGGCTCCTGTCCTCCAGCCGCCCGATTGGTCTCTCCCATTCGAGATCATGACGGACGCCTCCGATTTTGCCGTAGGGGCAGTGCTGGGACAGAGGAGGGATGGAGTTCCATTTGCCATACACTACGCTAGCCGCACATTGGATTCCGCCCAGCGGAATTACACGGTTACAGAGAAGGAGATGCTAGCTGTAGTGTTTGCCCTGGATAAGTTCAGATCGTATATCATTGGATCTAGAGTGACTTTGTTTACAGATCACACCGCCATCAGGTACCTCATGGCAAAGAAGGATGCCAAGGCCAGACTGACTAGATGGATCCTTCTACTCCAGGAGTTCGACATTGAGATCAAGGATAAGCCTGGAGTCAAGAATGTGGTGGCGGATCATCTCTCCCGACTAGAGCAGCCTGAGGATTCTGAGCAGATTGACCCTATTAGAGATACCTTCCCAGATGAGGCGATCCTTGCTATCGCCTCACTCCCATGGTACGCCGATATTGTGAACTTTCTCGTTGCTGGGAAAGTCCCACAAGATTGGCCCAGGCAGAGGCTTGAGACCTTCCTCATGAAGGCCAAGTCCTACCATTGGGAGGATCCCATCCTTTACCACGAAGGAGGGGACAGCGTCTGGCGTCGGTGTATTCCTCAGGAGGAACACCATAGCGTCCTCACCTACTGCCACAAGCTTGAGGCAGGAGGACATCATTCTGGGAGGAGAACGGCGCAGAAAGTGCTCCAATCCGGCTTGTGGTGGCCTACCCTCTTCAAGGATTCAGATGAGTTCGTGAAGAGGTGTACTGACTGTCAGAGGATGGGCACTTATGGACAGCGTGATATGATGCCGATGCAGCCCATTCACTTCTGTGAGGTTTTTGACGCATGGGGCATCGATTTCATGGGTCCATTCCCTAAGAGTCAGGGATTCGAGTACATTCTGTTGGCCGTCGATAATGTGAGTCGTTGGGTGGAGGCTATCCCCGCCCGAGCCGCTGATGCGAGGACCGTTTGCAGATTTTTGAGGAAGCACATCATCACGCGGTTCGGGGTTCCACGAGTTCTGATTTCTGATGGGGGATCTCACTTCATCAACGACCAGGTGAAGGCACTTGCTAGCGAGTTTGGCATAGACCATCGTGTTGCTACACCGTACCATCCACAGACGAATGGTCTAGCCGAAGTGTCGAATAGGGAGATCAAGACTATTCTGCAGAAAGTCGTCCGCCCTGACCGAAAAGATTGGTCACAGCTTTTGGACTCGGTCTTGTGGGCATATAGGACGTCTTTCAAGACACCTTTGGGCACATCTCCCTTTCGCCTCGTGTATGGCAAGCCATGCCATTTACCTGTTGAGCTGAGGCACAAGTCACTTTGGGCAGTTACAGATATTTTGATGGATCCAGATGGTATGGGAGACCAGAGGAGGGCAGAGCTAGCTGCCCTGGAGGAGCTTAGAGATGCAGCGTTCTCAAGCAGCCTACACTATAAGGAGAAAGTCAAGGAGTGGCATGATTCTCATATCAGCCACAAGCATTTTGAGATTGGACAGAGAGTATGGCTGTTTGATGCGAGGCTACGATTATTTCCAGGGAAGCTACAGAGCAAATGGAAGGGACCTTATCTGGTTAGAAAGGTACACGACAACGGTAGCATCGACATATCTGAGTTGTCTTCTGAGAGTACCTTTCGAGTGAACGGCCAGCGGCTCAAGCCATTTCTAGATCATGAGCCGTGGGTCGTTGATCTTGCCCCTATTCATTTTGCGTGAGATGTGGTCGATGACTCATATCTAATGCATCTCACGCCTGAGTTTCACTGATCTTCCGACTTGTATAGATCCAGATGTCCATATCACTACATTCTTTAGTCCCACATCCCTTTCTTCATCTTATGATTATGCTATACTTAGGGTGCACTTTACCCTAAGTATAGGGGGGATGTGAGACCTTTTGGGTATTTCTCTTGTTTCTGTCTACCCCTGTTTTTGCTGCCTATACTTAGGGATATTTCACCCTAAGTATAGGGGGGTAGACCCTGTACATTCTGCGCTCAGGTTTTCCCTTAGTATACAGCCTGCTATACTTAGGATTACTTGACTTTTCATTCCCTTCTTGTATAGCCTTTCTTTTCACTTTCCTATACCTAGCACGAGTTATGTCTTCTTCATCGCTCTTGACTCTGAGGACATCGTCGAGCTAAGTATAGGGGGGTGTGTATATATTTCATATATACTTTAGCCATAACTCGTACTTTGTGTGAGTGTGTTAATAAATAAAATGGCTGAAAACCACAAAAATTAAAAATTTTCATGTACATAATCCTCTTTTATTTGCACATACATAGCTAGTGTACAAATTATTTTTGTAAAAATGATTTCAAAAATCTTTTGTGTAAAGCTTGTGTAAATATTTTTGTATCAAAATTATGTATATAGTACAAAATTTTTTCCAAAATGTTTTGAAAATCAAAAGTTTGCAAAAATCTTGTGTAAATGTGTGTAAATATCTTTTTGCAAAACCTGCACTTCATGCATCATCCATTCATGATTTCAAAACATTTTTTCAAAAATTTTGCATGATTGAAAAATTTGTGTAAATAAGCATCTTTCTGTACATATGTATATAGTTTTTCTGGATGATAGTTGACATTTAAACTAGCCTGGAATTAAATTGAGAAATGGAGCTTGATTAAGATCTTAATCCACCTAATCTCTAAGAGGAACCTTATAGGACTTAGGTTTAAGGCTTTTCAGGTCCACGATGACTTAATTCTTTGAGTCCACTAGGCTATGATCACATGTCATCTCAATGAGCCTAAGTAGAGCACTTAACAACAACACATGACTCATAGAGATTATGGCTTTACTTGGACACCAGCACTATGCACCGAGCTCTCTACGGATGAGGTGGTGAGGAGGCAGTCTTCCTTGACTTGGGGTAGCATATGAGGGTAGTACTTCTAGGCGGAACCTCTCTTCTTCTTTTAGTGAAGGAAGTGCGTCTCAACTTGGTCTGGTTGCCATGAGGTCTAACGACGGGAGTTGTGGGTTGCAATAAAGCTTCAAAAGAGTGATAGTCTACTGGCTCAAGAGGAAAAACTCCTTGTATATATGCTGCACATGTATATGTTGTACAGATGCACTTGAAAAAAAAATGTGCAAAAAGAAAAGAACTCCAAAAAAGTGGTGGGTCTGAGAGAAAATGATAATCCCACCGGAGTATGTATATAGAGTGCAATAAGCAAAGCTTGGTTTCATGATCCACCTGTTGTAGCTTGCAGCAGGGAGACTTGGCTACACTGGTCAAGCTCCCAAGGGTACTTGTCTACACTGGCCTTGACCCATTCTCTTCTTCCCCCTCTTCTTGAGCCTGTTGAACTTGAACTTAGAAGGGAATACCCCGCTCCTCGAGGAAAGAGTGGCCAGATTGAGGTCATAGAGTTACCTTGTTGGGGAGGGTTGTCAAGTTGTCATTTCTGAGGTGGAGAGCTTAGACTTCACATTCACAGGACAAGAAAAGATTCATGGTCTTCAGGGTTTGTGATTGATGACTTGTTCTGATCTGGAGCATTGAGGAGTCTTGGTGATAGATTAGTGGAACTTGGAGGCTGTTGAGTTTTAAGCTTAAGTCTAAATAAGGTTCCGACACATTAATAATCCAAAGATCTGATCGAGCTCCATACCCCAATTTAATGAAGGCAAGTTTAATAATCAACCTTGATCCATGTACATCCTCTTTTTCTTTTTCTTTCTTTCTTTTTCACTTCTTTTTCAAATAAGTGTTTGCTAAGGGACTAGCAAAGTTAAGTATAGGGGGTGATGAATACCCATTCATCACTCTTTATTCTTATATTTTAGCTACAAAAAACCTTTGCAAATGCATGTAGATATGTGTAAATAGGAATAATTACCAAAAGCATGCATTGTGTAAAAATTTATAATTAGCATGTTTTTGTGCAAAAATAAAAGAATAAAGATTAAAAAGAAAAAAGAGGAAATATTTAGAATAAATATTGAGCAACCTAACCCAAGGGAGGGCTCAGCATGGGCCTGACCGCATAAAAGCCAAAATAGAGGGAGATAGGGGCTCTTGTGTAAATATCTATGTAAATAAAATAAAAATGTTTTCCTCACCAAAAATACACTTGTAAATACTTGTATATATATATTTATTGATATAAAAACAAATTAAAAATTAAAAATCAAAAAGATCAAAAATACCCTTTCATCATGTACATAAACCATGCCTATATATTTATGTAACCTTGTAAATAAATAAAGTTATTTTCCAAACTTTTTGTAAATATTCTATGTTATATATTGTAAATAAATAAAATAAAAAGAATCAAAATCAAAACAAAATAAAAATAGAAAAATCAAAAATACAAAAATACACTGTACACATACCTTGTATATAGTTGTACATAACTATTTATTTTACCTATGTACATAAATAATAAAAATAAAATAAAAACACCCTTTTATTCCTTATTTTATTCTATAAATAAATAAAATATAAAATAAGGATAAAATTGTATAAAAATAATAAATAAAAATCAAAAAATCAAAACCTTGTATATATTGTATATACCTATATATAGCTATATAATGTAAATACCTTATTTTTATTTCCAAAAATTAGTTAAAAATCACCAAAAAATAGAAAAAAATAAAATAAAAATATTTCATATTTCGAGTTATTGCAGATTCGGCCCCTAGCTATGTGTATTTGTCATCTCAAGATTCAGCCACGTGGCCGAACCGCATTGGCTCCTGGGGATGTTGACCGCCCGGTCAACTGGCCCCCCATGACCACTTCCCACGGGTTTGAGTGGCGGACCCAACTTCTCGGATTTTTCCCCGCTCAACCCGATTGCCTATCACCCAAACCCCGGCTCCGTTTTGCACCTCCCGCATCCGACACCCTCGCCGGGCATCAACCTCGGGATCCGCGCGCCACCATGACCCTACCCGAGCCTTTCTTCTCGGATCCCTCCAGCCTACATAAGCGAGCTCCGCCACCCATTTCATGCATCTTTGGCCATTCCCCTTCTTCCCTGTGAGCTCCAGAGTGACCGCACGAGTGACAGCGAGCGTCTCCGCCTGTTGCAGCGAGGCGAGGAGGAGGAACCCACTGATCCGGCGACACACCCGCCGCAGCTCCGCCACCTGGGCGAGCTTCGAGCCTCGGGCAGAGACATCCCTTGAGGCGACGACCGGGAGCTTCCCCAGCTCCGCCACAGTCTATTCCTTCACCCAGGTACCCTCTTAGCTTCGCCATTTCATCTGATTTCCATTTTCCCCCAAATCGCTTCACCGTCGTATATCTTCGATTCATCCCGGTTCCGACCACCGTTCGACCATCGGACCCGACCCACACGTTCGCCTTCCTCCGCCGCACGTTCTGCACCCACTCACACAACCCAGCTCGCACAGGAGCTGGGAACCGGGCTCCACTGTCTTCCACCTTCGCCGGAGCCCGCCGCCCCGACGCACCAGTCACCTCCACGTCGCCTAACTGGGTCGAGGCACTTTGCCCTCGACCCGCGAATCTCCTGAGGGGTTTTGCAGGTCCAGCGGAGGCCATCTGAGGCCTCTCGATATCCAGCCCAGGAGCTTCACCTCCGCCACCCTCGTCTGAGCTCCCTCGAGCTCGGCTGGGGCATCGGAGGACAGCAGCAGCTGCGCACCTTCACGCCGGAGCTCCTCCGATACTCAGGCGCAGCAGAGGAGGCCGGAGGCGCCTTCACGAGGCCGGCGAAGCTCGCAGGTCATCAGTTCTTCCAGCATCCTCCAGAGCCATTGATCGTGCCTCCTCGCTCCAGTTCTGATCTGAGCCTTCCATCTCCGGAGCTGTTTTGAGCGTTCGATCCGAGGAGACGCCATCTGGAGCGCCCACCAGCCGTACCCGTCAGATCAGCCACGTGGAGCGCATCCAACGACCCCGCTTAATAAAGGGTAAATTACCCTTAGGCCCCACTTCTGTTTTTATTTAGCTTTAGTCCTGTAAATATTTAAATGCGTTGTTTAGTTTTAGGTTTAATTGCATAGAGGACCCTGAGCTTTAGTGTAATTGCATATATACCCCTGCCTGTTGTGAGCCACGTGCTTCGTCACGTGTTGTTTTTGGGATATTTGCAGTCTATGCCCTTGTTATTCTGGTTGTTATGAAATGAATGAAATCTTTTAGTTAATTGCATTTATACCCCTGTGCGTGGTTGTTTTACGCATGTGCGTTATTTTTTGGGTTATTTGCAACCGAGCCCCCTGGACTTTTGGTACGTGTTACCAATAAGTCCTCGAGACTTATTTTCCTTACATATAGGTCCTTGAGTGCCCCAGGCATGCGCTAGGCGCGTGATTTGATGGGTTAATTGCACCGGGACCCCCAGAACTTTGGGTATTTGCATTCCAGTCCCTGTGCACAGTACCCTTTTGTTATTTTTGAATAAAATATCAAATCACCTCCAAATCCAATGAGAATTTGAGACATGGCTCCTGCCATGGTGTAGGATTTTCAAGGATATTTGAGGACATTGTTGGTTTTGTTTGATATTTTTAAAAATTCAAAAACCTTAGTTTTTGCTACTGTCTAGATTGAAAAATCACAAAAAAATATAAAAACTCCCTTAAAAATTCCCTAAAAATTGGCTACTGTTTAATTTGTGTTCCTTGATTTTCTAGCCAATTTTGGCTATTTTTCTCCAATGGAAAACCCTAAAAACTTAAAAACACTAAAAAAACTCATAAAAATTCTAGTAAAAAAATTAAAAATCTAAAAATAATAAAATTGGTGTCTGAATTTTCCTTGATTTATTTAATTTATAGGAAAATTACCTCCAGGCCATTTTGAGGTCTTTAGGTATTTTATCTAGGGCTTCTTGGCTTGGCTGGACAGTACCCCTTGTTTTTACTACTGTTTGATTTTTAGAAAATAAAATAAATATCAGAAAATTATCAAAAATTCACCAAAAACATAAACAAATATAAAACACATAAAAATATTTTTGTTTTACTTTTTGGTTGATTTTTGTTACATTAAATAAATTGTTGAAGTGAGCTTGTGTTTGTTTTTCTTAATTTCTTAATCTTTTAAAAATCCAAAAAAATATAAAAATAATTAAAAACCACTAAAAACTTTTTCCTCTTTTATTTTATTTGTTTTTACTACTTCGTAGGCCTTCGGCCAATCCGTGCTCCTTGAGTTCGACCCTGGGTGCTATACCAGGTTAAACACATAGCAGGGCCGCTTCTCCGTTTTGATTGATTTTATTTGCATTGAGTGGTTCATTTTTCTTGATATACATGGTCTGATCGCTTGGGTCGCAACGACCCTATTTCTGTACCTTATACCCGAGTGGTCACACTTGTGTTATCACCCAGCTGGATTTTAATGTGGATGAAGGATGTCTACCTTAATGAGGGATCAATATGACAATCACTGCCTATTCTTAGTTTGTAAACTCAAAAGGAATCATACTCATTTTAGTTTTATCTTAGATTTTTTTATAAGAGAACATCCGATGGCAACATTTATCAATATGTTTTGTTCATGTAAATTGGATCTTAGTATTTCATTTGATGGCGGATTGTTTTCTAGTTTCGAGAAGGATCATCCCAACATTTAAATCCAAAGTTAATTCATAGAGGGATTTATGAATGATTTTGTGCAATAATGTCCTCAGTATAACCCTATTGCATACTCCACTACTGCAAGATCTCATGGAGATGTCCAATACCTTTTACATGCATAAAGAATATTAAAATTTTTAAGGAGGCATCAGAAGGATCGAGAGATCCTTACCAGAAAAGGGATGGTTGAAAAGATCTAGGTTAGCAATATCCAATTGTTCTTTGATCTGGGATTGGTTATTTTTCTAAATCAAGGCCTCGGATCTGTGATGTTATTATTATTCCATATTAACATTTTAAAAAAAATAGTGGGTAAATTTTGGGATATTTCCTTAAAGTATCTTGAAAATCTTTTTCATAACAAGTAGTTGTAGATTTTTAAATGCTTATGCCTTGTTACTTGTCTCTTTTGCAACCACTTTAAATGCATTCTTATTTTAATAATTTTTTAGGAAGTACCAGTGCTCGTTGACGTCTCTTGTACCTTTCATGTGTGGTAGGCAAGCAGCCTGCATCTTAGTAGCTGGTTGATGATTCCTGGCACCCACGTATATACTAGACAGTACAGTTACTTTTGTCACAGTTTTTGTTCAATTATAATATAAACTATTTTTTTCTCTTAGGTATATTATTGGTACTTGTATACATTGTCAGTTGTTTTGTTACATAAAGTATATGTATGGAAAAATTAATGAAATGAAATTTTGGTGGTACATTTTCCTGTTGTTCTGTGGTTGTGAATATTGATTTCAATGTCATCCCAAAAACACTAAAAATTTCCCTGTATTTTCATATAATTTGTGCTATCTTTTGCGAATGTAATACCGTGAATGTGTTGTAAACGGGTACCTAGATCTAAGGGTGCCACTGTTTTGTATTGTTTTTAGTTGTCTTATATACCTATATGTAAGGAAATATAGGTATGGGTTTTATATTTTTATTTGATTTTAATTTTTATACTTTTATGTTTTATAATTATTTTACTATTTTATGTGTTTTAAGTATTTTTAGGATTTTGATGGGTTTTGAAATATTTTTATAGTTGAAAATAAGGTTTTTTAAGAAAATAGAGAAGTATTTTGAATTCTAAAAATAATAAAAAGAACGACATTTTTTATTTTTACAGAAAAAGATGAAAATGTCTTTAAAACAAGGTATTGTACATTTTTTGTGATTTTATTAAGTTAATTATGATTTTTTTTAAGTTTTTGCGCATGTTTGGATTTTTAAGGATTTTTATATTTAATTTTAAATTTCTTTTGAGTTTACTTTTTGAAATATAGTAAAATATACTATGTATAATTTTTATAGGAGTTTTTAGAGGTGTTTTTATATTTTTTATGTTATTTAATTATTTGTTCATTTTTAAAGTATTTTATGTGATTTATTAAAATAGATAATAGTTTTTTTATCTTTCGAACTAATATTGTACTGTATATAGTGTATTATTAAGTGTATTAACATATTTTTTATTCTATTCTATTATTTTATTTTATTTATTATGAATATAATATCTATTTATTTAGTATTGTATATAGGGGTATATATGTGATGAAGAACTAAATGATTGTACTAAAATCGATCCGCTGTAGCACAGGCACTTAGCTTCTCATACAGAACCAAGAAGAATCTCAATGATGAGGTTCTCGATTTTAATTTATTTAACCTGGGAAGTCCAAGGTCGAACACAAAGACACGAGCCATAATACGATTATTTAAGCATTAAAATATCTAGGTTAAGTGACCGATAAATTAATCAAGGTCAAAACAAACAAACAATGCACGCAAGCAATGCAAGGTAAAATGCACATCACTAATGCATGCATGAATGAAATGAAATGTGATTTTAAACAATGAATGCATGTTAGAATATATCAACAGAATGAACATAACGATAAAACACTAACATATGCAAATATACTCACAAATATGCCTTAGAATGATCATTCAAACTTAAGCAATTATATAAACTAATTCTAAGTCCAATTGATCAATGCACTGTAGAGTAATATTTTATTTAATAAGCATGGATGCACAATATACTCTCACAAATTAATCCTTTATTTATTATCTAATCAGAAAATAAATTAGATTGGATCAACAACAATTAAACGAGGATTAAAATGTCACTAAAATTACTTCATTTGGAGTTCATATACTCATATTCAAGTTTTAATGAAGGGGCATAAATGTAGTAAAACATAACAAGAAACATCACAAATAGGTCTTTACAGAGACTGGGATGCAAATATTAAAAATCGGCATTAAATTTATTAAATACCCCCTATGCGGGGGTATATTTGCAATTCTAGATAAACACCGGGGTGGAAATGCAATTTTCCCGTTGCAAGGTCCTAAGCGCAGATGATTTAGTGTAGCTCAGGTCATGTGTCCGTTTACTGATGCTTCGGCTGAGGCTAGGTTGCTCCAAGGCTCCAGGCTTGGTGACGTCGAGGTGGCCTGATCTTGGTTTTTAGATCGCGCCCAATTAGGTACGATCCAACGGCAATTGTAGGACGTTCTCTTCATCTCCGCCTTACAAGGCTGCGAAAGGGGTGGTGCTCCAGTGAGCCCCTCCTTCCTCTGCCAAGCCCCTAAAGGCTATCTGATGATCAGCAATAGTCCAAAGATGGCTCCGACGGTGATGCAAAGTCAGTGAATGTCCACGAGCTTCTGTTATTCTGTGACGAAGGGAGCACATCAGAGAAGAAGGTCCATATCGGCAAGGTTATCTTGATTCCGATCATTAAAAGCCTTTAGACCTGCATGTGTTAGAATAGAGAATAACCTAAGCAATTGGTAGTGGGTATGTGCGATCGTGAATGGAATGAAGGGATAAATCGGGTGAAGAAGCTGAAACCCAAATGGAGTTCCTCTGCCATGACCGGAGGAAGATAAGTCGAGGGTAAGGTTGCGATGGAAATTAGGAAACAAAGAGCATGACCTTCCGTATGAGCTATGGAGCCATGGTGAAGGTCGGTCACATGGTGGATTTGCATGAAGATGTATATACAAGGCAGGAAAATTAAATAAATTCGACGAAAATCTAATTACTTGAATCTCGCAGATGAAACATGGAGTGTAGGCTTGGGTTGATCATCGTAGACCTCCGGTCTTCACTTTAAGGACTACGCCATGCGTAAAGCTCGAACGACCACGTTTATGGTCATGGCATGGCCAGTTCAACCATGGGTCTCACCGGAAGTAAGCTCGCAATTATCGCACGATCAACCTCTCTCTTTCTGTCACGAAGAAGACTGATGGCTAGGGGCTTATTCACTCAAGGATGGATGCCCCGCCATTGACGGTGATGAGGGGTTTTCGTAGAAGGAAAATGGGTGTGGTTTGGCGGTGGTTTTGGATAAGGTCTGATCATAGATCAAACGACTGATGGCGTGGAAGCACGAGAGATATCAGATCAGATGGGATCTGACGCTGCTTATAGTAGACGGGTGGCAAGCCAGGAGCGGGCCATGTAGGCAGCTAAGGATGCGCCACATGACCCAATGAGAATTTGAAGAAAATCAATAAATCAGATATAATTCGGAAAGAATTAGTTACAAGATGAATTAAGAAAAGTGGTAAATATTAAAGGTGTAGTCTCGATGAGATGTACAACTTTCATGTTGAAGAGATCAGAGGTCATCTATACATAGATCAAAAGTAAATACTAATAAAACCCTTATAAATCATTTTCTTTAATTTTTCTTTTGCTTATTTTTTGTATTTTTTATTTTATTTTATGTTATTTTTTATACACAATTTTATTTTATTTTTATTTGATTTTTAATAAGAAATAAATACATAAAATATTACACCATAATAATATATAATAATTAGTGTTAATTATATAAAACACATCAATTATCTATTAGTGTTAATTAGTCAATGAATCATGTGATTAATCTAAGCAAGAGAGATAAATATAATCAATTAAGCTGGTAAATATGGAATTTATCACCCCCTTATACTTAAGCTAAGCTCGCCCTCGAGCTAATAAAGAAAGAATTTGTTAGAGAGTTAGTTTAATTAGTGAGATTCTTGACCAGGGCAAGTGAGTATACAAGGCTTGATTTAACCTAAAACACTAAGTTTTTTAGAAACCCTAAAACTCTAAGTTGATCCAAGTATTAATCGAAAGGAATTCAACTCCTCTGATTATCAGACTCTCAATGTATACATATATATAAGAAGTATGACTTAGTGTAGACTGCAACACGAAACTAGAGTCAATAAATCATCAAAAATTCCAATCTCAGAAGCTCTCCTAAAAACCCAACCCTCAACTCTAGGGAATAAATATAGTCTTGTTTCAATCCACCATCTCTTTTATTTGTCAGACTTCAAAGGGATAGATGGATGGATAGATTATGGAGGATGTAGGATTGTGTACTTATTTTCTCTTCCTCTCATTGGAACATGGTTCTCTCTAGTGTCAACACTCAACACAATTTGCATTTTGAATTTTTTACCAATCAGTGTGTCCGTAAAAACAGATTGGGTCATTTGTACTTATTTTTCTGAGAATACACGGGGATGCGTCTTTTTAAAGTATCTAGTATACTTGCATCTAGACTTGTAATGCTAACGATGCAGAACCCTTTTTGCGGTACTAGACCAACTTATAAAAGCCTATTGATTTGGTCCAAGTGGAAACTTAAAAGTTTGGGAGCACTCGCCTTGAATATAGCTCATATGATGTATCTTCGTAATGTGATGAGCTTTTTCATTCATTTCTCTTTTCATTTTTTTTATTTGAGGGAACTTCCCTTCTTTTTGGATAGCTCCACTGCTTTTACCAAAGAATGACACACACTGATCAACTTATTAATTAATATCATCACACCCTGGCACTTTAGGTCAAAGTCAAGAGATAGCATGAGAACATGTCCCATACTGGCGAAGATGTTGACACTCAGATTTCATGAAGCCATCATTAATCTTTTCCCATCCTCGAGCATCATATAGATCATGTCCAAACTAAAACTCCCAATTCCAGTCTCCTTAGTGATATCTTGATTCATCTCGATCATATATGTCGTCGTACATGTGAGTGATAGTTAAATTCTTGTAAGGGAGATTAAGCATGGGATATAGCATGCATATCTTTGAACTAGAAGAGTATGAATTTTTAAGTCCAAGATCCTAATTATTAAGACAAGATAACTCTAAGTCTAGGGACTCCTTAAACCAAGTGTTAAAGATCGTCTCAAGCCTTGAGTGCATAGTGAAAATGTCAGGAAGAGACACCAATTAATAAGTTAATCTTTTTTATGATTTTTATTTTTCATTTTTTAAGTTATAGGGTTAATTTATTAGACTCATTTACATCCTTAGCTTTGAAAAAGATTTTTGAAAACTTTTTCCAAACATTGTCACATATGTGTAGAATTTTTCCAAACATTTTACAAAGATTTTTCAAAACAAGTAAAATCCTATTTTTCAAACCTAAGTAAAATATTTTTCCAAACAATATCACATAAATATGTGGATTTTCAAAATATTTTATAAATGATTTTCCAAACATGTCAAACCGTATTTTTGCGAACCATTTAAAATAATTTTAAAAACCATGTCAAATATGTATATAATTTCATAATTTATTTTCAAAACATTTTTACACAAATTAGTTCAATGATGTAATACGATTCCCATAACCCCAAGAATTTGAAAATAAAATAAAATATGAGCTATAGCTAAAGTATATATGCAATTTATACGGTAGACCCCCTATAGTTACCTTTTGTTATGTCCTCATAGCTCAAAGTGAAATGAAACCATATCACATGCTAAGTATAAAAGAATATACAAAAATTGATGATAGAAGCACAAGTGCAAAATGAATAAAAAGAATCAGTTAGAGGAAGATAGGGGCTCTGGTCCCCCTATACTTAATCTGAGAAATAGCTTTAGTATAAAGGTTTGAATTAAAGCTCGGTGACCTGATCAGAACAACCAGAACGAAGTTGGATCCCCCCATACTTAGGCCGAAAATAAGTCTAAGTGTACAAAATAGAAAGCTAAGTGATGAAGGGATCAATGTTAGCTGAATCTCTAGATGATAAATATCAGGAGATGATAATGGAGCCCAGGGTTTTCGGCAGACTGAAGAATCAAACAAGATCAAACAAACCCGATCATTTCACCAACACACAGAGTGAAGACCATAAATATGGTCTAATTATCTTGTCTCTTTTATTGGTGATAATACAAAATTTGTGTGTATTACGAGCAGCTTGAATTGTGGTTTGGGCTCTATCCTAGAGATACATCCTCACCTCTCAACGAATACATATATTTGCAAGTAAAGATGGGTTTTCTCACCCAAAACAAGGTGAATTTTAGCTTTATTTTATTTACATCAACTTGCATTAATAGTCCTATTTTTAAAGATTAGGTTATCACTTGTATTAAATTTCTTAACACATAAGTCATCGTCTATCGTCCGGTCACTTTTTCATATTATCCTAAGTGACAGATCATGAAAGGAGAAAAGCATGCACATGTAAAATCATGAAGTCATGCTCAATAGAAATACTTACAATGTCACCCACTCTCTTCATGCATATGCTAGACTGAATATAAAATTTAACTAAATGCATGCAAGTCGATTGAAATCCGTACCTAATCATCTGTCTATTAGCGGGAAGATACTCAATTCATTTGGGCTAAGTTGAAAGTATATTACGTGCATATAATGAATCTTAGAGATGAGTAAATCTCATAAGATGCAGTTAATGTGCCCTAACTTATGAAACAAACACTTAGGGTAATACATCGAAAACAACTCTATGAGCCATGTGCCTGGATCCTAAATCGAACACTCAAGTTGATCCCCACCCTGCATGGGTGAAATAGACTCAACACACACAAATAATATAGTCCGAGTCCACAATAATATACGACAAATATGAACACAATAATCTTCGACTTGTCTTGAAGGCATCTTCTATGGTTCTTCTCAGGGGAACTCCAGCATGAGCTTCCAACCTCCATTCTCCATGAGTATTCTCGATGAATGGGCCCTACCACAAAAGAGGAGATATTATATACTTCAAAGATTATCAACACATATATATAATAATGCTGAAAACATCACATCACGAGATTGACTTGGATAAAATAAAAATTAGCTTAACCAAAATAAAAATCCTAAATAATTATATTAATGAAGCCATGTCCTTAGACACGGCACCATCTAGTGAAGCGCTAAATGCATGTATTAAAATCGATCCATTGTAGCACATGTACTTAGCTTCTCATACAGAACTGAGAAGAATCTCAGTGATGAGGTTCTCGGCATTAATTTATTTAACCTGTGAAGTCCAGGGTCGAACACAAAGACACGAGCCATAATATGATTATTTAAGCATTAAAATATCTAGGTTAAGGGATGATAAATTAATCAAGGTCAAAGCAAATAAACAATGTAAGCAAGCAATACAAGGTAAAATGCACATCATTAATGCATGCCGGAATGAGATTAAATGTGATTTTAAACAATGAATGCATATTAGAATATACTAACAGAATGAACATAATGATAAAACACTAACATATGTAAATATACTCACAAATATGCCCTACAATGATCATTCAAACTTAAGCAATTATATAAACTAATTCTAAGTTCAATTGATCAATACGCTGTAGAGTAATATTTTATTTAATAAGCATGGATGCATAATATAGACTCTCACAAATTAATCCTTTATTTATTATCTAATCAAAAGATAAATCAGACCAGGTCAAAGACAATTAAACGAGGATCAAATGCCACTGAAATTACTTCATTTGGACTTCATATGCTCAAATTATTCAAGTTTTAATGCATGGGGCATAAACATAGTAAAACATAACAAGTAACATCACAAATAGATCCTTATAGGGATTGAAATGCAAATATTAAAAATCGACATTGAAATTTATTAAATACCACCTATGCGAGGATATATTTGCAATTATGGATAAATGCCAGGGTGGATATGCAATTTTCCCAAGCCCGCACGCATGAGAGGGTGCGGTCCAAGGCTCAAACGGCTTAGCGTGGCTCGGGTCATGTGTCCATTTACTGGTACTTCGGTTGAGGCTAGGCTGCTCCAAGGCTGTAGGCTTGGTGGCGTCGAGGTGGCCTGACCTCGATCGTTAGATTGTGCCCAATTAGGTGCGATCCAACGGCAACTGCAGGTCGAGCTCTTCGTCTCCTCCTTACAAGGCTGCCAAAGGGGCAGGGCTCCGACGAGCCCCTCCTTCGTCCTCTAAGCCCCTAAAGGCTATTTGATGATTGATAATAGTCCAAAGATGGCTCGTGAGGGTGATGCAAAGTCAGTGAAGGTCCACGAGCTTCTGTCATTCCGTGACGAAGGGAGCACATCGGAGAAGAAGGTCCAAATCGGCAAGGTTATTTCAATTCCGGCCATTAAAAGCGTTTGGACATGCATGTGTTAGAATAGAGAATAATCGAAGTGATTGAAAGTGGGTGCACGCGATCGTGAATGGAATGAAGGGCTAAATCGGGTAAAGAAGGTGAAACCCAAATGGATTCCTCCGCCATGACTGGAGGAAGATGATTCGAGGGTAAGGTTGCGATGGCACTTAGGAAACAAAGAACATGACCTTCCGCATGAGCTATGGAGCCACGATGAAGGTCGGTCACATGGTATTTGCATGAAGATATTTATACATGGACGGAAAATTACATAAATTTGACGAAAATCTAATTACCTGAATCTCACAGATGAAACATGAAGTGTAGTCTTGAGCTGAGGTCGTCGTAGACCTTTGGTCTTCGCTTTACGCGCTCAGACATGCGTGAAGCTCGAACGACCGTGTTTAAGGCCGTGGCATGGTCAGTTCAACCATGGGTCTCACCGGAAGTAAGCTCGCCATTATCACACGATCAACCTCTCTCTTCCTATCACGAAAAAGAGGGATGTCTAGGGGCTTATTCACTCAAGGATGGACGACCCACCATTGATGGAGATGAGGGATTTTTGTAGGAGGAAAAGGGGTGCGGTTTGGCGATGGTTTGGATAAGGTCTGATCATAGATCAGACGGCTGATGATGTGGAAGCACGAGAGACATCAGATCAGAGGGGATCTGACAATGCTTAGAGCATACGGGTGGCAATCCAGGAGCGAGCTACGCGGGGAGCTAAGGATGTGCCACATGGCCCAATGAGAATTTTAAGAAATCAATAAATCAGATATAATTAGGAAAGAATTAGTTAGAGGGTGAATTACGAAAAGTGGTAAACATGAAAGTTGTAGATCTAGATGAGATCTACAATTTTCATAGAGAAGTCAAAGAAATCAAAGGTCATCTATACATAGATAAAAACTAAATACTAATACAAATCACATAAAATCATTTTCTTTAATTTTCCTTTTGCTTTTTTGTATTTTTATTTTATTTTATGTTAATTTATTTATACACAATTTTATTCTAATTTTTATTTAATTTTTAATAAGAAATAAATACATAAAATATAACAACATAATCAACATCAAAGCCTTTTCCTACAATTAAGTCGGGTCGGCTACATGGATTCTTCGCCTCCATTCAGATCAATATTGGGTCAATCTCGGGCTTATATCCAAAAAACTAAGGTCCCTTCATATAGTCTCTTTCCAACACTTCTTGGGTCATCCTCGTCCTCTCTTAGCCGGCTCAACATCCCAACACTCGCATCTCCTAACTGGTGCATCCGTTGATCTTCTTTGCAAATGACTAAATCATCTTAAGCGGTTTTCTCGCATCTTATCCTCGATTGGAGCTATACAAACATTCTTTCTGATTGCATCATTCCAAATCCGATCTTTACGTGTGTGTCCGCATATCCACCTTAGCATTTTCATTTCTGCTACAAACATTCTCTGCACATGTCTATGGTTCACAGGCCAACATTCAGATCCATATAGCATAGCCGGTCTCACAACTGCTTTGTAAATCTTTCCTTTAATTTTTAATGGAATTTTCTTATCACAAAGAACAGCAGAGGCTCCTCTCCACTTTATCCAGCATGCATTTATTCTATTAGTAACATCTCCATCAATTTCCCCACCTGTTGTAAAATAGATCCTAGATATCTAAAATATAACACCATAATAATATATAATAACTAGTGTTAATTATATACAATACATAAATTAGCAATTAGTGTTAATTAGTCAATGAATTATGTGATTAATTTAAGCAAGAGAGATAAATATAATCAATTATGCTGATAAATCCGGGATTTATCAATTTGTAATATTCTAGAAGTAGGAGACTTGCTTAAAATATGCAGGAGTGCGAGGGTTTGAGCGTAAAATGTCAAGTAATCACATCTCAGACTATGTGACTCAAGCTGCCTCAGGACCTATTCGTAAAATCAAAAAATGGTGGGGGTCCCTGTTTGCAAAAAGCCTAAAAGTGTCTAGCAAGTCACATGAGGTGCACACACTCGACTAAGTGGTGGGACGGCACAATCTGATCCATTGTGACTTGATCCGATGGTTGAAGATCAGGCGTGCAGTTCGAATCTGATTCAATCGGATGGTGGTGATCACCTTCCTTTACTAATCCAACGGGAGATGTATGCTTGGGGTTGGATCTCCCAAAATACGAATGAGGTTGGATACATGCGGTGGTCTCGAATCTGGGTGATGGAGTCTTGATTGATGGCTTTGGTTTGATGCGAGGGCTTTCAGGTGAAGGTTTGATGGCTCGATTGTGATGCTCTGGACGCTGTGACCTTCATGCGAAACTTTATTCAGAGGATGTAGGTGATGGTTCACGCTCCAGTTGACTTGGGCTTCATGTTGCGAGTATCGAAGGTGATCAACACAATAGTGCGGATCTACGCAGCTTTGATTCTCGATTGTTTGTACTTCAAGGCGGTGCTCATCCGAGGCAGCTCTGGGGATGCCACCACCAGAGCGAGCTCTAGTTGTCGGGAACCATGCTCCGCCTCCTTCTCCACGCCACGAAACAAGGGGAAAGTCTTCCTGTCACAAAGATGATCACACCAGTGAGGTTTCTTGGGGTTACGATGCACAAGAACGTGTTAAAAAAACAGAAAGAAAGACAGGAGGAATTATTTATACATAAGCGAGGAAGACTTTTGCAGAGGGGATCTTGCCCAAATCGACGAGGATTGATCACATTAGATGGTTGGTGTGAATCATGGGTATCTATTCAACAAATTTTGTTCAGGATGCGCAGTGAATGGATGAGTGAGTCGAGCAGACAAAATGGAGGAACATGGGGAGTTGTTGGGCTTGACAGGCACAAGGCTCCAGGAGGGGTAGTTGACTCATTGGTCCACATCGGGGGAAAACAACAAAATAGAGAGAAAACCATTATTAATTCAGTAATAATTATAGGTGACTTTATTAATTAAAAATTAAAACATAAAAAATATTTATTATTTTTCAAATTATTTTATGAGTATTTTTATTTATTTTTACAACCTTATTTATTAGCTGTTAATTTTTACAATGATACTTATATGTATATTTAATTATGTTTTACCTATTTTATTTTTATTTTATATTTTATTATCATATGTACATATTATGTATATTTATAATATAATTAAGTACATTTTACATATTTTTACCTTATTTTTTTGATTTTTAATTATATATTTAAATAATTCTATGTATATACATCCTATTTATAGTATACCTATATAATATAATACATTATTTATTTATATGTATATTTTAATGGTTTTATTTTATTTTTATGTTTTTTATATATTTCAAATAATATATACAATTATTTAGAAAAATAAGGAGGGTAAAAATATAAATTGTAAATATATGAATAAAATATATGTATACATAGTACAATGGTACCCTAGAAAGATGGTTTTTGCATCTTAATTTCTTTTTTAATGAAACTAGCTTTATTAGATAGATAATTTAATTTTAAATACAATGGACGTGAGTTTGGTGAATTTTGAAATCATCAGGAGAAGAGAATCATATGTGAATTTTGATTTACGGCTTCTTCATATGTGTATCCCAATAGCATAGTGCATTATTTTTCATGGAAATTATTTTTTATATTTTTCTATGTAATTTTATGTACAAGTTTCATGTTTAACCAATTTGTCACTTGAGGTGTATAAAATGAAGAATAAAATAGAGCAAATATTGCTTATTTGAGGAGTGAAAATTAGGGTTTTGTGTATTGTATCTTGACCCTTATCTCTCCCTACTTTGTTCCTTGTCGACTAAGTCCATATTGGCGCGGTCTTGAGATTTAGGTTCATTCAGTATCTTTGATACTTCATTTATTTTCCATTTCTTTTCTTTATTCTTTTATTTTAGATTTTAGATACATATAATTAGATATTATTTACAGACAAATAATGAATTTTAATTTGTATGAGTTTTGTATTTTCATGTGTTTTGTTAATTAGGTATTTAAATACGAAATGGAAGAATAGAAGTAGATGAATAGCTATCCATCACCCACTCAGCTTGCTCATGGATTGGGCTTGGGCCAAGATAATTCATGACGGACCGGCTCGGTGCAGCCCGATCGTTGGCCTGCCAATCGATGGAACATGCCGTGAACATGTGCCACAAAACCCGATCCAGTCTGACCCGACCCACAAAAAATGAAAAATGTATTTAAAAAAACTATATGCTATGTACATTTAATATGACACAATTACAGTTTTTCTTCTGCATTATCAATCTTACATTGATAATGTAGTAGTTTCATTATTAATGTAGAAGGTGCAGTTCACAAAAAATTTATTAATGTACATTGCCAAGACAAGCTTTGCAACTGTATACATAATTAGCAAATGTAAAACTTATAAGCAATAATTTCTCTTATACATGCAAAGCAAGCTGGGAATAGAAGAATATAAGATCAGGCCCGAAATTTTAATATGAGTTGATGAATAAAATACTGATTCAGACAGTTATTGACAGAGGAAAATATAAACAAGGACAGCAACCCTTTGTGTGTGGAACTATGAGGGCCATATAATAGAAAGCTTCCAAGATTGAAGTAAGAAGTGTCCCAAACATCACCTTTGACATGACCATCCTTTCTTCAAGCCACCTCTTAAAATTTTCAACCTGATCCACAGAATACATAGCAGCATACTAGTCCAGCATATGCTGCAGTTGGGAGGTTCTGGCAAGCTGTTGAAAGCAAGGTCATATGCTGCAGTTGGGAGGTTCTGGCAAGCTGTTGAAAGCAAGGTCAATCTGCAAATGTGAAAGGTATTTATGCCATCATCAAACTCGATCAGAAAATGTCAATCTGCAAATGTGAAAGGTATTTATGCCATCATCAAACTCGATCAGAAAATCTGCAAGCCTACAAAGTTTTGAATAACAGGTCTCATCTGCATGGTTTTTGAAAAAGTGTGTAACTTGATTTTCATTATACACGTGATCCTCTCGTTTACTGTCATGCATGCCATCCTAAAATGAAGATCTTGTTGCTCGGTCAACGACTCTATGGGGGAGGGGGTGGGTGTAGTGCAGAATATGTACATCCCTCCTTGTTGCTACAATGGTTATCATTTATTCATTGCCCCACACTATCCTTTCACAACAGCTAACAAGAGCCAAATGAAAGTAAGGAATTCCAAGAGATAACTTTCGAATTGCATGAACTGCTGCATTATCAGATGTGCGTGCAAAGACCTGTGAATATTTCCAAAGGTTTCTTTTAGATTGCATATAAAATAACCAAGTGGACGCACATCATTTCCATCCAGCTTTTTTCCATTTGATTCCGTCACTATAGATATGCAAAGAATATCTAACTGGACCCCTTTCCATCTTTTCTTATAGGATACAGTTGAGAGCACTTTCTCTGAATAAAGATATGTGATCACATGTCTGAGTCAAAATGTGAAGAGATCCTATTTCGTAAGGTGAAGGCATTTTAATTATGGGTCCATTTGCAGGGAGGAGATCCTTTGATGTAATTACTGTTTGTAACCCTTTGTATTTTTTTGCAAAATTTCTTCCAAAAATCTAGCCAGAATCTATGAATATTGTTCTATTTATAATTATTTTTATCATAATAGTCAAATATCCGATCCTTTCTAAGTTCCTTAAATGTTATTTTTTTTACCGTTGAGATAAAAAAATCGCAAAATGCCGGATTTAGGTGAAACTTGATGGATAGTAAAACTGTATGCATAAATTGAATCCGTCGGATATTTGGTAGAGGTTTTTTTTTTAAAAAAAAAGGGTTACAGCAGCTTATCCGTTGGCGACAAGATTATTAGCAGAAGGTCCGTTTAAATTGCAATTATTAGCCCAGATAAACATCACATCGCCATGGATATACCTATAAATTAAGATCATTAGAAGATGATTACATCAAATAAACCTATCCATGGCTGCTGCAGCATGTGCAATGACAGCAAACTTGCCCCTGTATCTTCTGGAAGATTCTAGATTGGGGCATTAATTAATACCTATTATATGTGTACATAGTTCCCACAAATGGCCAAGAGACTAGTCAAAGTGTACCGTATGGGTTATCTCAAAAGTTTGGGTCAAAATGTGAAGAGATCCTATTTTGTGAGGTAAAGGCATTTTATGGGTCCATTGGCAGGGAGGAGATACTCTGTTCTAATTACTGTTGTAACCCTTTATATCTTTTTTGCAAAATCTCTTCCAAAAATCCAACCATATCGATTGAATCTAAGAATATCGTTCTATATACTTATTAAGCTTTGTTTAAATCTAACATTTATAATTATTTATATTATAATAATCAAATATTCAATATTTTTTAAGTTATTTAATTGTTGACTTTCTTTTAACCGTTAAGATACATAATTATTAAATGTCGGATTTAGGTGAAACTGATAGTAAAACTATATGCATAAATTCAATCTGTTGGATATTTGGTAGAGATTTTTTTTTCAAAAAGGATTACAGCAACTTATCCGTTAGCGACAAATTATTAACAGAAGGTCCGTTTAAATTTCAATTATTAGCCCAGGTAAACATCGCGATGGATATACCTTTAAACTAAGATCATTAGAAGATGATTACATCAAAGAAACCTATCCGTCGCTACTGCAGCATGTGCAGTGACAGCAAATTGGCGTTTCTGTATCTTCTGGAAGCTTCTAGATTGGGGCATTAATTAATAGTTAATAACTATTATATGAGTACATAGTTCCCACAAATGGCCAAGGGACTAGCCAAAGTGTACCGTATGGGTTATCTCAAAAGTATTCGGAAAATTATATTGCCTCTTTAAATACGGAGATGATTATACAAATGTATCCTCCAGCAAAAAAAAACATTGTGTGTATAACATTGTGTGTATGTATTTACAAAATTCAAAGTATACCTTTTCATATTACGTTATTGTGAATTTTATAAGAATACATGAACGAGTGTTATCGCAAATAACGTAGGGGTAAAATTGTAACTGCAGAATCTCATAAGATCACAAGTATATAAAAAATCCTTAATAGTGCTGGAATTATGGGTGCCCACGGATTGGATAAGATCCGTAATTCTATCCAATCCGATGATATATCTCGGATTGATTTGATTTTATTATTCTAATGGATTAGACTGAATTTTTTGAAATCCGTTAAAGTATGGATTGGATCGGATCTTTGCTAAAATACAATCCGATCCAATCCGTTAATCTGTTAACACACATACACACATGTAGATATATACATACATGCATACCTAAATACATACATACATAATATCTATGTGCACCTATTTCGAATTCTTTGCAAGGAATAATCAATGTCAATCATTCCATTTTGTCCATATCAATATTGGATAGAAGTCCTCTTGATTTCATCTTTTCTTCTCTCTTGAAAGGTAAATGTTAAATCTCCAAAATAATTAAGTATGAATATAACTTGTAAAATTATAAATCCATGTTCGGTTATTCGTCTCCCAATTCCCTTTCTTCCATTTCATTATTGAACGCCAAATTCCTCTGGATTCTCTCTTAGTTTATTTCAATGATATCTCCTTCTTGCACAATGTGATTCCTCTCAACACAATTTTACCACTGCGCTTTTCCCCAGGATGTCATCGCCCATCTCAAACAACATAATCCCCTCCCATGCGATACCATTGGCTCCATATGCTGCCACTCTTCTTATTTTCGTTTAAAAAAATAGATTTTGGATAGTTGCCTAGTATATCTATTTGATATTTTTGAGCCCTTTGCTTCTTACCTTTTACATGCTCTACCTTGCAACCTTATTTAAGTGCTGAAATATATCAAAATTACATATCAATTGTATCACACCCATCTAAGAAGAAATAATTATTATTCAATTCCGTTCATTTTTAAATTGATATATATATATATATATTTAAATTTTTCATAGAATTTGCATATTTTGACTATAGATATACTCTTACAATAAATTCACGTTCAAGTCCATTTTAAATGAGAGGCATGATGCTTAATCGGTGGGTTATATTTAAGTTATTTTTTTCTTGCATATTCAGTCGAGTATGAATGTTCAATGATTCTCATTTTTTATCGACAAATTACAGAGCCTTGAAGGTTGTCATTGCGAGTGGTTGGGTTCGACATAGCTTAACAGTCTAAGTTAATCATGCACTTCATCAATATCCGATCACAGATATCACATTTTTTATTTATCTAACTTATCTTTGTAACCTCATTTGATAATTTCTATTGTTTTATTGGAATCATTTGGTGAAAATCAATTGCAAAAAATAAACTAATGTATTATTTGTTAAAGAAAATTTAAATTTCAAATTCAATATGATCCTTTATTTTGATTATATAGTCTTCAACTTTTTATAATGGATAAATGGAATCCTTCAACTTTCACTTGATGTGTTTTTTTCTTTACTTTACTTCTATTCATATGTTTGCTTAAATCCATGTTTAAAAGATCCGAACGGTTTCGAGATAAATTCATAAATAGTGTTCGTAGAAGAACTTTAAGAACACTATTTACGAATTTATCTCTCCTGCGCTAGCTGTCGGCTACCTAACGCGCAACCCTCCTCATTTACCTGGGCTTGGGACCGGCCATGGCTGAGTTTGGGTGATCTAGCTAGTAGTGAAAGTTACTTGAATCGTGCATGCTATAGACGAATACAAAGAAAAGAAGTAGAGGAGGCTTTGAAGGTTATGAGACCTGGGAAAGGTGTTGGACCGGATGACATCCCTGTAGAAGTATGGAAAGTTTTAGGTGAGCGTGGTTTGACTTGGCTTACGAATCTATTCAATGTTATTTGACGAAGCAAGAAAATGCCTAAAGATTGGAGGAGGAGTATCGTGGTGCCTCTTTATAAGAACAAAGGAGACATTCAAAATTGTTCAAATTACAGAGGTATCAAGCTGATGAGTCACACTATGAAAATTTGGGAACGTGTGATCGAAAGAAGGTTAAGGCAAGTTTCTCAAGTAAAAGAAAATCAATTCGGATTCATGACAGGTCGCTCAACTATTGAAGCCATCCATTTGCTGAGGAGAACAATGGAGATTTATAGAGCTAAAAGGAAGAATCTCCATATGATCTTTATTGATTTGGAGAAGGCTTATGATTCCGTCCCACGAGAGATACTGTGGAGAGTTTTAGAGAAGAGACAAGTACCTGTCCTATACATTAATCTCATAAAGGATATGTATGATAGGGCTTTATCTTGTGTAAAGACCCTGACGGGGAAGACTGACTATTTTGATATCAACATTGGTTTACATCAAGGTTCAACTTTGAGTCCATTTCTTTTTACTTTGATTATGGACGAGTTGACAAGTCACATTCAAGATGAGTTACCTTGGTGTATGTTATTTGCTGATGATATTGTGTTGATTGACGAGACTAGAGATGGAGTAAATGAGAAGCTTGAGGTTTGGAGACATGCATTGGAGACTAAAGGTTTTCGTATAAGTAGGGCTAAGACGGAATATATGGAATGCACCTTTGATGGAAGCAATGGTGAAGGAATCGAGGTGAAGATTGGTGACGATAACATTCAGAAGAGAGATTCTTTTAGATATCTGGGATCTATTTTGCAACATGATGAGGAAATTGATGGAGATGTTACTAATAGAATAAATGCAGGTTGGCTAAAGTGGAGAGGAGCCTCCGCTATTCTCTGTGATAAGAAAATTCCTTTAAAAATTAAAGGAAAGTTTTACAAAGCAGCCGTGAGACCTGCTATGCTTTATGGTTCTGAATGTTGGCCTGTGAACCATAGACATGTGCAGAGAATGGCTGTAGCAGAAATGAAAATGCTAAGATGGATGTGTGGACATACACGTAAAGATCGGATTCGGAATGATGCAATCCGAAAGAAAGTTGGTGTAGCTCCGATCGAGGATAAGATGCGAGAAAACCGTTTAAGATGGTTTGGTCATTTGCAAAGAAGGTCAACTGATGCACCGGTTAGGAGATGCGAGTGTTGGGATGTTGAGCCGGCCAAGAGAGGGCGAGGACGGCCCAAGAAGTGTTGGAAAGAGACTATACGAAGGGATCTTAGTTTTTTGGATATAAGTCCGAGATTGACCCAAGACAGATCTGAATGGAGGCGAAGAATCCATGTAGCCGACCCTACTTAATTGTGGGAAAAGGCTTTGTTGTTGTTGTTGTTGTTTGTTTACTTCTATTCATATGATCGATTTTAAGTCATTATTCGAATGTTCGAGGGTTAGTGTGTCGTAAGGTATAGACGTGTAAAGCAGACTATTGAGCGGGAAATTGTAAGTATAAAATATGAACCAATCCAATCCTTAATAAGATGGATGGATCGGATTGAATTTATATATCTGATGGATTGGATTGAATTCAAAAAAATAAAAATCCGTTAATGTTGAATCTATTATGGATTAAACTAAAATCCGAATCAATCCAATCTATATACACCCTTAATTCGAATAATACCAACTACTCATTTTTAAAAAATATATTAATTTTTTCGACGTTCGAACGTATTGCTTTTTTCGAACTGTCTTCGTGAATCCAGCTAAGCATTAGAATAAACTAAGAAGTCGTAAACAGTAAGACGTTTTAGTATATTCCTATTGACCATCCGATGTCGAGACAGATTGAGAAAAGGCCAACCTAACCACCCGCATGTGAATATTTATATTTATATGAATAATAATGCCCGTCCAAATTATATTAGTTGGGGATGGTCACATTAATCACGTTTTAGGTCCATGCCCCACGACTTCCTACTTATCCTCCCAACGAACATATGAAGTCAAATTTAAGGGATAACTATGACTTGAGCATCACGGGATATCTTGTTTAACAAGAAAGCATCTTTGCAATAATTAATTATTTCAGCAAGCAGGCCCCAAAACTTGCTGCTTGATGACCCAAATCGGACAAAACGGCACTACGCCAGCGGCCGCTTGTAAAAATTGAAAAAACAATACAATATTACTTGGAATATTTTAAAGATCCCTTTCTGTTTTCTAGTTGCATGCATACCCTCCGTATTTGCTTTTAGTGACGAAATGGGGTCCTAAGAATATAATTTCACATTGGGCATGCAACAGAATCTAACATGTAGGTGATAATTTTCCATAGCATCCACATACATGTATTCGTGATCGGGATTATTTATAATTAGATGTAGTAAAATTTGAAGTCTTATCCGTTGACGTAACCATAATTTATAAGCTAACGAATAAATACACACAATAATTTATCTATATCTTCTTCTATCTGTGTCTAATGCGTATTTGAAGATATGATACACTTTTCGTACTCTTCTTATATGAAAGAAAAGCATGCATAGAGCAATCCGTCGCAGTAAAGGTGACATGAACACTGTTCTGGAATTTCCCGCAATGAGAAAGGAGAACATGAACATGCTTTATGTTTGAGGGGTACGTGTGCAAAATCTCAAAAACGTGGGGACCAATCCATGGCGGCTTTGAGCACTTGGTTATTTAAATAGGAGTCAATCATCCTCCATCACACTCATCTCATACATAGAGAGCAAAGTGGTCAAGGAAGGAAGAAGGAAGAAGGAAGATGGCAGAGCAAAGAAGATCGCTCATTGCAAGAGGAGATGCGAGGCTTGCGAGGCATCCGTTGATGACAGTGATTTCTTCTTCTTCATCGTCGTCGTCGTCATCTTTCTCTTCGAGACGACTGATCCCGAAGAGAGGACAGATCAAGATGGGCATAGTCATGGGACTGGCTCGCTCCATCACGTCCTTCCTTTTCTCGCTTTCTCGGCCGGGGGCCTCCGCCGCACTGTGAATTACGCGGTGATTTGTAGAGACGGGAGCTGGCGTCTCTTCTTGGAAAGTTTTTTTTTGTTACTGAATGTGGTAACATTGTCTCCTTGTTTTTATTTCGATTAATCACGAGGAGGGAGACTTTCTGTACAGAGCAGAGCAAGTAGATTATCATGAATCTATGCAGTTTTCTTCTATTGCTTTCAATTGTCTCAATTTGTCAAACACAAGCTATGATCTTCCCCCCAACCTACTAGATCCTTTTAAATTTTGATCAGACGTTCCTCAACCATTTCATCGGAAGTTTGAACTCTGTACCCTGTTCTGCATTCAGCACACCAAAATCACACGCCTGTTTGCATAAACTGAGCCATTAATTTAATACTTTAGAAGAGACTGGAAGAAGGTAAAGCAACTCGGGGTATCAAACTCTGGTGCATGATGAAAGGTGAAGTAATGGTTGCTTCCGGCATTTCAGTTGAGATCTCCTGGGACGAGAACAACTGGAGTGTGGAAATGTGCAGCGCTGTCAGAGACAGTAAGCCGGATCCGAGTTCAAGCCCGTTCTACAGTGCGGGTTCTGGGTTGGACCAAAGTCCATGTTTTTTAATATGTCAATTTTCCTTTGTATTAATAAAAGGCAAGAAAAAGAAACCCACGCTTTGTAAGAATATATCTGAAGACATGGTTTAGAGCATGGGAGCTAAGATATGGCTCAAGCGAAATCCAAAAGAAGTTCAAATGGGGGATCCGGATTGTCTGGTGTTGTATTACACGGGACCGTCCGATGTAGATCAGACAGCCCTCCTAAAGGGTCAGGGATAGTCAGCCCCCTATGAGAGCCATCGTGATCCTCATCTGACGATCTTCTGTAATACAGCATCTGTTGTATTACAACAGATGATCCTCTCGCTCAAATGGGATCCAAGGAAGGCAAAATCCAGAATCCAACCTTAACTAACAAGTGCTTGGACAGCACGATGATCCTCTCGCTCAAATGGGATCCAAGGAAGGCAAATTCCAGAATCCAACCTTAACTAACAAGTGCTTGGACAGCACACACAATTAAGGATGATGAACCGGTCTAAATTAGTTATACATCTCTTACTCGATAATCTTCTAAGCTTATTATTAATGCCAATGCCATCAGCACATATACTTTTAATTCTTACATACAAAAAAAGAAACATTCTCCATGATAATAGCCCCGTATATTAAAGTGAGCACAGTCATGATAATCGTTCTAACAATTCGTTGTCAACTAAACTAATAAATTATTACCATCTTTAACCATTTTATCTGAAATTGGATATGAACTTTAATATTGATAAAAATTAATAGCATATTGATTTGGTTTAGAAAGGCATATGCTAAATTTCAATAAATTAATATGATTTGTTATTATTTCAATAAATTACAAACACCTAGACATTATATAGTGATATTTCACATTGATCAAAGAAGCATAACAACTATATATGATAGTTATTAAAATATTTAACTTTTTGAAAACATTTATTTTTTATACGATGTGCGTCCTCCTGCCAATACATGATCAAAAGAATGTTCACCAACTCCATCATATTTCTGCATCACTTGATGTGCTTCTAAACCACATTGTTTTAGGATAATCATGATACTGTAGTCATTCATTATCTAATTCAAAGCTGGCATTGTTGGAGTGCTAAACTTGAGTATCATGAACAAAATCGATTTTTATTTATATTTTCTTCTTAGTGAATATGCTGCTATGCAAGCATGATCGAGCCTCCTCATGTGACGATTACTACATCCAAGCAACTAATTTGACAATATTAAGCCAGTAGCCCCTTCAAGGCAATGAAAGCTTGTTTGTCTTCATCACCAGATAAGGCATTGAAAGCTTGTTTGGCTTCCTTAGCCCAGTACTTTGAATGATACATTTGCGAAGAGAATGCATTAGCTTTTACACTTCCATACCTTACATATAGATACTTCTAAATCGAGCTTGCAAATGTCAACAAATTAGGATTATATGAAGATTTAAGAACATATTCCAACATGCTACAAATACCACTTACAATGATAATCCTAGAAGAACTTTCTTTCATTCTAATAGAAGTCATTTAATAGAAATGGAGAACCTGAGAGAACATGCATGACTACAATAACTTTTTATAAGGGAGCAGTTATCTATATTAGTTGCAACATTCATCTAAATTGTGCTATAGATCTTGTTAAAGAGATGGCTAGATATTGAATAGCTATCAGCTCAAGATCTCATAAAAATAGCTATAAAGACATGCACAATATTGATTGTAGTTTTTACCTTCAATACATGCAAAAAGGAGAACCATATAAAGAGAAAAGGGATCTTGGAGATGTTCATATCAGTATAAGTTTGTAACATGTCAGTACCTTAAAAAGGCTTTTGAGCAACAACTTCTGACTATTACATATGCGCTTTCTTCAAATGATACTTATTTCACTAACTTGCATGGAAATCAAAACTTATAGTATGTTTACAAAAAAATTTCCTTAAAGTTGAGAAGAAGCAAAAATAAAAAAAGGTAATAGAAGGCGATAACCCCAATGAACAATGATTTTTTCAAGAGTCTATTTTTGTGTTAATGTTTTCTTTGGAAATACATATGTACACTAATATATGTAATCCATAACAATCGAAGGGAACTACAAATAAGTACCTATTAACTACTTCAAAAAGTAAAACATAGAATTAATGTGATGGAAAATACCAATCGATTAACCATCTAAAAAATTACCTTAGAGGATAGGAAGTTGGAATCACGTGTTATGCATAAAATCTTAAGAAGAAGAATTCCTTCTTAGTAAGATATACATAGGTATTATGTTATTTATATATGTCGTAGAAACATGTTTTTGAGTGTAACAAAGTTTTTCAAAACATTACATGCTTTTAGAGTGATCATTTAGAAAAAAACCAATTGACTGCAAAATATAGGTTATGGATGCGAATTTTCTGGAACATATCTTCTCATATACTTCCAGTTCAAACGCACGTGTCCATTTGCTAGAATCATTCACCTACAATATATGTCATATAAATTCAGTAGATAATTCTTCAATGTTATAGAAGAAGGGAGATTTTTGATGTTTCACACATCACAGAAGCGTTTGGATTGGATCATATCCGATTGAAAAATCAGACTTGTCATATAAGTCATGATAGTGGCTGAATTTAAAAAAAATATCTGATGGAATGACATGGATTGTGAACCATTCACAATCCATTCCATCAATATCATACGAGTTTATTATTACCTATTGAAGCGTGATTGTGATCCTCTATTCTCTAAAACAAGAGAACTTCTGTCTAAAGTCCGATTCAATAGAGATAGCACTTGCGGGCGCGAGGATGAATCTCATACTTCCTGCAACCCAACGAGATAATCTGAGAAGTTCTTGCTCCTTATTTCATCTTAGGAAATCATCCCGCTCCATCAAGATCCAAAAGAACAAAAAATGAAGAAACTTTACATGAGATGAATCAAATCAATTCGTTAGCGTAACAACAAGGTTATCCATCATTAATCCCCACAACGAGATGACCTTGTGAGGCAAGGATAGACATCCATCATTATCCCGGTGAGGGGAAATCCCTTGGAGAGAGAGACTTGTTGCTCAGTGGAATGAATTGTATTTTGAGAGCAGGCCCTGCTCGTCCTTATATACATATTAGAACCGTTAGGGTTGCAATTCTAATTGGTGAATAAATTATCATGATTAAAGGAGCTCATAACCCCTTTTAGGATTAGAATTGATGACAATTATCAATTTAATTATACATTTAATCCTCTCAACAAATTATTTAATAAATAATTTATAAAAGAAAACTAAATAGGATGCTCCAAAATAAAAGGGATGTCCATCTTGGTTGTTACCATAGACGTCCCTCCTTTTTTTAGGGAGCTCCTTTTTATTTCCTTTTATTATAATGATTATAGTTGTAATATTTCAACGATCATAACATTTATTTATTAATTATTTTTTTAAAAATTAAATTTCAATAAATAATTCTAAATTATTTATGATAATTGCAAATAGTCATTGATAAATATGAATCATATTCATAGATCAAAAACAAAACGTAAATCATATTTACTTTTGTTGTATGATGTGAATCCAATTCACATTAACATTAATTTTGTTAATCATATTCACAATCAAGTCTCGATTGGATATTATGGATCATATCCACACTATACATGATTATTGTGGATAGCACTATCCACATTATTCTTATCCAAGATAACTAAGTCCAATTTAATTATCTTGGATTCCTCTCTTGACATATTCAACAATAATGTAAATCTTATCCACATTATTCTTGGATAACGATGGATAACATGATTCAAGGTAATGTTATCTATGATAATTAAATCCAATTTAATCAACCTAAGTTCTCATCTTCACTCAATGATTCAAACATCACTGGATGGTACCAATTCTCAAATTTATCTCTTTAGAAACATTCCTCAAACTCCGTTAAGGATAGTGTGCATTCTCTATGGATATTTGGAGAGAGGGTTAGGGCGATTGTATATCCATGTATAATGACTTGGATAATGAGATCTAATATTAGAAGTCCTCTTAGAGATGTCCAATCATATCATACAAAGTACCCAATCTTCTTATTGTCTCTGAATCCAATTCAGATCATATGGGCTAAGATTGTGTAACGAGTTCATGAGCGGAGTCCAAAATCCACACATGTTTCATCACTCCCTCTGAATGGAAGCATCGTGGTATACAATCGTTTAAGATCACATCACCCTCGAGTATTCCTAATACCCTTACATCTTGCAAACTGAAATACTATGATTACATCCAAAGTTCTAATCCCAGTTTGGACTATCTCTTCAAAGTTTTATCGGCATGTTTCTCATTCGATCATTGGGAGTTGGTATTGATCATATACTTTCCAAAAGCATATATCATACCCTCAAATCCCGTCCTATTTTCAAAATAAGACGCCCAATGTTGGAATTCGATTTACCCAATATCTCATGAGTGAGCTCATGTTTACCTATTTAGTAGTGGACTTGTATGACCCCTTTGAGAGATCGTACGACTCATATGACCTTATATGCACACCAACACACCGGTAGACCTTGACTAGGTCATCAACTTAATGGTCTGCCAAATGTACATACTCAAACATATAGCGATACATCTGTCTTTGGTCAGAGGATGCGTGCATATATTGTGACATCATATGATATAAGTCTTGGTTATCTCGATCTCGCTAAGTCAACTCTTTGACCTAGCTATCCGATACCTCTGAATCTCTATTCCTATGCAGAGGACCTGCATCAAGAGGTCGATCAGATGCCAACCTTTAGAGTAAGGAATGCCATCTCCTACTCATGCCGGAGATCTTTTCTTGATAATTACTTGATGGTGCAATTGAGTCCTAAATCTAACCCTTTATATATTCAATCCTGTAGTAACCTTTATGATCCAACATTTGGACCAACAATGGTATGCTATCAAGATCGCTATGGTATATAGCCCTAATTGTCTAAAGGGACATATTATGCAAATTATTTATTTTTAGATTTAGATTAAGGAGTGATTTGTAATAACTATTATTGCATAATGGCTCGTCATGGGCAATTATGTCCAACAATCTCTCACTAGACCAAAGATCCATTAATTGGCTAATCTTTAAACCCACACTCACGTGTTAATCATAAGCCATGTAGATATACAACTTGATCGACTGATTATATAATTCATTCCAAGAGACTATGTTAAGTCCTTTTAAAGACTTGCATATCCCCAGGTAACAGTGCTCACATCCAATGCGAATGTTGCATCTTATGCAACCGATATGCAATTTTTGTTAAAGAAGTCACAGTTCTTAGAACTACAACTTAGCAACTAAAATAACCATTAAGGGATTTCCAAAACCCTCATGCTTGGAGATCTCTATCTCCTTATACTAAGAAGTAGACTTAAGTCTTTCATGGTATCTGAAGAATTGGAGATCACTATCTCTATAATCTTAAGTCCTTGAAGATGTTTTATTACTTCAATCAAGTGTTTCATTTCCACGGTTGGATTAGAATTAGTTTATTACTCTTACCGCATGTCAAATATCTGGCTTTTTATATACATCATGGCATATACTAGGCTTCATATAGTTGATGCATAAGGGCATGGAGATATAGCATTCATATCCTCAACACTTTGATGTGCTATCCCTTTAGATAGGTCAATACCATATATTAAGGGAAAGAAGCCTTCATTTGTGCTTCCATGTAGGATTTATCCAAGGTGTACCCTTTATATGAAGGTCCAAATGCCTTATTTTCCTTACTTCTAAACATATTCAAAAACTAAGATTCAAGACACATCCTTGGTATCTTTTATCTCAAAGGTATGTGACAACCAGATTAAAAAATGCTTATTGTCATCCTTTTATCATTACAGATTATTAGGATTTCATCTATATTTAGCACGATGAACATAATTGCACTCCCACTAAGATTCATATAGTTCATCAAGATTCTATATGAAATCACAACCTTTATAATTTCATTAAATCTGGTGTTCGAACTTCAAGAAGATTGTTTGAATTTATAGATGGATTTCTTGTACACTCTGTATTCCTCAATTATGAAGCTCTATGACTACTTCATATGAATATCATCATTGATATATTAATTAGGAATATCATCTTGACATCCATATTTCAGAAGCTATAGTCAAGTTGTGTAGCTATAGTTAGCTATATGTTGGAGTCTACTTTAGACATTACTACTAACGTCCATCTATCCATATCATAATCCTCAAGTTCTTCATCATATGAAGCAAGATTATTGTCAGACTCTTATGATACATGGTATTCATGCCTTTAAGGCGGTCTAACCAAACTCGAACTCTTTTGAAGAGGTATGAGTGTTTCAATTATCTTCTTAGTTTCTGGTTTAGGAACCTCATTATCCTACATGGATTCTATGAATTCCTTTACTTCATTTTTATCTTGACTCATAACTAAGTCATCCTCTAAGAATCATATCCTTGGAGATGAAGTGTTTAAGAATCTCATGGTTATAAAGTAGGTATCAATACCATCCTTTACATACCCAATTAAGTAGCACTCTTTAGTTGAAGATTCTAGCATACTTGCATGCGATCTAGTTTAGGATATATGTTGCAGTCTTTACTGCACATCCTTAGAAACTAAATCGTAATTGTGGTATGTATCATCATTAATCTAACCATGTCCTACGTGATCATGTTGTATCTCCCTACAACTCTACTAAGCTGAGGTGTTCCCGGAGGAGTGAGATAGGAAAAATATTCATTTCTCTATAAGGTCTTCCCTTGAATTCATTTGATAGGTACTCGCTACCTTGATCAGATCGAATTGTTTACATCTTCGTCCTACTTTGGTTCTCAACCATAATTGGGAAATCTTTGAACATTTCAAAGACATGTAAGGAAGAAATCCCATATCGCGAATGATCATCATTGATATCGCATATCACTTATGTCCTTTATGGTATGGATGGTCTATGTACACTAATATGTATGAGGTCTTGGATACATCTGCATCTTACACCATTCCTGAAGAAGGGTGCCCTGAACATTTTTGCATTGAATACAATATTCACAAGTAGGTAAGTTCTGATTTTTTAGACAATCCAAAGGTGTGCATCTCACTAGTCTAATGATCCTATAAATATACACATGTTCAAGTCTTGATGCTAGATCATCATCAAATGATCTTCATCCTCCTCTTGATCTTTAAAGCTTTAATTTTTAGTATTAGAAATACCAACGAACCATTTATTAAAATTGAGGTCAGAAACCTCGCGGATGGGTGAAAGGACGTAACTCGATGAGGTGGTGGAGGGGAGCTTCGAATCCTCGATTCAGTGCATGAATCAAGGGGGCTTTTGGGCAGAATTGATGAAGCAATGAAAGATGATAGAGATGAGATGATTTAAGGGGTCGATTACAGTAAAATCACAGTGAAACACGACATGGAACGGAGCTCCAGGCATACACCTAATTAGGAATTCAACGAAAACTACTGATCGAAATGCAAAAGTAAGAGCGAAATTGAGATCTATACTACTTATATTACCTAGGAATGTGAAATGGGGCCTTGATGAATCTCGTATTCATCATGCTAAAAGCTGCAAATTAAACCCCCTGCTTAATCAATCCAATAAAAGTAATGTCTAATTCCTTGTTTTTATACTGTATTATATTATATATAATTTACCCATAATTTATTTAATATCCTTTATTTTATCTTCTAAAACCCCTAAAAATTAGGTAGATAATTGTCTATAAATTACTGACCCTTAAAAAGATAAAAAATGCAAAAACATCTCAAAACCGTAAATTCGGTGTTTTTATTCCCCTAAAAATACCCCCAAAAATACGTTTTGTACAAATGACCTCTTTTGTCTTTTTGACCAACATGAAAATTGTAGATCTCGTCGAGACGAGCAACTTTTATGTTTTGACTTTTTCCTAATTCGGTCTCTAACTATTTCTTTTCTATTTTTCTTTGTATTTATATGTGAATTATTCTGATTGGGCCACGTGGCGCTCTCTGGAGCCGCCACACATTCCGTTTCTTCTCGCGCCACCTGGCGCCCAATCTGGGCCATTAGATCCTCTTCTTCTCGCCGCATCTGAGCCCTCCATCATCGGCGCCCTTCTCAGCCATCAGATCAGATCCCCAGATCTGATATCGACCGCTTCTTCCCGCCTTCACACCAGCCGTCTAATATCCTACTCATCCAACATCCCTCAACGCTCCACGTCACTCATCATCTCAACCACCCGATCCCACGTCCATCCAACGATTCCCATAATGCCACGTCACCCTTTCAACCCCAGCCGTAGATCTCTCCCATACCTCCATCCTAACCACTCATCCCCGCCTATCTCCTAGCCACACAATCAGATCCTAAGGATCTAATCGTGGCCCTCCGTAAGCACTTCAACCCCAACCGTTGGATCTAACGATCCAACGGCTAAGGTCCATCGTCAACCTCCCATGCCACTCTCCCCAGGCGTTACGACTCGCCGACCACCCCCCCTTCCTATTTTGGAAGGCCACTCCGGCCATGTCCCCCACTCCTAACGGCCGCCCCACGTCTCCCTTCCTTCTGCCTTCTTCGCGCAACCATCATGTAATGCCACCATCACTCCTAAGCCTTTAATCCTCTGCTCCAAAACGTCCCACCACCCTGAAACCTCCGACAATCCTCCACCTATATAAACCGACCTCTGCCACCTGAGACAACAGTCCACCACTTTGGGCTCTAGCCCAGTCTCCCCCGCCCCTCCGGTGACAGCGGAGAGGGCGGGGCGTAGAGGCGAAGACGGCTGGAGCTCGGTGTCGACCCACGGCCATCATGGCCGTGCTATGGTGGCTCCATCACCGTCGAGCACCGGGGATGATCGCCCCTGTCGTGCGAAGACCCCCCGAGGTCCGATGAAGACCTCGAGCCCAGATCACAACCTCCACCATTCCTCGCTCCGACGAGGTGCTTTTTAGTTTATTTTCTCGAATTTTTCCCTATGTCGATCGTCATCTCCACCGCCATCCAACCAGCCCAGCAGCTTCGCAACTACATCGTCACCCTCGCCAACCTCCTCTGACTCATCCTTCCTTCTCCACAACCACCGCCACCCTCCGCCACCTCTTCCTCTGCTCCGTCGGAGGAAGAGCATCTGGGCCACCGCTCCCTTCGCCCCACACGGCCCTCACTTCACTCACCTCTCACTCGCACTACACGCACACACGCTTCGGCTATCTAACGCTTGCAGGTACCTCAATCGCCGGAGTTTGCGTCGGAGCTAATTCGAGCTCTTCTCCGTCGGCGAGGCTCCATCGTTCTTCCCCTCCGACCCGCCTCGGAGCCTCGCGACGCTTCCCAGATCTTCGCCAGCCGCCCAGCTGTCTTCCCCGACCGTCAGATGCTGAAAGACACAGCAGTGGAGCGAATGGAAGGTCACCGGAGCCCCGCCTTCTCCGGTGACCTGCGGAGGAGGACGACGTACAGTTGCCATCCGATCAGATGGATCGGACGACCGCGATGAAGCCACGTGGTGACCCGAGCCTCCTCTCCAGACCTACATGCTCGGGTCATCCGAACCTCTTACCGAGCTTCGACCCAAGCCACCCAGTGCAGCCACGTGTGCCCGAACCTGCGGAGCGGAGCCGAGCCTAGCCCTCACGTGCCTTGCACGTGAGGTGGTGGGTAATTTGCATGCCAGACCCTGGAAGAATTGCTAATTCATTTTGGTCCCCAGGCACGTGGCTCACGTGTGTACCTGGGTATTTTATAGAGAGGCCCTCCAACTTTTGAAGAATTGCAAAAAGGCCCCTGCGCGCAAACTGTGAAATTACAAAATGGCCCAGGCGGTTTTTGGTATTTGCATTTAAGTCCTTCCAGGACCTAATGCAATATTTATCCCTTTATTTCCTTGCATTTTTATTACAATTATGCCCTTGCATTGTTTTTAGCATAACTTGAGCATCGTAGATCCAAATTGCACGATTTTCATGCCGTTTTGATCCTTGTTTTGTCCTCTACATTTTAGCATGCTCAATTGTCTCATTTGCCAATGTTATAATTAAAGTGAATTTTTAGGTGAAAAATGGGACCCTGCTCTACTTGTTTTGTTTGATGTGATGACCGCTTTTTAATGAAGGATTGAATTGACACTGATCTCATTTGATATTTTGTTGCTCATATTTTTAGGGTATAATTGTAGGTTTTATTACTCTCTTGCATATTTGCTCATGCATCATAACCGCTAAAAAATGCATGCATCATGGCATCGCTTTGTAATTACCATATTGCATGAGGACCTGAAATTGACATTAACTCATAATGTGCCTAGAATGAATCAAAATTCAACAACATATTAGGCAGTCGTGACCCTGTGTTCGACCTTGGTTGACTTGCCAAGTTAAAATATTCCACATCATTCAAGATCGTGGTTTTTGCTGAACCGAATTCGTCTCCTTTACTACGACATTATTTTACATTATTAAAGAGGCGAATTTCACGTTCATCAAATGGCGCCGTTGCCGGGGACACGGCTTTGCTTGATTATTGAATATTAATTTTTGTTGATTAATTTCAATATTTTTAGGTCCTCGTTTCATGCATCAATTTTTGCATCTGCTGATTTAAATTCTCGATGTTTCTAACTTTTCTCTTTTGTGGCAGGGCCCATGAAAATCAGGGACGCCTGATCGTCATGGAGGCGTGAAGTCGGGAGCTTCTGCTGAAGAGGCCGCAAAAGAAGCCGTGAAGAAATTCTAGGATTTTTATCAGTCAAATTGCATTGCATGTTGTAAAAAAAATTTGCATCTGCATATTTATTTCTAGTATTGCATGTTGTACAAAAAAAGGAAGAAAAAGAAAAGTAGATCACTTGATGATCTACCCCCCAAACACACACACATTTGCACATACACACACACACCCCATCCCCCTCTGTATATCTCTCTCCCTGTCTCTCTCTCTCTCTCTCTGTGTATATTTTTCACGAACCCCTCCCCCTCACCCTTGTATCATAGAACCCCCCCCCTAACGCAGACCTTACTTAGGCTATTTGTAGCCTAAGTATAGGGGGGACCTGCCTACGCATCCCTCCCTCGTCCTGTCTTCTTGTACTTAGGCCGAGTTATGCCTAAGTATAGGGGGACCCCCTCCTCAGTTCCGCTATATCACCCTATATTTGAACGAGCCTTGGCTTCATGGCACTTGTGCTATGAGGACATAGCAAATTTTAAGTATAGGGGGGTATACCATATATTACTGTATATTTACTTTAGCCATAGCTCGTATTTTTAAAACTTTTTAAATTTTATCTTCGGGCTGGGTTTTGGTAAACCTGTGAGCTGAGTTTTGTAAAAACCTTGTAAAAATGTTTTCTTAAAAATTTGAGGGATTAATCTTTGTAAATAATCCTTTTTCAAAAAAAAATTGAAAAAATTAAAAATCTTTCTTGGAATTTGACTCTGACTACTAGGCTTAGTAGACATTTTCAGTGAGGGAACTTCGGTCTCCCTTAACAGAGTGGGTGGTTTAAAGGACACCGCATATGGCACCGTCCTTAAGGATCACGGGTCTCGACCCGCACTTACACCCATACTTGCTGAAAGTGGATACTTTTATTCATTTGAGCATGGGCCAGTCATTATCTCTCCAAGAAATTTTAAAAAATATTAAAACTCATAAAAATCTGCAAAAGTCAAAAAACACACAAAAATCACTAACCCAAGGAGTTGGTGTATTCCTGACACATTCACACTCACGAAAGGCTTGAGGATGTTGAGGACACTAGATTTCTGTGATCTTGAGAGTCTGAGTTAACATGCCTCAACCATTAGGGTTTTTAAGACTTAAATATCCACACTTCCCTGGTTTGAAAGATTTGAGCGCTATATTGCACTCTTCATCTCTACCTTCAAAAGAATATGATCAGCACAATCACCTCCACAACTGCATGATTGATGAGATGAGTTGAGTTATCACTTGAGGAGCTAGGACTAGAGATTTGAGTTTAGACCCGATCTGATGATATTCAAGGATGGGATAAAGTTAATGACGGCTTCGGAAAACCTGAGTGTCAGCAAAAACCCTAGGCAGTATGTGAACAAGATTCATATGCTATCTCTTGATATTTACCTAAAAGTGCCAGGGTGTGATGAAATTTAATGATTATTGTTGACCAGTGTGCGCCAACTTTTGGTAAAAGAAGTGGAGCTAGCCAACAAAAGCAATGAAATGTCAAAGCTCAATCATCAAAGTCAAATTATAAATGAGCTTCCACCAATGGCGAGCGCTCCCAAACATTTTCAAAGTGTCCACTTGGACCAAGCGCTAATTAGGAACAAGGAGTCAGGATGTCACCAAAAAAGGGCTATGCATCGCAAATGCTACAAGTCTGGGTGTCGAAGGTATCTTAGATACTCAAAAGAGACACACCCCGGTGTATTCCCAGAAAAACAAGTGCAGACGACTCCAACTCTCTTGACGAACACATTGGTCAACAATCTAAAAATTTATATGTGTTGAGTAAAAAGGCACTCGAGAGGCCCCCTATTCCAATGTGAGAGTGAGAAAAATAGACACAATCCCATTACCTCCATCATCTGGCCGTCCATCAACATTTCAAGTCTGACAAACTAAAGTGACGGTTGACTGAAGCAAGAGTAGACTTATTCCATAGTATTGAGGATTAGGTCTAGAAGAGAGTCTTTTGGACTGGAACTTTGGGTGATGCCTCGACTCGACTTTCATGAAATGCAGTACACTAAATGTCATATCCTTATATTATATGTAGAAAAAGAGAGTGATAATCAGAGAAGTTGGATTCCTTCTGACTAAGGCTTTGATAAACCCGGAATTTTAGGATCACTTAGGTCAAGAGTCTTCGAAAGATCAAGCCTTGAAAATTTCACGCGCACTGTCAGGAATTAATCCGACTCCTTCATTCTTTAAATGCTCGAGGACGAGCATGGTTTAAGTATAGGGGTATGATGAATCTCGTATTCATCATGCTAAAAGCCGCAAATTAAATCCCCTGCTTAATCAATCCAATAAAAATACCCTCTAATTCCTTGTTTGTATACTGCATTATATTGTATATAATTTACCCAGAATTTATTTAATATCCTTTATTTTATCTTCAAAAACCCCTAAAAATTAGTAGATAATTGTCTATAAATTACTGACCCTTAAAAAGATAAAAAAATGCAAAAACATCTCAAAACCGCAAATTTGGTGTTTTTATTTCCTAAAAATACCCCCAAAAATACGTTTTGTACAAATGACCTCTTTTGGCTCTTTGACCAACATGAAAGTTGTAGATCTCGTCGAGACGAGCAATTTCATGTTTTGACTTTTTCCTAATTCGGTCTCTAACTATTTCTTTTCTATTTTTCTTTGTATTTATATGTGAATTATTCTGATTGGGCCACGTGGCGCTCTCTGGAGCTGCCACGCGGCCCGTTTCTTCTCACGCCACCTAGCGCCCAATCTGGGCCGTTAGATCCTCTTCTTCTCACCGTATCTGAGCCGTCCATCATCGGCGGCCTTCTCAGCCATCAGATCAGATCCCCAGATCTGATCTCGACCGCTTCTTCCCGCCTTCACACCAGTCGTCTGATCTCCTGCTCATCCAACATCCCTCAATGCTCCACGTCACTCGTCATCTCAACCACCCGATCCCACGTCCATCCAACGCTTCCCATAATGCCACGTCACCCTTTCAACCCCAGCCATAGATCTCCCCCATACCTCCATCCTAACCACTCATCCCAAGCCTATATCCTAGCAACACGATCAGATCCTAAGGATCTCATCGTGGCCCTCCGTAAGCACTTCAACCCCAGCCGTTGGATCTAGCGATCCAACGGCTAAGGTCCATCGTCAACCTCCCGCGTTCCTCGCCTCAGGCGTTACGACTCGCCGACCACCACCCCCCTTTTTATTTTGGAAGGCCACTCCGGCCATGTCCCCCGCTCCTAACGGCCACCCGACGTCGCCCTTCCTTCCGCCTTCTTCGCGCAACCATCATGTAACACCACCATCACTCCTAAGCCTTTAATCCTCCGCTCCAAAACGTCCCACCACCCTGAAACCTCCGACAATCCTCCACCTATATAAATGACCTCCGCCACATGAGACAACTGTCCACCATTTTGGGCTCTAGCCCAGTCTCCCCCTCCCCTCCGGTGATAGCAGAGAGGGCGGGGCGTAGAGGCGAAGACGGCTGGAGCTCGGTGTTGACCCACGGCCATCATGGCCGTGCTATGGTGGCTCTGTCACCGCCGAGCACCGGGGATGATCGCCCCCGTCGTGTGAAGACCCCCCGAGGTCCGATGAAGACCTCGAGCCCAGATTACAGCCTCCACCATAA